>JANAVB010013397.1:28310646-28460372 GCA_029216955.1 Iris pallida
GCGGAGATCTGTCAGTAGTGGAAGGCTTCAGTGATGCTAGCTGGTGTTCAGATATGGAGAGCGAGTATTCCACAGGTGGATTCGTATTCGCCATGGGCGGAGCTGCTATATCGTGGAAGTCGAAGAAGCAGACTATGTTATCTCGCTCCACCATGGAATCTGAATTCTTTGTATTGAATGCTGCTGCAGATGAAGCAGAGTGGCTTCGGGAGCTCATGTATGATCTTCCGGTGGTTGGGGCTCAGATACCGGCAATACCGATATACTGTGACAACCAGGCGGCAGCAGCAGTGACATCAAATGACCTCTTCAACGGGAAGAAGAGGACTGTGCGGTTGAAGCACAGGGCAGTACACGATCTTATCAAAAGAGGTGTAATTGCAGTGATTGATGTTCGGAGTCAGGAGAACCTGGTAGATCCGTTCACGAAAGGCCTCAAGCGCCAGTTGGTCGATGACACAGCTTATAAAATGGGCTTGAAGGCATTCTGATAGTGTGTCTTTGTAATCCTACCATAAAGTTTTATGCTATTAGTTCAAAGAGAAATCTACTAGGCATCTAACTTTTGGTTCAAAGGAGGATCACTGACTGGGAAACTATCAGGTAACAGTGGGTACTTATTCTCTGGAACATGGAAGGGATACGGACCCATAATCACTGTTGTCTACTATGTATTTTCTGCAGAAAAAACAGATCCTGTGGAAGGTTGGCTTAAACGCCTTAATGAGTTCTCAGGCAGAGTGAATGCCTGGTGTGCTTTACAGGAAGCACGGTAGAGCAGCACTACAAGGAGTGAAACTCCATGCTACAGTGGGGTGACTCCACCATGAGGTTCCCAGGTAGGGGTAATGTCTCGGCTTTGCAAGCCAAGGCATAGCGGCGTAGCACCGCAAATAGGCAGGTAGCCTAATGCTGTATGACGTAATTAAAGAGTTGTAGACAGCACTATAAAGGGGAGGATGGTCCCATGTTACAGTGGCACGACACCACGATGAGGTACCCAGGTAGGGGTAAAGCCTCGGCATTGTAAGCCGTGTCGTTGCGGCATAACACCGCAAGGAAGCCTTAGGCTTCATGCTGGGTAGTTTGGCACTACAAAGAGGCTTGTGACCTCATGCTACAGTAGTATGACACTACGATGAGGTTCCCAGGTAGGGGTAATGCCTCGACTTTAAGCCATGTCATAGCGGCGTAGTACCGCAAAGAAGCGCAATGCTTCATGCCATGATTCTTTATAAAGAACTCACCTATAGTGTATGGACAGAGATATCAGGCCGTCTCTTGAGGGTAAACTTGTAGACGCCCAAAAATTATACACTAAAACCAGGCTGGCACAAGGCCTTCAATGTGCAGCCAGAAGCACAGTTGATGTCATTATGTGAGTAGAAAGAATTGCAGTTATGGTGCAGAATTCAAGGCTTAGTCCATTCTTGTATCATGCTGTTATTTAACCTATATGGGAAGATTCAAGTCGTAGTGACATCTTTCCTAATGCATGATGGGCAGTCACTGTGGGGAACGCTCAACCCATATATTGAGATATGTGGGGAATTGTTGGTGTTTTTTGCCTTTGGACTAGAAAAGATAGTCCCACATCGGCTACACCAAATGGTAAGTATCTCAATATAATGCATTACTTGTGTTGAGGTGTGCACATGAGGTGTAGTGGGGCACAAGTTTGTGCCATATGGAAGTATTTTCTTAGAAGGAAAAAGGATTAAATCCAACAAGGATGCAAGTTAATTTTTGTTGTACGGACTCGGACTCGGACACGGACTCCAGGATGTCTCGTGCATGCACGGGAGTGTTCGGGGGGTAGGCGTGGACTGGCACACTTCTATGCTGATTGTGGGATGATCTAAAATATCAAACTCTATTTTTGAGTATTGGTATTTTAGTCCCACATCGGATAGGAGAAGAGGTGAAGTCTCAACTCCACTCTATAAATAGAGCCCCTTGGCCTCCTTTGAAAGATGTACCAAGAAGAGAGTTAAGGGAGTCTGTAAAGTCCAGGAAGCCCGTTCAAGTCTCAAATATTGACTTATGAGCGTTCCAGAAGTTCTTCGTGAACTTGCTGGTTCCTGGAAGCTGTTCGTGCTCGTGTGGGGCGAATAAAGCTTTGAGCAACGGTGGTTCATTCACCCCAGCATCTCATTCTCGCCTGTCATCGCTACTGTTGCCTTTCTCAGTAACTTCTTTTTAGAAGCTCTACTGCCGATAGTCGCTTGCACAAAAGTCTCTTTAGATTTTTTGTGTATTACGTAGAATCTTTTTAGATCTTCGTAATTCAGAATCCTCCAGGATCTCTGTTGCACATCTTCTTTAAGGTGTAGCATTTGAAACGTTGTCTTTACAATTGTTTCAGTTTCAGAATTTTCCATCGAAAATTGTGCCTCGGCACTAACAAACACCATTCCAATGTCGTTTTGTTGGTACTGAGCTATATCTTGCCAGTAAGTTTACTGAGAATGCTATATCAGGTCTTGTACAATTTGTAAGATACATCAAAGCTCCAATAGCACTAAGATATGGTACTTTCGGACCTAATAATTCTTCATTATCCTCTCGAGACGGAATGGATCTTTCTTTACATCTAAAGAACGAACAATCATGGGGCTACTCAGTGGATGAGATTTATCCATATAAAATCTTTTCAAGATTTTTTCTACATAGGTAGATTGATGGATAAAAATTCTATTTGATAAATGTTCGATCTGCAGGCCGAGACAAAATTTTGTCTTTTCGAGATTTTTCATCTCAAATTCTTTCATTAGATAGTTAGCAGTTTCCGTGAGCTCTTCGGAAGTTCCGACAAGATTTAAGTCATCAACATAAACTGCAATAATTGAGAATCCATTTTTAGATCTCTTGATGAAGAGACATGGGCAAATTGGATTGTTTATATATCCTTCTCTAACAAGGTACTCGCTAAGGCGATTATACCACATTCTTCCAAATTGTTTTAATCCGTATAGGGATCGTTGTAATTTGATTGAGTATAACCCATGAGATCTTTGGTTATTTGCTTCAGGCAATTTGAATCCTTCTGTGACCCATACAAATATACGGTAACAACATCCATAAGCCGCATATCAAGTTTTTCTGCGACTGCTAAGCTGATCAAATATCGTAATGTAATTGCATCGATCACAGGGGAATATGTTTCATCATAATCGACTCCAGGTCTCTGTGAAAAATCTTGTGCAACAAGTCGTGCCTTGTATCTCACAATTTCATTTTTTTTGTTTCGTTTTCTTACAAATACCCATTTGTATCCAATAGGTTTTATACCTTCAGGGGTTTAGACTACTGGTCCAAATACTTTGTAATTTTCTAAGGATTTCAATTCAGCTTGTATTACATCTTTCCATTTTGGCCAATCATTTCTATGTCGACATTGTTCAATAGATTTTGGTTCAGGATCCTCATTTATAATATCAAGTGCAACATTATAAGCAAAGATATTGTCTATAGTAATTTTATTTCTATCCCAGCTTTCCCTTGTACTCATATAATTCAAAGAGATCTCTTCTGAAATATGTTCATTATCATGTGCCTCTTCAGGAGTTACTTTAGACTGATCAGTCAAATTTTCTATAGCGCTTTCATGTTTCAAAACTATTTTCTCTTCGGGAGTAATAACTTGTACCTTTTTCTTTCGAGGGTTCTTATCTTTAGCGCCAACAGGGCATCCACGTTTCATGCACGGTTTTAATGTGCCATCATGTTGTCCTTCAGGGATATCAATCCGTACGGGTACGTTTATAGCCGGTACATGAGATTTTGTCATTTTCTTAATATCAGTGAATGCATCTGGCAATTGATTTGCAATATTTTGCAAATAGATAATCCTTTTCACTTCTTGCTCACATCTACTTGTGCGTGGATCAATAAAAGATGATACATTCCATGTAATTTCACGCCGTTCTAGAGGAAGTAACATTTTATCTCCCCCTAACGGCAGGAAAATTGACTCATCAAAATGGCAATCAGCAAACCATGCCTTAAATAAATCGCCCGTCAGGGGCTCAATGTATTTTATTATAGATGGTGAGTCAAAACCAACGTAAATTCTAAGATGCCTTTGTGGGCCCATCTTTATTCTTTTAGGTGGAGAAATGGGAACATAAACTGCACAACCAAAATTTTTTAAGTGAGAGATATCGGGCTGCTGGCCAGAAACAATTTCCAATGGTGAATGATGATCAAATGAACTTGGTCGAATACGGACCAATACAGCTGTATATAGTATTGCATGTCCCCAAACAGAAGTGGGTAAACTTGACCTTAAAAGTAAAGGTCTAGAAATCAATTATAATCTTTTAATAAAAGACACTGCAAGTCCATTTTGAGTATGGACATGTGCAACTGAATGTTCAACGTTAATCACAATTGACATGCAGTAGTCATTAAATGCTTGAGATGTATATTCACCGGCATTATCGAGACGAATTGTCTTAATAGAATAATCAGAGAATTGAGCCCTTAACTTTATAATCTGAGCAAGAAGTTTGGCAAAAGCAACCGTTCTTATTGACAATAAACATACATGTGACCATCTAGATGATGCATCTATCAAGACCATAAAGTAACGAAATGGACCACAAGGTGGGTCAATAGGTCCACAAATATCTTCTTGTATTCTTTGTAAGAACATAGGTGACTCAAGATTAACTTTCATCGGAGATGGTCTTATAATTAATTTTTCTTGTGAGCATACAGCACACACACAATCACGAGGTAAAAGAATCTTTTAGTTCTTTAAAGGATGTCCTCGTGAGTTTCTAACTATTCGATGCATCATACTAGATCCAGGGTGGCCAAGCCGATTATGCCAAAGCATAAAAAGTTTTGGATCATTGAACTTCTGGTTCATCACAGTGTTAGATTCTATGGCACTTATTTTTGCATAATACAATCTTGATGAGAAAACTGAGAGTTTTTCTTTCACATGCTTCTGGCATGAATCATTGGATGTAATGCATAGATATTCCATATTCCCCTCATTCATAGTCTCGATATGGAAACCATTAAGATGTATGTCTTTGAAACTTAGCAAATTTCTTTTTGACTTGCTTGAATACAAAGCATCTTTTACAAAAATATTTGTTCCACCCGGTAATATAATATTTGCTCTTCCAGAGTCCTCAATTAATTTTGTAGTACCAAAAATTGTAGTAATATTTGCTTGTGCCAATTTTAAGTTCAAAAAATATTTTTGATCTCGAAGAATAGTGTGCGTTGATCCACTATCAACCAAACATATATCTCCACCGTTGGAGTTGTTCACAACATCATTATTTTCCATATTTAATCTCCTTGAGCAAACTCGTGCTGATTATGAAATCAAAGGGCATGAGTTACATAAGTTATGAAACCAAAGGGCATGAGTTACATAAGTTATGGAGGACTAAGAGTCATGGGACATCCATATTTACAACACTTACTACTTTATTTTATTTTTTAAATGTAGCGTGACCCTGAGACGGAGGAGCTTCCTGGAAGGGTGGACTTTTACAAGGATACTCATTTTCGTGAGAAGACTCAAACTTGGATTACTCCTCAGTCACAAGAAAATCATGTAAGCAACTAGGTTATCAACTCATATGAAATATGAAATGTATGTTTAAAATAATGTAAGTCACTTTCTGCTACATGCTACTATATATTGTAAGTGTTGGTAAAGAAAAGTACCAGAGTCAATTTATCATTCCAGGGTGTGTGAGAATGTATGCATATCCTTGTGCAAGCTTATCCCTTGGGAATGGCCAATGTGCCTGTACCATGGTCTCTGTAGATTTCCACAACAAACCAATTTTCTTTACTAAATATTTTTTATGTGTACTACTAAACCAATTGGGCCAGCATCTCTGCTCAGGCTAGTGTGAATTTCTTCCATTATGAACTTTTTTACACATACTAAGGGATATATAGGGACCATTGTTGAAAGGGATATATGGGAACCTCATCTACAGCAAACCATTTTTCATTTACCAAATATTTTTTGTGTTCTACTACTAAAGTATTTTTCATGTGTACTACTAAACCATTTTTTCTTTACCAAACTAGTGTGCAATTTGATTACATGATCATACAGCCTTCAAATCATACAGCCTAATGTGCATTTTTTCTTTACTCATTTGGAATTAGCATGTTGGAAGGATTGACTAGTACTTGCATATAGATATTGTTATCTATGGAACTAAGTATTTACATGTAGATAATGACCAGTTTTCTTTACATGTAGATAATGTTATCGACTGAACTTTTGTAGATAATGACCAGTATTTGCATTCTCTACATGTAGATAATGACCAGTAAATTGTGGCTAGTTTTTTATCATGTAGATAATGACCAGTAGATAATTTTCTTTACTCATTTCAAATTCTGTTTTCAAAGACAATACTTTGTTCTATAGACGACGCTCCGCAGTGGATTATGGCTAGTATTTTGCAGTTATCAGTTTTATTTTCTGTCGTTCATGTGGCTAGTATTTGCATTCTCTATTATATTTGGTAAAGTGTACTCTATCTCGTCTTTGAGGAATTTATCTTTTTTCCATCTTATTTTTGAAATAGCATGTTGGGAGGATATGATCATTAGCTTATTGACAATTAGAGATTAGATGCATTGTCCTTGGATCTATTTATAAATCATTCCTTTGATTTTATGTTCTCTTTGCATATTGTAATTTCAAGAAAAAATGGTGGCAATTCAAGAGGAGGCGGGAACACAAGGATTAACATTGACACAAGATGAAGTTGTTGAGAAAGTCTTAAAGCACAGATCGGGCTATGTCCAGGCTCTTGGTGTGTATGCTCGACCAACAACTTCTCATTCTACTTCAACATCCAGAATTTTTGAAACAGAGGCCAGACTACGGGCTGAGATGGCAGAGATGAGAGAGAGTTTTGACATAGAACGAGTAGAGATGAAAAAGAGATTAGAGGAGTCCCTAAATGCTATGGCCCGTATAGAGAAGATCTTTCAGATACTTATGGAGCAAAGTGCTTATAGAGACAACAACAACAACAACAACAACAACCCATTAGAGTAAATGTTTTTGGAGGTGTTTGTGGACATGTTTCATTTTATGTATGCTTACGAATATTTTAGTTATGTTATAACTTCTATGTTTAATTTTGGAGGTGAATGCGATTGTCCAACAATTAAATTTTATTATGAAAAGATGTTTTCTATATTTCAAATGAAATTTTAAATTATTGTGTGAATATATGATTCAAACCTATTGTGTGCATGAATGAGCGGAGGGGAAAAAAATCCTTAACAATGACGATGAGTCGTTATCAAATGTTATGATGAATTCTGAATTTTTTGGGTAACAAATTAATGTTTTTGCTAAATTTAACCTATAGCGACGACTTTTGTGTGTTGCAAATATATTAGATATTTGAGATTCTTTTGTAACTCTCTAATGTCGTTGCTAAAATCACCATAACGACGAGTTTTGTACCTTGCAAAACGATTACATTTGGTAACGTATACATTTTGTTGCTATATGTAGCATATAGCAACGACAAACACACGTTGCTAAAAGTATAACCTTTAGCAACAAAACCTTATGTCCAGGAAAGTAGCAACACAAAATTAGTAACGTTGCTAAAAGGTAAGGATATAGCAACGACTTTAGTATTTCGTTGCCGATACTTTAGGTGACGCACCTAAAACAATGGGTCTAGCAACGACCATTTTTCGTTGCTAAAACTTTGGGCAACGATTTTGTTATTTTTAGCAACGAACATTTTTGCTGCTAAAAACATACTTTTTTGTAGTGCCTTTTCACTTAAATCACCATAGAGGAATCCCGTCTTGGCATCCATCTTCTTGACCAAAAGTCAAAGTTGGCTTTTAAGTTTATCACCACACATATAGATGACAACTTGACGATTGGCAAAAAAATCTCATCGAAATCCACGTCCTACCACTCACTATAGCCCTTGGCTACTAGTCTTACTCTTTATTATCTGGTTTTACTGATTCGGTCCAAGTGTATAATGAACCTCCAGTTTGTATTCTGTATCGTATCCTTCAAGATATGATTAAACGAATGAATTCTCATTCCCCTCAAAAAAAGAGTTTTTTATTAAATTGTTCAGTTATTCTAGTAGTATGTTAATTTCAAAAATAGGGAATGAATGAATTCTCATTCACCTCAAAAAAATATTTTTTATTAAATTGTTCAATTATTCTAATAATATATTAATTTCAAAAAGAGGGGTTTTACACTAGATGTATACATATGCATAATTTTTTCTGCTTCTCTCCACGAGATGCGTTATCGCGCTGGCTGGAGTCCCTAATTTCCACTACCATCATGACCGTGTATAAAAGTTAGGGTGGCATAAAGCATGAACATCTTATAATTCCCTTTCAAAATTGTTAGAGCACATTATAATATCTTTCCTAAATTAAGAACCTGACAATGACGGTACAAGGCGCAAAATGCATGCATTCAGCATTGCCCGTAAATACAGTGGCGTAGCCAGAATTTTAGTCTAGGGATGCGATAATTATTATTAAATTTTTTATAATAAATACATTTATAGTTTCAAAAATATCATATATTTGTTGTATTCTTCTCATTGAAAAAATCAAGTTCTCATTTTTAGTCCCATGTTGACTAGGAAGTTCTCATATTCGTCTGTATATTAGTTTCTATCACTTACTCACTTGTGAGTTGTTGTGGGCTAATCATGTGGGCCACACGTGTGTATCATCGCCGCCGTCCAGTCCGGTTCGATGCGCATAATGTATACTCGTCCACATTATCGTCCACATTCCTATTTTAAAACACCAAACGCGTCCTCAAAAAAAGTTCTCCATTGGACAATTTCGAAAAAATTGCCATTCATAATGACATCTTTTTCTTTGTGAGTTTGGAGGCATTCACATTATATATATAAAAGTGTGATAAAAAAATATTATATATATAAAATATGGTGAAAAAATGTTCAGTGTGATCAATATAGAAATATATCTCATGAACATCATTTTTTTTTTGTGATGTATATACTGCTTTACTAATTTCCTTTTTGTTCTAAGTGCTACTAAGGTAAATCTTAAAAAATCCAACATATTTAGAAGCTTCCGTAGACTTTAACATTTTGTTCATAGACATGTTCTTGAAAGTATAGTGCTATGATTAGTCGATGTTATGTTGTTCCCTAAATATATTATTTCACCAATCTGACATTGCAATATTATCGTAACATCATGATAGTTTTTCTATGCCCATAATAAAATTATATACATAATACTTTACAAAAAAATATAAACAAAAAATCAAAATTTGAGGGGGCGCAGCCACACCCAGTCGGCTCCATGTGGCTACGCCACTGCGTAAATACATACATGCATGCATGTATATTATCAGTACTGCCTTTAAATACATACATGCATGCATGACTATGTGAATTCTAGGATAAACAGGTACGTACAGCTGCACTTCGAATCATTAAAGAGCCTAAAACATGACAAAGAATAATAAAAAATATATGTCACGTGACCATCACATATCCATTTTTAACGGTTTTCATCCAAAAGTACCAACGAAACCTAGTTCAGATACTCTTTAAACCAAAATAAAAATAAACTTAGGTACCAAATTAACCAAATAAAAAGTTCAATCACCAAAACAGCGACCATGATATTTGTCGGACACCATTTGAATAATTTATTTATAAATAATTTTTAGTCTCATAATATTTTTATTAACATTATTTCTAGAACAACTATACTTATATTTATATATACATAAAACTAACACAAAAAAGAACATACATATACTTGTGCTTATTAATGTATACATATGCATATAAAATTATTTCTTTTTATTAAATTGTTCAATTATTCTAATAATATATTAATTTTTTAAAAAAATGTTATTTGTCTCTCCAAATTATCCCTCCAAACCAGCACTCCTTATGTAACACCTGACGTGGCGATTGATATGTGACTGCTGGCATGGCAAATTTTAAAAATTAAATTAACATTAAAACTAATATTAATATTAAAATTAAAATTAAAATTAATACTAATAAATTGGATAATTAATTTTTTAGGTTAACATTTGTAATGTCAGCTGATATGTTAGATAACACATAATGTTATTTAACATTCTATGTCAGCTGTCATATAAGAAAGGATGGTTTGGATGGACAATTTACAGGAATGAATAGCTTTACTCTATAAAAAAAAGTATAAGTTGAGTGCTCGGTGTGCTCATCTCTCCACTCACTACAAGAAAAAGACCTTTTAATAACGTTTGTAAAAAAAAATATTATAACGATTTATATAAAAACGTTACAGAATTTTAGCATCCCCTCTTAATATGACAGGTTTGACTAGTTTTTGGCCTATTATAACAGCTTTACACATATAAATGTTATATAGTTTATGCATATGTAACATTTATAAATACAAGTGTTATGAAATGTCATAAAATCCAAAATCAGCCTGCTCTCTTTTTCGACTGCTGCCGCTCTCTTTTCAATCCCCCCCTGAAAACCAAAGGAAACCTAAAATCAAATCTCTCTCTCTTCCCCACTATCATTTTCACTCTTGCTCTCGTTTTTCCTCTCCCCCTCTCCTCCTCCCCCTCTCCCCTCCTCCTCTTCTTCGAAAACCTCTCCACTACTTCGTCTTCCCTTCGTGAAGGACCTCAAGGAGCGGTTCGGAACCGTGGAGTCAAGAAGGGCTACAACCCAGGTTGTCAGGACACCGGAGGCCAGGGTGGTAGCTTCCAGCCATCGTCCGGCCTCGAGAGGACCATGGAAGACTTGGCGGTCGACAAGATCGTGCTTAACGGAGTTGGGCTCGGGCGGCTGAACCTAGCCCCGGAGCTCTACGAGGGCCTGTATTTGCACTTGGAGTCGGCTAGCATCGTCACCGACGTATCAGAGAGCCGAAAAACCTCGTCTTCTCGTCGGCGTAGCCGAGCAACATAGCCTCCACCGTCATGACATAGCCTCCATCGCCAGCGACATAGACTCTGCCACTGGCGATAAGGTTTTGACCTATTTTATGCCCTAATTTTTATTCAAAAAATTTTGATTTTATTGATTTTAGTGAAACCCTAATTTTTGCCCTAATTTCTATTTCCTATTTTCAAAATATCATTGAAACCTTTGAATGCATGTTTCGCACAGACATGGATACAACATGTACAGACAAACATAGCACCTATATTAAATATTTGCATCATCTGAATTTTATTTAGTAGGTTATTAGTTTCTGTATTGATTTTGGTTTGTTTCATTTTTATATATCGTACTTGTCATTTGTGTTGGTCCCTTGACGAACAATCGATGGAAAAAACACGAGTTCAGAAACAATTGTAAAGACAATGTTTCTGGCAACAACACCCTAAAGAAGGTGAAGTTGTTTTACGAGAATCTAAAAAGATTATTTCGTAATATTTCTCGAAGGCAACAGAACCGTATAACTTCTAAAGAGAAGCGACGGTATTCTCGAAGGCAACCGAACCGTATTACTTCTAAAGAGAAGCGACGGTATTCTCGAAGGCAACAAGAGATGATCAACAACAGTTGAGTCTCAGATTCTCGAAGGCAACAGAAAGAGGGAGGAAGAAGAAGAACGGATCTCGCTGGGGTGTAGAACACCGGCGCTCAAAGCTATACCCGCAGTACGGATAAGCTCCCAGGAACCAGCAAGTTCAGGAGAACTTCTGGAACGCTCGTAAGTCAATATTTGAGACTTGAACGGGCTTCCTGGACTTAACAGACTCCCTCAACTCTCTTCTTGGTGCATCTTTCAAAGGAGGCCAAGGGGCTCTATTTATAGAGTGGAGTTGAGACTTCACCTCTTCTCCTATCCGATGTGGGACTAAAATACTAATACTCAAAAATAGAGTTTGATATTTTAGATCATCCCACAATCAGCATAGAAGTGTGCCAGTCCACGCTTACCCCCCGAACACTCCCGTGCATGCACGAGACATCCTGGAGTCCGTGTCCGAGTCCGAGTCCGCATCCGCACAACAAAAATTAACTTTCATCCTTGTTGGATTTAATCCCTTTTTCCTTCTAGAAAATACTTCCACATGGCACAAACTTATGCCCCACTACACCTCATGTGCACACCTCAACACAAGCAATGCATTATATTGAGATAATTACCATTTGGTGTAGCCGATGTGGGACTATCTTTTCTAGTCCAAAGGCAAAAACACCAACAATCCCCCACATATCTCAATATATGGGTTGAGCGTTCCCCACAGTGATTGTCCATCATGCATTAGGAGAGATGTCGCTACGACTTGAATCTTCCCGCATAGGTTAAATAACAGCATGATACAAGAATGGACTAAGCCTTGAATTCTGCACCATAACTGTAATTCTTCCTACTCACATAATGACATCAACTGTGCTTCTGGCTGCACATTGAAGGCCTTGTGCCAGCCTGGTTTCAGTGTATAATTTTGGGCGTCTACAAGCTTACCCTCAAGAGACGGCCTGATATCTCTTTCCATACACTATAGGTGAGTTCTTTATAAAGAGTCATGGCATGAAGCATTGCGCTTCTTTGCGGTGCTACGCCGCTATGACATGGCTTAAAGCCGAGGCTTTACCCCACCTGGGTACCTCATCGTAGTGTCATACTACTGTAGCATGAGGTCACAAGCCCCTTTGTAGTGCCAAACTACCCAGCATGAAGCCTTGCGCTTCCGTGCGGTGTTACGCCGCTATGACATGGCTTGCGAAGCCGAGGCTTTACCCTACCCGGTACCTCTTCGTGGTGTCATGCCACTGTAACATGAGGACATCGTCCTCTTTGTAGTGCTGTCTACCTCTCTTTATTACGATTATCATACAGCATTAGGCTACCTGCCTATTTGCGGTGCTACTCCGCTGTGACTTAGCTTGCAAAGCCGAGGCATTATCCCTACCTGGGAACCTCATGGTGGAGTCACCCCACTGTAGCATGGAGTTTCACTCCTTGTAGTGCTGCTCTACCGTGCTTCCTGTAAAGCACACCAGGCATTCACTCTGCCTGAGAACTCATTAAGGCGTTTAAGCCATCCTTCCCACAGGATCAATTTTTCGCAAAAAATACATAGTAGACAACAGTGGTTATGGGTCCGTAACCCTTCCATGTTCCGCAGAACAAGTACCCACTGTTAACTGATATTATTCTAGTCAATGATCCTCCTTTGAACCAAAAATTAAATGTCTAGTAGATTTTTCTTTGAACCAATAACATAAAATTTTATGGTAGGATTACAATAACACAATATCAGAAAGTCTTCAAGCCCATCTTCCTTGCTGTGTCCTCGACCAGCTGACGCTTGAGACCCTTTGTGAACGGATCCGCCAGGTTTTTCTGACTCCGAACATCGATCACTACAATGACGCCCCTTTTGATGAGATCGTTCACTGCTCTGTGCTTCAACCGCACAGTCCTCTTCTTCCCGTTGAAGAGTTCATTTGATGCCACTGCTGCTGCCGCCTGGTTGTCACAGTATATCGGAATCGTCGGTATCTGAGCCCCAACCATTGGAAGGTCATATATGAGCTCCCGAAGCCACTCTGCTTCATCTGCAGCAGCGTCCAATGCAAAGAATTCAGATTCCATGGAGGAGCGAGATAACATAGTCTGCTTCTTCGACTTCCATGATATAGCAGCTCCACCCATGGCGAACATATATCCACCTGTGGAATATTCGCTCTCCACCTCTGAACACCAGCTAGCATCACTGAAGCCTTCCACTACTGACGGATCTCCGCTGTAGTATAGTGCATATGTCTGAGTCTTCTTGAGATATCTCATAACACGCTTCTCAGCTTTCCAATGCTTTACGCCTGGATTGCTCGTAAATCGACTCAGCATTCCCACTGCAAAGGCTATGTCAGGCCTTGTGGCAGTAGTAGCGTACATCAAACTTCCGATGACGCTAGCGTACTCCAACTGCCTGACGCTCTCCTTCGAATTTGGCTCCAGTTTCAGATCACTCCTGTACGGTGTATCAATAATAGGAAGATCTTGATACCCGTAGCGAGAGAGCATCTTCTCAATGTAATGAGACTGTGACAGCGCTATTCCAGTGCCTGTCCGGATGATCTTGAGCCCCAAGATTACGTCGGCATCCCCCAAGTCCTTCATACTGAACTTGGTCGAGAGGAATTTCTTTGTCTCTGTGACGCAGCTTAAATCCGTACCTAGGATTAGCATGTCGTCCACGTATAGACAAACGATTACTCCTCTTCCGTCAGCAAACTTCGTATAGACACACTTGTCTGTTTCACTGACCCTGTAGCCATTTGACCTT
Source organism: Iris pallida (assembly GCA_029216955.1). NCBI lineage: Eukaryota > Viridiplantae > Streptophyta > Magnoliopsida > Asparagales > Iridaceae > Iris > Iris pallida. Next base: position 28,324,955 of record JANAVB010013397.1, read on the forward strand.
ATCACCTTGTCAAACTTCTCATGCCACATTTTGGGAGCTTGCTTCAAACCATACAGAGATTTCATCAACTTGCAGACTTTGTCTTCCAGACCTCTGACGACAAAACTTTCTGGTTGTTGCATGTAGATCTCTTCGGTCAACTCGCCATTAAGGAATGCCGTTTTCACATCCATCTGATGTATCACCAGCTTGTGTATTGCTGCTAAAGCAATTAACAATCTGATAGTTATCATCCGAGCTACTGGAGCATAAGTGTCAAAGTAGTCGATCCCCTGCTTCTGAGCAAATCCTTTGGCCACTAGCCTGGCCTTGAACTTGTCAATGGTTCCATCTGCTTTCATCTTCTTCTTGAAGATCCATTTGCATCCGATGGGTCTTGCTCCTTCTGGTAGGTCGACCAATACCCATGTGTTATTGGAGGTGATTGAGTCAATCTCGTTGTCAATCGCCTCCTTCCAGAATATAGCATCTCTGGTCTTCATCGCCTCATCATAGGTAAGCGGATCTGCTTCCACATGATAGGTGACGAAGTCATCTCCGAAGTCTTTCGGCCTCCTCGCTCACTTAGTTGACGGCTCAGCGAGTTCTGGTTCAGCTGATGTCTCCTCGACAACAGCTCCATCTTGGACTACCGGTTCGATAAAGACCTCTGTCTGCTTCGCACCCTCATTATTCTCCGGAATATCCGCGAGAACAATGTTCTTGTGCCTTGCAAACTTTTCTTCAAAATATTCAGCATCGCGAGATTCGATGATATGATTTGACTCGATATCAAGGAATCTCCGAGCATCACTCTTCTCGGCATACCCCAGGAAGATCGCCTTAGTAGTCCTTGTCCCAGCTTCTGAATCTTCAGATTCGGGAGCTTCACATAAGCCAGGCACCCCCACACTCGAATGACATTCAGGTTGGGTCTGACTTTGAACCAGAGTTCATGAGGAGTTATGTCGGAAGTTGCATATGGCACTCTGTTCAGAATGAAAGTGGCCGTTAATGCAGCTTCTCCCCAATAGCACTTTGGGAGACCCGCAGTCAACAGCATAGAGTTCATCATCTCTGTCAACGTTCTGTTCTTCCTTTCTGCTACTCCGTTGGATTGTGGAGAATACGGAGCCGTCGTCTCGTTGATGATTCCATGTTCTTTACAGAATGATGAGAATTCGTGAGACCTGTATTCTCCACCTCGATCACTCCTCAGCCTCTTGAGTTGTTGTCCAGTTTGCCGTTCAGCCTCGGTCCTGAACTCCTTGAACTTCTCGAATGCTTCGTCTTTAGATTTGAGTAAATAGACGAAGGCATACTTGGAGAAGTCGTCTATGAAAGTAATGAAATACTTCATCCCGGCCTTTGTAGAGAATTGTTTGAAGTCACAGATATCTGAGTGAACCAACTCCAGAAGATCTGTGCTTCGATTGACCCTGTGAAAGGGTTTCCTTGTGATCTTCGTCTGAGCACATATCTCACATTTCTCTACCTTACCCCCACACTTGGAGATAAGTCCTAGACTAGACATTTTGTTTATTCGCTTACAATGAACATGTCCTAGTCTATTATGCCACAATTCAAGAGAGTAATTCAAACTAGTGATAGCATTAACATTATTATGCTGGGTTACAACAAGCTGAATTTTGTACATTCCTTCAGTCTGAAAAGCTTTCCCGAAGAAAGTACCCTTCTTGGACATCACCATTTGGCCAGCATTGATGTCCATCCTCAAGCCTGCATTGCAGAGCAGGCTCCCAGAGATCAGGTTCTTTGCGATTGCAGGAACATGCTTCACACCTTGAAGCGTCAGAATGTTCCCCGATGTAAGCTTCAGCTCCACCGTCCCGATCCCCAGTACTTCAGCTTGTGCCTGGTTCGCCATCATGACTTTCTCGGAAGTAGGCTCATAGGAGACGAACCAGTCCTTGTCTGAACAGACATGACATGTCGCGCCAGTGTCTATCCACCAGTCCAAGTCTGCCCCCACAGTTGCAACCTGTGCTATCATGGCAACCTGATTAGTAACCAAAGAAACCTTGTTAGGCTCACCTTGCTCTTTGGGCTTGGACTTGCATTCACTTTTATAGTAACCCTTCTTGCCACAGTTGAAGCAAGTCACATGGGACTTGGACTTCTGTTGCTTGAATCCTGGACCCTTCACTTTCAGATTCGAGAAGTCCTTCTTCTTGTGGTGAGAAGCCGCCTGCTTCCCTTTGTTCTCTCTGGTGGCTTGAACCAGATTTGCCGTTGCTAGTTGCTTGGATAGGGCGTCCAACTTCTGTTGAGAGCACATTTCGTCCTCAACATGAATCTCACTGAGGAGATTATCCAGGCTAATCTCCATCTTCTTCCTATGCATCCTTGCATAGATGTTGCTCCATCCTGGAGGAAGTTTTGCCACGATCCCTCCAACGACGAACTTGTCGATGAGGGGCATGCTATCATCCTCCAGTTTCTAGCGCAGCTTCAGGAACTCTTTCACTTGGGACAACATGGTCTTCTCGTCTTCAAAGACCCATTTGTGGTATTTTTCAACCATGAACATCTTCGACCGGGCCTCGTCGTCGTCATACAGCTTCCCCACGGACTCCCAGATCTCTTTGGCAGAAGTCTTCTTTGTGTAGGACTCGGCCAGAGAGTCTTCCATGGAATTCAGGATCAGCAGCCTGCATATGCTGTTATCCTTTTTCCACTTCGTCTGCTTGCTCGTAGCAGCGGCCAGAACAGCAGCAGATCCTGTTGCTGGAACGATTGGTTCTTCCTCATCCAACACGTGATCAACATCCACGAGTTGAAGGTTCAGAGTCACCTTTCGCTTCCAGATCTGGAAGTGTTCACCGTCGAATTTCTCCAAATTGTTAAAGCCGGTATCGACAAGCGAAGCACGAGTGTTTTCCATCGAATCGTATAGCTTTGAGATTGTTGGTCCCTTGACGAACAATCGATGGAAAAAACACGAGTTCAGAAACAATTGTAAAGACAATGTTTCTGGCAACAACACCCTAAAGAAGGTGAAGTTGTTTTACGAGAATCTAAAAAGATTATTTCGTAATATTTCTCGAAGGCAACAGAACCGTATAACTTCTAAAGAGAAGCGACGGTATTCTCGAAGGCAACCGAACCGTATTACTTCTAAAGAGAAGCGACGGTATTCTCGAAGGCAACAAGAGATGATCAACAACAGTTGAGTCTCAGATTCTCGAAGGCAACAGAAAGAGGGAGGAAGAAGAAGAACGGATCTCGCTGGGGTGTAGAACACCGGCGCTCAAAGCTATACCCGCAGTACGGATAAGCTCCCAGGAACCAGCAAGTTCAGGAGAACTTCTGGAACGCTCGTAAGTCAATATTTGAGACTTGAACGGGCTTCCTGGACTTACCAGACTCCCTCAACTCTCTTCTTGGTGCATCTTTCAAAGGAGGCCAAGGGGCTCTATTTATAGAGTGGAGTTGAGACTTCACCTCTTCTCCTATCCGATGTGGGACTAAAATACCAATACTCAAAAATAGAGTTTGATATTTTAGATCATCCCACAATCAGCATAGAAGTGTGCCAGTCCACGCCTACCCCCCGAACACTCTCGTGCATGCACGAGACATCCTGGAGTCCGTGTCCGAGTCCGAGTCCGCATCCGCACAACAAAAATTAACTTTCATCCTTGTTGGATTTAATCCTTTTTCCTTCTAGAAAATACTTCCACATGGCACAAACTTGTGCCCCACTACACCTCATGTGCACACCTCAACACAAGCAATGCATTATATTGAGATAATCACCATTTGGTGTAGCCGATGTGGGACTATCTTTTCTAGTCCAAAGGCAAAAACACCAACAATTTGTCAATGGTTATAAATTTTTTTCCTAACCTTCTCTCTCTCTGGAACATGAATTATGAACATATTTCATTGCATAATGGACTTTTTAACCTCTCAAAGGAATAGTTGAGGCTTGTATGATATATATGATTGAATACAGTTGCCAAGGGTGATATTTGATTAACTTTGGTCGTCGATTAGATTGTTGGTAATGTAGCCCTTAATTTATGTCTACCTAGAACATATATTTACCTTAACATTAACAACTCCTTTGAGCGAAGCATGCCATGTTACTTTGTGCTTTGTTGTCTTGTATTTTAACTTTTGCAAGTTGTTGTCATATTTTATGTGAACATTACTTAAATGGGCTCCTAATGTGTTTGAAGGAATGACCCAAAGGAAACACTAGTTTAAACCATTTAGTAGAATTGTTGTGGCCATTCTTCCAACCATAGAAAGTAGAACGTGTGGTACATCTAAATCTTACATCAAGATTAGTCGGAGATGTCAGCCACTACCTTCAGTCCAGTCTGAGTACAGTTCATATGGTTAACAAAAATACTATTAGCTCCTGACAAGGTATATTGACAGCAAATGCTTTGCAAAATCAATTTGGCTGAAACCATTCTCTGATAATTTTGGAGCGAACTCACTCTGCTCAGTAAATCAACTACAATGAAAGCAAGGATCTTGAATAAATATATCATCCACAATTCTAAAGCACTAACCTTATTCTTCTTATCATGGTAAGAAGCATATGCCTTAAAGATCTTTGTCAATGCAGAGGTGGCTTTTTATAGCATATTAAAACAGTCAACTTGCTTACATTTCCTAGAACAATAGTAGTGGGGGGAGTTGACCAAGGCAAATCATACATAAAAAACTGGTTCAAAATATGTATTCTTAAGTGTGATAAGATTTCCTAAATAAAATGAAAAAAGAAATGGGTATTTCAAACTTCCATTACCTTAAATTGATACCATTCATGTTATGTTTTGATTCATATATTTTACAATGCTGCGTAGAGTTGAACTCTTTTGTTGGTGAAGTGGTGTGAGTAAATGTGCTTGTGACGCCAAATTATGACATGGAAATAAATAGTGATTTTCGGCACTTACTTCAGATAAATTTTAGAATCATAATAGATGCACACAGTTAAGTTTTCTTTTAATATACAATTGAAAAACAGTCTCTTTTCCTAATTTTCCCGCTTTTGTTATAGAGTTGCTCAATGTTTATTGAGTATCGTGAGCAATTTTTTGAGTACCCTGGGTTAAAACGATAGATTTTTTTTAGTATCTTGGGTATCCAGTACAGTTTATTGAATATCCTGTGTAATATTTTTAGCAGTCCCTAAGCTGCTGCCTCTATATCAGTATCATAGTATCATGCTACCTCTTTGTTGAGTATCAATTGTCTGGGCTATGATGAGTATCACTTTAAGAAATTGTTTGTTCTATGATGAGTACCAGTTATTTATGGGTATCAGTGGCTATGATGAGTATCAGCTTTTATGGCTATGACGAGTAACACTTTCTAAAATTGTTTGGTATTTGACTCATCTTTTTTTAGGCTCTATATCATGTTGCAAGTAGAGCATATAATGAATGTTTGCTGCTGGAAATGATTTTTTTTGGTTAGGACAATCATTTATGAGATTTGTTGCTGGAAATAAATGTTTTTTCTAATACTATGAGCCAAAATTATTGCTTATGGAATAATTTAAGGCATGTTGAATTGGAGGCAGCAAACCTTTTGCAGAAACATATTCAAGATTCAAAGGACGAACCTGTTAAGTTAGCAACAAAGCTCTATGTGGTATATAGAATTTGTCATTTTAAAGTAACAATTTGTGAAAATTCTTTGAGTAAAATTTGATGTTCATTTTATTTAAGCTCTGTCACATAAGATTAAGTAGGAAGGAGGAGACATTGCCATATCAAGTTATATCAAGGTGACATGTTTGCCAATCGTGAGTTACAATTTTAGTTTTCTATATGATTTCGTATGGTTAAAACTTGCAAGTTATGTTTTGATGAATTATGACAAATTTAGTTGTCAGCCAGTAACACACTACTTGCTTATTTAGTTAATATCACATAATTATTGTCGTTTATGCTTAAGATAATAGTGTGAGTGCTAAATTGTTGTCATGAGTGTTAAATCACAGTCTTAAAGAGAAAAAAGGGGTTACTTATTAGGATTTTGGAGGTTTTAAGGCTTCTCTTTGTGAGCAACCTGAGTTACCTGACCAAAGCAATCCAGATTGGTATGCATTGCTTGTTTCAGAGAGTATGATCCTTGTTTCAGAGAATGCTGGCTAGGGTGTGAATTCGTTGTGTCTCCTGACCAAAGCAACCTGAGTCACCTTACCGCCCTTAGTATAACTTCCTGAAGGGTGAGCCTTCAGCTTCTATTTTGATTCTTTCATCAAATTTTATTTACTTCTCTCTTTAACTTCCCCATATTTAAATACATCTAAAAGCTATCTTACATGTGCACAAACATGGACATTATATGGACACCTACTATTTTTGTGCATGTTTGTGTGTATTTTTGCATGACTGTGTAATCTATGTGAGGTGTCGTGACATTGAAATGGTATCGATAATGATCCTTATCAGATTTTTTCCATTTAAGAATCAGGTTTGGCTTTTTTTTTCCTCTCTTCTGATGGCATAGTGGCTCAGCTGCAACCAATTTGGTAAGATGTATGTGATTTGAAAATAATATCCACATTCTGATGGAATCTCTCTTTATTCTTTCATTTATTCCTTTTTTATCGATATCTGTAAATGGGATAATGACAACAATGAGAACTCTCACTGAGTGAATCTCTACCTCCTGTGATGGTGAGGCATATTCCTGGAGCCATTTGTCGATCATCATGCTAGATCAAAAATTGAATCTGAGCCACTTATCAGTCTTCTTTCTTTTGGCTTGTGCTTTCGAGTATTGGATAAGTGTCTTGCATTTGTAGGTAGTATTAATATGATAACTATTTCTTATATGTGTATCTGCAGAGGGTACTCACTTGGGTTCATTTGTTGGGTTTACTGGAAATTTTGTACGTGCTTCAGCCAATGTACAGTGTCGGGTATAAGATTCACTTCTTAAAAATAGTTGAAAAAACTGAAGTTTGTCCGTTTTTATAACATTACAGTTTGTCTTCTTATTTGTTTGAAAAATGAATAATTTTATTTGTACTACCTTTATTTGTAGGGTACAATGTTGACTTTTGAAGGGTACAATGTTGATTTTTGAAGGAATGTCACAATTTTGTGTTGGTGAATGCATAAAAGGAATGTTTCAGTGTTTTGAGGCCCGATGCCCTAAAAGGGAAAGATGTATATATTTTGGATATTTTGAAATGTAATGGTGATGTGTTGGTGAAACAAAAGTTGAAAAAAGAGTGATATATATTTTTGAAATGTAATTAAGATGGTGAGATATTTGGATATTTTTAATAAAATGTTTCAAATGTTAGTTAAATTTCATATTTCTGTTGTCTCATATGTTCTGGAAATTAATATGCTTTTTATAACGCATTGAGTTATAAGCATCGACATGTGATATATATATGTGTGTGAATAACCAGAATAGAACGTTAAAAAGTGTTATGTATGTTCGTTTTATAACGCTTTATGAATGTTTGGAAACCAGATCATTTTAGACAGCATTATGTATATTTAACCTAGTCATAACACTTCAAGATATATATGTTATATATAACGATAATATTAATGTCGCTTAAAAGTTTATTATTATATATAATTGAATTAATTATCTCATTTTTAATTAAAAATGTTATATAAGTTTATATTATTTATAACGGTTTTTATAAATATTTATAACACCCGTTTTCATCACGGTTGCTGGTGTAAAAAAAACTATCATAAAATATCATATATGACGGTTATTACCCATCATAAAAAGGTATTTTTCTTGTAGTGTAGATAATTACATGAGAATGCACAATGGATCAAGAGTCGTCGACGGCGATCGCTGTAGAGAAGCACAAGTAGAGGTTGTCATCGACCACGATCATAAGAATCGAGGCTGAAGATGCTCATAGTCGCCCCCATCGATTTATATTGGAGAAGGATCTACTCGAGTGGGGTCGCTAGAGACTGGAAACGCAGGGCGATTATGATTGACGAGGTGGATGGTGGTGTGGCGAAGTAGTTCGAGCGCTAAGGGAGGTCGATGGTGTGGGACTCTAATCGATCGTCTGTCCACTATAAAAAGGTATTTTTCTTGTAGTGTAGATAATTACATGAGAATGCACAATGGATCAAGAGTCGTCGACGGCGATCGCTGTAGAGAAGCACAAGTAGAGGTTGTTATCGACCACGATCATAAGAATCGAGGCTGAAGATGCTCATAGTCGCCCCCATCGATTTATATTGGAGAAGGATCTACTCGAGTGGGGTCGCTAGAGACTGGAAACGCAGGGCGATTATGATTGACGAGGTGGATGGTGGTGTGGCGAAGTAGTTCGAGCGCTAAGGGAGGTCGATGGTGTGGGACTCTAATCGATCGTCTGTCCACTGGCACCGCCTGGTCAGGGCAGATGGAGATGAGAAAGAGAGATGTTATGATGAGGGGATTTGGGCCGTAGATGGAGAAATTGAGGAATATAGGGTTAGGGTTTTGTAGAGAAGGACATAGATGGTGAGGGGGTGGGGGGGTGGTGGTGGGGGTATTTCTTCTCTGCTTCAAAAGTATTAGGGATAGGATTTTTAGCTCAAGCATTTGGAACATATATTTAAGAGAATTGGAAGATGATTAGGGATAGGATTTTTACCTCGAGTATTTGAAAAGATTTAAAAGAAAATCAAAATAAATAAATCTTTTGAAAATTAAAATAAAATATATTAGGAATGCTTTTCTGATTCGGAATACTTTTGCTCCATTCCAGAACCTAGGTACAAAAAATAAGTGTTCCAGATTGAATATAGCCTAGTGTTCCTAATTTACCATTTTGGTGTAGTGATACGGAAATCGCAGTTTGATGGTATGGGACTAGGTTCTCATGTCGGACCTTGTATTATCCTCGAACCTGATTGATAATCATTTGAGAGTCGTCGTAAGCGTCTATAAAGTCGACCCCCAGCTCTTTGGCTAGTCGAAGTCCGATGATGAGAGCATTGTACTCGACGACGTTATTAGAGCACGGTTTCGAGAGTGAATATACTCGTTGGATGACCAAGTCGTCAGGAGAGATTAATACTACCCCCACCCCGGTCATGATATTGCCTTTAGGTCCTGTTCTTGAAGCATCGTCAAAGAATAGTCGTCAAATAGGTCCTCTCTCATGATGTGTGCATCTATTACTTCGTTTGGGATATCCTCATAAAGTTTCGACGTCTTATCTACGAGATGGGCAGCCAAAAAATTAGCTAATGCTTGACCCTTGACCGTCTTTTGTGGGACAAAAACCATGTCATAAGGAGATAATAGTATCGCCCATGTGGCAAGACGTGAATTTAGTGCCCCTAGTTTGGTCATGAGGACCCTGAGGGGATTAATCCGAGAGATGACGTGGATTGTCTGTCCCACTATATAATATTGAATTTTCTGGATAGCGAAAACGAGGGCGAGGCACTCTTTCTCCATAAGAGTATACCTGTGCTCGGCTCCGATCAGCTGACGACTGAGGTAATAGATAGATTGTTCGTGACCCGTATTGCTATTCTGAGATAACAGGACTCCGAGAGAGTGATCCAAGGCTTGAACATACAGTAGAAAGGGTCTACCCATGACTGGAGCGACTAGGACTGGAGGGTTTGTAAGGTATCTTTTAATGTCTTCGAAGGCTAGTTGGCATTCTTCAGTCCAGACGTAAGATAGTCCTTTCTTCATTAGCTCAGTAAAGGGTTTGCAACGACCTGAGAGGTTAGAGATAAACTTTCGGATGTATGCTAAGCGTCCTTGAAGACCGCAAAATTCACGGAGGTTCCTTGGCGGTTGCATTTCAATGATGGCTTTTGTCTTCTCAGTGTCAATGTGGATACCCTTTGAAGTAACGATAAAGTCTAAGAACTTGCCACTGGACACCCTCGGGAAGGACTTGGTTGGGTTCATCTTTAATTGGTGTATCTTCATCAAATCGAAGACGGTTCTTTAATCATGGAGGTGATCTCCACGAAAGCGACTTTTGACCGCGATGTCATCAACGTAGCATTCGACTGTCTTACACAAGTGTTTACAAAATATAGTACTTATGGCATGCTCTATTCTGAGATAACAGGGCTCCGAAAGAGTGATCCAAGGCTTGAACATACAGTAGAAAGGGTCTACCCATGACTGGAGCGACTAGGACTGGAGGGTTTGTAAGGTATCTTTTAATGTCTTCGAAGGCTAGTTGGCATTCTTCAGTCCAGACGTAAGATAGTCCTTTCTTCATTAGCTCAGTAAAGGGTTTGCAACGACCTGAGAGGTTAGAGATAAACTTTCGGATGTATGCTAAGCGTCCTTGAAGACCGCAAAATTCACGGAGGTTTCTTGGCGGTTGTATTTCAATGATGGCTTTTGTCTTCTCAGTGTCAACGTGGATACCCTTTGAAGTAACGATAAAGTCTAAGAACTTGCCACTGGACACCCTCGGAAAGGACTTGGTTGGGTTCATCTTTAATTGGTGTATCTTCATCAAATCTAAGACGGTTCTTTAATCATGGAGGTGATCTCCACGAAAGCGACTTTTGACCGCGATGTCATCAACGTAGCATTCGACTGTCTTACACAAGTGTTTACAAAATATAGTACTTATGGCATGCTGGTACGTAGCGTCTGCATTCTTTAAACCAAAGGGCATCACTGTGTAACATAATACCCCTATCGGAGTCCGGAATGACGTATGTTTCTCATCGTCTGGGAACATCTTTATCTGTTTATATCCAGAGTAGCCATCCATGAAAGATATGTGCTCAAACTCGTAGGTGTTATCGACCATCACATCAGTGATGGGTAACATGAATTCATTTTTTAGGCATGCATCATTTAGATCACGGAAATCTATGCAGACTCGGATCTTCCCATTCTTCTTAGTAACTGGGACAATATTGGCTACCCAATCTGGGTATTATTCCTCATGGATGAAACTACTCATTATTAGCTTGTTAACTTCCTTTTCAATAGCATTCATAGTATCTGGGCAAAAATGCCATTATTTTTGCTTTACTGGCTTAGCCTTAGGTAAGATATTCAGCTTGCATATGATGACATTTGGGTCTAAGCCTGGCATATCTTCGTAGTTTTAGGCGAAGACGTCTATGTACTCTCTTATAAGTTCAATAAGATACTCACGATCCTCTCCGCTTAAACTTTTGCTGATGAAGATCGATTTAGGAGAAGAGTTGTCTCCTAGGTCGATTTGTACAACCTCATCTTCGGTAGGCGGTTCACAAAATTCAAAGCATTTCTCCCATTGGGAATCAAGTTGCTGAGCCCAGGGTTCAACTTCGAGAGGTTCGAAGAAAGGCTCATCGTCTTCATTGATTTGATCTACTGACGTCATGTTTACCAAAAATATTTTACGAAACACCTCCCCTATACTGACGTCAGAAACACATAAGGAGTCTGAAGAGTACGAGTATGTTGCTTCCTTGTGCCACGAAACTTCAGGCTCTTTAGGCGAAAAATATCCGAGGCCGCAGCAGGTCCTCTGGTAATATTGGTCAGATTTATCCTTAGGTACATTAATCCTAATAGGTAAGTGCCGACCTTTTCCATAATTGAGACCCATATTACTGTCTAGGTCATAGCCCATCTTTTGGATGATGTGTCTGGCTTATGGGGTGTAGTGGTGAGCCTGAACCGTACCGACTTCAGGCTCTGGTTCACAAAGAGTATGAGTTCGAGAGCCGTCTACTCGGCCAAAGATAATGGGTTCTTCTTTCTCCTTTCTTGTTGGTACTATAAAGCAGGCATCACATGCAAGGAGCACTTGTTTCACAGAATAAACAGACGCAATTTGTGTCTATAGCGACAAACTCAGATTTTGTTCTAGGAAATAAGCAGAGAAAGCAGAGAAATAGTTCAAAGGCTTTCTTTTATTGATGAAATAGGGCAAATCAACCTTTGGGACTACATTGTCAAATGTGGAAAAGTTGGGTACAACAATATTTTTATTACCTCCAGTACCTGAAGCAGGAAAAGATGAAGTAGGATGAGGGGGGCTATGCAACTTCACCATAATCGGCTTAACGGAAGGGCTTCCATTTATTAGCAGCCCTCCTTTCAGTCGTACTACCAAAGGAGTTATAGCTTTGACCGCGGATGTCGTAGGGCGTTCTCTTGTTGGCGTCCTCTCTTTTAATCGTACTACTAAAGGAACTATAGTCTCGGTCGTAGATGCCGTAGGGCATTCTTTTAGACATAATCTGATAGACCCTTCAGAAGAGGACTGAGCCTCTGCTTCATCATTGACATCTTCACCTGAATCCCTCTGGTGGTTCTTTTGGAATAATCGAGATTCTGTGTAGTAAACCTTAACCCTTTTGAAGGGATCGATGTCCGCGAACTCAGTTTTTACTACTACATCGTTGTTGACATATTTGAAGCATTGGTGTAATGTAGATAGCACAATCATGTGCTCGTGAATCTAGGGTCACCCCAACAGGATACTATAGCATACATCTGCATCAATGACATAGCAAGTTGCTTCAGTCTTTAGGTCGCCAATTTGAATTTTCAAGCAAATTTTTCCCTCTTGACAACTCTTGCCGTTATTGAAACCACTGATCGTGGTTTGGGTCGCAGAAGCCAATGCATTGGGATCCCTAAGGTATATAGCAAACGGTGAGGGTTAATGCTCACGGATGAACCAGGGTCGATATGCATATGGTCGACCTTGACAGTGCCAATATACCCTGTATAGTACAGGAATCGGATGTGCCTATTATTCTTTAATATTATATCCTGTTGTGAGAATATGATATTGGGCATCGCTTCTATCATATTGTGGCATTTGGAACATGCAGCAGGACCTTCGTTTGGCTGTCGTATCTGTCCTAAATAGGATTCAGCATTTTGTAACGCCTCAGTCAGAGCATCTCGGGCCTTCTTGGAAAGGCGGAGAAGTTTGAACATTGAAAATCTGGTGGGAGTATTGGCTAGTTCGTAACGCCCCTCCTTTTGCCTTTGTTTGTCCGCTGTTGAAGGTTAGGATGGACCTGGCTTAGATGTGTCGAGAGCTGCTGATGCTACAACAGGCACCGTCTTTTTGTTCAGGTCCTGGTCATAGTTACGAGAATACTCTAGACCGGTCATGGTTGCTTTGCACCTTTCTTCTTCATACGAGAAAGAGACCGTATTACAAGATTTGACCTTTCTGCCTTTGGATTTGACAGCATGACATACGGCAGGTCTGGTTAGGTCATCGGTGAGATCGGGATTGACCTACATGACCTCTCTCTGAGGCATTTTAACTGGTACCAATCTCGAGGCTTGAGCGGTCGGGAGGTTAACAACATCCAAAGTTGTCTTTGGGATATGGATAACACCATCATGTGCCTCCGTAGGAGGAAACCTATCGAACTAGAGGGTTACCATATTGGCTTAGACCACCTTTTCCTCTCAGTCCAGCGATAGCACGTTCGTGTCAACTAATCGCTGTAGGTGATTCTTCATGATGTAGTAGTCCTTAGTTGGGTAGTGGACGTACCGGTGGTAATGGCAGTATTTGGGATCATCCATCCTATCTACTTCGTCTGGGCGTCTAGGAGGTGGGAGTGTAAATTTCTCGCCCTCAAGTAGGTCATTGAGTAATTGCAGGGCATCTATCTCTTTGAATGAATAGTTTCCTTTTTGGATTAGGCGTCTCTCAGGTTTCTGAGCAGAAGTAGTACCCCGATTGAGGCTTACGGTCATAACCTATTTTGCTTTGGGCTCCCGCTCGTTGTTATTAGGTACCCCGGTAGGCTTTCTGCCCTTTCATTCGAAAGGCCCATTCCCAGCAAGTGGGCCTCCTTGGCTTTTCTTTCGACATCTTCGACATTGATGATAAAAGCCGCCCAATCTGCATGGCCGGAGGACCCGGTCCACAGCTTTGCCATAGGCGACAAGCCTTTCCGACAAGTATCAATTAGGATTGATTTGGGAACACCTGGCGGTAGTCTCAACGTAACTTGCCGAAACCGTTCTATGTAAGCCCGGACGGATTCCTTGTCCTTCTGAGTAGTATCCAACAAAGTGGACATTGACATGTCCATCCCCAGCTCATAGAATCGAGATAGGAACATATGCTGAAGGTCGTCAAAGGATGACACATAGTTGTCCGGGAGACTGCAGAACTACTCGTAGGCGATCCCTCTCAAGGCGTCGGCGAACAGATTAGCCAGGAGGGCATCGTCTTTTGGCAAGTATCCCATCATGGTGCTGAAATGATTCAGATGCTGACGGGGGTAATCTTTTCCATCAAAAGAAGTAATGGTCACAGGTTTGAATTTATGGGGATAGATCACCCTATTCCACTCTAGTGGGAAAGGTTGATTAAGTCCCATCTTTCGTTAGAATTCTTGCCTATCCTTGGCGTCAGCTCTGGCTCGGAGATCTCGGATGGCTTCGAGAACCTCTCCCGATACTGCTGGCCTAGATGCCTGTGGTAGAGTATGGTCGCTAGCCGTGGGGTTAACACTACGTGATGTCGTAGTTGGGTGATTTGGGGCATTGGACTCCCCATTATTCTTTGGTCCTGGAGCTTGAACTGGTGGTTGGGATGAGGTTTAAGCTGCTTTCAACTCTGCGACAACTTTGTCAGGAATGCCAAGCTGGCGTTCATGATCTGCATCATTTCTTCGATCATTTTGAAATACTGGTTGTCTAGGGATCTTTGTTCGTCATTCATCATATATGACGACATGACACAAGGGCGATCTGATTGTTCGTTCTCCGTCCCTGACTCCCATGCCTCACTGTCGGCAGTATAGGAGATCATCTGGAAGAAATTACCAGGTCGAGGTTCGAAGCGTCCTTGGTTCCCGAGGCTTCAGCAACGTACTGAGAATGAATATCCTCGGCCTCTCTTTGTTCAGTTTCACGGGAATCACTGTCCCTCTGAAACATCAGATTGTGGTGTAGCATCGGGAGTTAGCTACCACCAGTCTTTTGGATAAGTGGGGGATGGACACCCCCAGCCATGTCCGTATTTGGTATAGGACCATGACTACCCCCAGCCTTCAGGGTTTTTGACTTGAGGCACGTATTTTGGAATACCCCTATGTTGGGTACAACCAGCTTGCTGCTCTTGCGTTGACTTTTTAGCGTACTAACCGAAGGATTGGGATTCTTTTTTATCAAAGGGGAATCCCTTGTAGCGTGGCACGTGGCGAAGAGGGGCTTCTATTTGTCGTCTGATTGTATTCGTTCGCCGAGACACCGTCGGGCGGATGGGGCGGGTTAAATTCGTTGAAACACGGACTATCTTTCTGAGACTGCCACTAGTTTCTGTTTCACTTAACAAAATGCCTAAAAATTGGCTTTTGAAAGAAAACTAGAAAAAGTACAGAAAGTACAAATATTCTGGGAAGTATTGCTATGGAAGTCTAATCTGAGAGTGATCACTTTGTTCCATGGACCTTATGATGATGATGAAGAAAACTGCTTGAAGAAGATGAACAATCGGAAGAACTAAGTCACCGAAAAGGTATCGAGCAACGGCACTGATGGCACAGTCGAATGCTTTCTTGCTTTGCTTCACCCTGTTCTTGAGAAAAAGTAGAAGAAATGCCTCTGGGAATATCACTCTGAAAGTATGAGTTTTATCAGAATCTCCTCTCCTGTCTCTATTGATCTCTTGATGATGTTATGTAAGTCTATTTATAGACTTAACCCTTCGTGCGTAAAAAGCAACAAAATTAGGTCTCTATGCTATTAACAGTTACCCACGATCCAAATCATCCTCTACGCACATTGACACGTGTCCCATTACTTCAACAAAGTGGGGAGAGCACGTACACACGTTCCTCGATAAGTGTGGCATGAAAGCCACGTGGGCAAACCACGTTCATAAGTGGTCAGGAAAGATCGGGCATAAAAATGACCCAAAACACACTCCTAGCGTAAAGTAGCAAACCAGGCGTAAAATAGCTCAAAATAAACTTTCCAGCATAAAGTGGCTAGCAAAATAGCCTTGAGCGTAAAAAGTAGCCCAAATAGACTTTACGCTCACAATAGTCTTGAGCGTAAAAGCTCGAATAACTATCGTGCGTAAAAGAAGCGATTTTTATTGAGCGTAAAGTAGCCCTATTTGTACACTATACGACGAGCATTGGGTTTGGTGTAAATCCGATCTTCTCGACTTCTGTGTTGCACGCTGTCAGAAAAAATCATTCTCTTAGATCAAATCTCTGGCATTAAATACGGCCTGACAGTCTGTCCCCAGCGTAAATTTGGAGTATAATTCTCGCATAAAGAGTAGCTAGCGTAGAGAAAAGCTAGCGTAAAATGTTGCTCGAGTAGAGAATAGCTAGCGTAAAATTATCAACTTCTTTGACTAAGTCCATGAAGCACTTTTTACGCTCCTACAAGACCCCCTTCAAAGTTTTCAAATATTTTCAAAATTTGAAATACTTTGAACAGAAGCATAAAATTCGGGATTTCAACAGTCAGCGTAGAATTCGGGATATCCAACGGTCATCCGCATAAAAGTTGGGATATCCAACAGTCAGCATAAAAGTTAGGAATTTGAACCGATTCAAAATTCCTCTATAAATAGAGTTATTTGAGGAGAGATAAAACTTTACTTGTCTTCTATAATCTCGATATTTCTTCCTCCTCTGCCTCTTTCATTTTCTTGCTTTCGATCCGATGGCTCCCAAGAAATCCGCCGCCAGCAGCAAGGGCAAGAAGCCCGTCGGTTCATCGTCGGCCGACTGTACGAAAACTCCCATCGAATCATTCACGACACCCCCAACAAAGTAACCCCGCCGTGGCTCCAACAATGAAGGATAAAGCCCTACTTTATCTCGGCTACGAGTTCGCCGGAGAAGAAGAAACCCGAACTTTCAGATTTCACGCCCACGTCATACGTGTCAGCGTAAAAACTGAAATAACAAAATACGCCCACGTTATACGTGTCAGCGTAAAATTAAGAAAAATACGCCCACGTCTATACGTGCCAGCGTAAAATTCATAATACGCTCATGTCTATACACGTGCCATCGTAAAATTCATAATACGCTCATGTCAACACATGCCAGTATAAAATCTAAAATACGCTCACATCAACATGTGTCAGCGTAAAATCTAAAATACGCTCATGTCAACACATGTCAGCGTAAAATTCACAATACGCTCACATCAACATGTGACAGCGTAAAATCTAAAATATGCTCATGTCAACATATGCCAGCGTAAAATTTATAATACGCTCACATCAACATGTGCCAGCATAAAATTTCACAAGTGAAAGATTTTGTGTAAAACAAAGACCTTTTACACTTTAAAAACTTTTATCAACTTCAATACTCAAAGTCTTTAACCTTTATGTGTAAAAACTTAGACTAATTTATCTGCGTAAAAATTTCAAATTAGATTTTCACTAACTTGATTTTCCTTTTTCTTTTGGCAGTGGATTTGTAAATTCACCCACCTGCAGAAGTATTTGGCTCATCAGTGGGAATGGTGGGCTCGAATTATTTGGAGAATCTTTCTCATGTAGAATTTTCCCAATCGAATCCAGAGTACCCTGTAGAGAGAGCACAGTTGATAGCTGCCCAAGGGGATAGAATACTGCTATCCATGATTAATAGAGAACTATTGACCTCGCTGGACGGCCAACAATTTGCAAAACCAGCTTTCTTATTTGGGGATGCAATAGATTGCAAGTCACAAACACACCCCAAGAAGGAGTCTTGGGTGTTCAAGTCTGGAGATAGAGCAATGTATCTCCCTGACATGGATAGAGATTATCCCCTATACGCATTCATCCATGCCACCCATCCCCGAAAGATGCTGTGGAATCTGACTCCCAGCAGTCACGGAAGACCAGGTAGAATCATATTCAAGAGGTATCAAGCCAACGATATGGGATATCATGTAAGTGTTCCCAATGGCGGCATCGTTCCTTTCTCTGGTCTCTTGCCAGGATTTACTCCGAGTGAAGATTCGGCTTTAATCCAACCAGTACAGACCCAGATGTTCATCAATAAGTTTATAAGGGCTGCGGTATTATATCCCCAGACAAACCCTAGGCTACCGGGATGGTTGACTCCATTTAACCAGAACTGGATCCAAATTAGTGTTTGGATCATGAAAAACTTTCAGACGGAGCTGAAAGACATTGGCCTGTATGAAGTAGTAGCCTCCACTAGTCAAGGTATACCACCGAATAGTAACTTGTTCCTGGCCTTGATGGAGATATATATAAGTTCAACTGGAACTTTTGCGACCCAAAAGGTGAAATGGGTTTCGCACTCCACGAGATGCAATTTATCTCGAAGCTGCTAATGGGGGAAGCCCCATATGAAGAATACGTTCCCTCCAACCGGGAACTTGCTGAAATCAAGGAGAAAAACCCTCAATTAGTTGAGGTATATGAAGAATTGATGTGCCATTATATGATTTGCACTACCATGCATGAGAGTGGATCTCATTTGGCATACATCAACAAATGGACAACATATCTCTTCTTCCATAAGGATAAGATATCCAAAGACGATAAAGAGAGATTCCAGGAGAACAAGCCCCAAATATCAATACCGGTTCGACCATCCCTGCTGATAAAATACGAGATATGATAATCAGCTACAAATTCCTGAATAAATATCTGTCAACCAAGACTGGGGAATTCACTGCTGGAACCGAAGTCTTAAGCTTCCTCAGATATGGCAGCCAGAAGATCTCCAGAAAAGCCTTGCTGGCTGGCTTCCTTTCTTTATAGTTGACGAGATGGGTTGTACCGGGGACAGGTACAATTGATAGGATCCACCGGAACGTGCTATGGCCAGCAGTACGTTTGGTGTTTAAAACTAGAATCAACCTGCTATCGGTAATGGTGTGCCGAGTAAACGCAGGTTTGAGGACTTTTGGTGAGGAGTTAATCAATAACGCTCCTCACCGGAATGTATTACCCAGGTTAGAAATGCCCTACACCTACTTGATGGGCTGGCTGTTGCACCACAACTGCAGTTTGTTGCCAACAGACCCGGGAGATGATGCGGAGGTCTTCCTCCAAAAATTCAGCAAAGCTACATGGATTGTCGCGACAGTGGAAGATACTCGAACAGTCTTGAATTATTCTTATGGTTGGAATTTTTTCTGTACGAGGCCAGAAGTTCCAGCCGACTGTTTCGGCGTTCAATTTGAAGACGAGGTTGAAGGAAGAAATTTATTGTCAGCACCAGTCTTCAGGTGGCTACAGTGCATCAGACCTTCCCATCTGATGTACAGAAATGAAAATAGTTGTGCATTCGAACCATATCTACCAAGTAGGTTCGTTCGCCAATTTGGATATGACCAACTTCATGTTGGTAATGCTTCTACCAGTTTTCGTCACTATAGGAAACTGATTGATGGTACAAGAGGTTGGAGGTATTTTAGTACTGCCCGTACTGGTGCCAAATTCAAAATATCAACCGCTTCCAGCACCACAGAGCTACATATACTTCATACGTATGCTCACTTTTACGCTTCCATCCGTTCCTTCGCCCATGGCTACAACATGAGAGGTAGTCTAAGATGGCCTAAGGAAGGGAATGTTGAGGAGCCAATCAGGGTACCATCAGACATCCCTGATGACACAGTTATTCCAGATCAGTATCTGGAAGTTATCCCAACAGGAGTCGGGGAAAAAGCTGCAGAACCCATCATTATTGGCAAGTCCCATAAAAGGAAACAAAGTGCAGCTGTCACTCTTCCAGAGAGAACCCCGGAAAAGAAGAAGAAGACCACCACCAAAGGGCCTTCTAGACCAAGGGCCGCTACCCCGGAGAGTGACACTCAGGTGGATGAGCCGCAACATGTTGCATCTTCTTCAGTTCACCCTGGAGAAGGATCTTCAGCCTCCCAACCTGCAGCACCAACAGAAACTGCGGTAGTCCTATCTCCCGGACGCCTCAGTTTGTCGCTTCATTTAACTTTGCCACAAAAGGCACAAGTCGTTGAAGACGTCGCCCAATACATACCATTGGTCAAGAGTTCATCTCATCCGATGAACCCGCTATCAGTTTTGATGATGAGGATTGGGATGGAGATTATGATGCATACTTGGTGCATCCTACACCTACTCCAGGTAAATATAATTTATACAAAATCCATACAAAATTATGATTTTTGTATATTAACTTATTTTGTTTAATTTTTGTAGGTGTTATCATTGCCCCAAAGCTTGTAGCTCCTCCTCCTCAAGAAGATATTTATGAGGAAAACGAGGAATCTGAGGAGGAGGCTTCTTCTTCAGAAGAAGAAAATGCTCAAGAAGAAGTACTACGGGAGCCTGAAGTGGAGATTCAAGAAGAAAATCCTCTATCTCTGGAGGTACAACAAGAGCCAGAAATACAGGCTCAGCCAAAAGTATTCCCTCCTACTGAGGGCAAGGATAAAGAAGAAACTAAAGTAGGACTTACTATAGATGATGAGGAGACTGCTAAAGAAGAATTAAACTTCAATAAAAAATCAGTCGTAGAAGAGTTCACTACAACTGATGTACTTGAAGATTCTGCAGAGCCAGTAGCTGAAGAAGGTGATGAAGGCATAGTCAAGTCATCAACTGAAGCTGGGTAAATTGTAATAGCATCCTCGACTATTACTACCGATCCAGTACAAGTTTCTGACGAGACAGTACCTGAACCGGAGTCAGCTGCTACAACTACTACTCCATCCACACTAATCACCATCGCCGAAACTCAATTAGTTTCAGCTCCAGAAACGGCTGGAGTTACAAATGCTGAAGAGACTATTCCTGAAGCTCATGGGAATCAGTTGGTGTCACCCTCAGTTTTCATGAACAGGGGTATTTTGGTAATCTTCCCCTTTAAAATTATTTTAGAAATTTTTATTTATTTATTGTATTATTTTGGGGTTGTTTGAGTCGGGTTTGAATTTCAACTCATTCCGACTTGTATCGGGGACCCGGGGTAGTGTTGACCTTAGCGGGCCCACACACTAGTTAGCCATGGCCCACATGTTAGTTATTTTAGTTAGTGACTAGACTAATTATTTTGGTTAGTATTAATTGAGATTAGTGATTTAGGATTGACCAAACTACCCCCGACTTAACCCCTTACCAATGTATTAGCAAATAGGCTAGAGAGGGGCTTTCTTGACTTTTTCCTAATAGGACAAAAATCCTTTAATGGCCGGCCACATCTAGTAGATAAGGCTCCTCCACACTTTATTATTTCCTCTTTCATTCTCTCTATTGTTCTTCCCCAAATTGATTTGAGAGCAAACCCTAATCAAATCATCACCAAATCTTCCCATTTCTTCACCAAATCTTCTTTCTTCCTTCTCCATTCAAGCCAAGGGAGGAGCTCCCCAAGTTTGAGAGGATTCGGAGCTCGTTCGTGTCCGTTTGGGATTCCTACGTGTCGGTGGCATTTCGGGATCGATTCGAGTCACCGGGATGTATAAATCTCTTCTCCTTCTCATTCTTTTCATGCATTAGATTCATTTTGACCCTTAGGATTGACCCCCATGGTTTTGTGCCCATTGGTGTCCATTTCGTGTCCATTTGGACATTGTAGAGGTGTCCTAGGAGTAGGATCGTGTCCTAATGGGGAAAACCCTCTTTGGACACTTATAGAATCATTTGTGTATTGTTTTATTGTTGTTCTAATATTATTCCAGATTTTTTATGTGTTTAGATTTGTGGTTTCCATAGTATCATAATGTATCATATTGTAAATATCTATATGTATATATATATATATGGTTATATATATATCATCCTCTATATATATATATATATATATATATATATATATATATATATATATATATATATTTTTTTTTTTTTTTTTTATATCATCCTCTATATATAT
This sequence comes from Iris pallida, assembly GCA_029216955.1. Taxonomy (NCBI): domain Eukaryota; kingdom Viridiplantae; phylum Streptophyta; class Magnoliopsida; order Asparagales; family Iridaceae; genus Iris; species Iris pallida. The sequence continues at coordinate 28,346,737 of JANAVB010013397.1, forward strand.
ATATATGTATATATATATATATATATATATATATATATATATATATATATAAAATATATATATATATATGGCTTATATATATAAGTGTATATATTATGGTGGCATTGTGTTGGTATGGGGGGGGGGGGGGGGGGGGGGGGCACACAGGTTCGGCCAAGTGAGGATGAGTGTGTGTGTTTGTGTTGGTAGAGGGGTATGTAGTGGTGGTGTTTGAGGAAATGTTTGAGTGGTATGGATGAGTGTTAGATAGAGGATGTAGAGGAGTGTTGTGTGGGATTATAGGGAGGAAACCACTGCCCAAATGACATCCCCTTACATTGCCAACCACTGTCCAGATTTTCTTTACCCCTTCACTGTCAAGAACAGGCCAAACCTGTCCAGAAAACTCCCATTTCCTGCTGTCCAAACAGCCATCAAGCCAAGCCTTTCATGGTTGTCCTTCACTGTCAAGAACAGCTCCATTTAACCCCTTCAAACCACTCCCCACATTTGCCTCAAACCTGTCCCCTTTATTGCCAAAACTGTCCTTAATAACACCACAAAACAGTCCAAGTTTTGCCCATTTTGTGGCTGTCCCTTAAGCCATGTTGGCTGCCCCATAACCCCCTAAGTTTTAGTCCTAAAACTATCAAGAACAGTCCATCAAACCAGCCCACTTTGCTGTCCCAAACATAGCCTACATGGCTATCAAACAGTCCATATATACACCCATAGATGGCTGTCCTATATGACCCCATTCCAGTCCAGAAATTTCCCAAATGACAGTCCAGATTTCTTTCCTTTGTTGGCTGTCCAACAGTCCACCTTTGTCCCAATTTCAGTCCTCCAACACCACATATCATTCCATATATAGCTTTGTGTGTGTGTGTGTGTATTATGAGTTATTGTGTGTGTGTATGAGAGCCTATAAGTGTAGCTAGTAAACCATAGTTTAGCCTACGTGGAACTAGTAGAAAAACCTATAGGAGAGCCTTGTGAGTGTGATATAGGTGAGTGTTTTGTGAGAGTGTTGTGTGTGGGTGAGTGTGGTAGAGTTATGAGGGTAAATTCATGATATGGATTAGGTAATAGAGTAACCCAATACCCATGTATCCTAACATAGCCTAGATACCTAGGATACCCATTTTCTTTGGTAGGTAAACCTTAGATAGGTTGGTATCTAGCTACCCTAAGGAGCCTAGGCTAGTATCTTGGGTATTAGCGTGGTTTCCTTGGGATTGGGCAAGGTATCGGGATTTACCTTGGTAGGGTAATGCTAGTTTTGCCTAGGAATAGGGTATTTGAGTTGGGAGTCTAAGATAGGGTTAGAACTTGATTCCTTTGGTTGGTAATGATCAAATATGGTGCTCATAGACTAGTTTTGACGTCGGTTGACCTTTTTGACCAAAAGTCAACAAAAGTCAACCGAGAGTCAAACTTAGCCTTTAAGCGACCAGATTTGACCGAAACCAAACCAGAGTTGACCAGTTGACTGAAAGTCAATAGTTGCTCAACATCAGACTAGTTTGACCTAGGGTTGACCTAGAGTTGACCAGAGTTGACCAGAGTTGACTTTTTCACCAAAAGTCAACTGTAAGTCAACCTTTGACCCCGTTTGACCTCGTTTGACTTGGATTGACTCCCAGTGACCTAGTATGACCTAGTATGAACCAGTATGACCTAGTTTGACCTAGATTGACCTAGTTTTGACTTAGACTTACATTCATGACTTATATTAGTTTCCTTTTCATTATAAAACCCTGTTTGACTCATAGTAACTTATTTTAGGTCTGTGATCACTCTGAGCGTCTGTTCACCTTATCAGCTCAGGACCACAGGCGAGTACATTTATTGATAGTTTTCATTGTCTTGATATCTACTATATCCGATTCAGTTGTAGTGTTTTACTTGATTTCCGACACGACGGTTCACGGACTAGTATACGTCGGATCCTGTCATGAGATGTTATTCCTAGACTCCCTTGGTATATGAGTATGTGATATTTTTGTGTTCCTGTACTTATATAGACATTAATTTGGGAGTGGGCTGGCCCCCTGCTCTCGAACCTCGTGTCATGACGTGCCATGTCCGGATCTATAATACTATTCGGGAATGGGGGAATTATTAGGGGTTATGTGATCAAAGCCTCCCTATAACTATATTTTGCTAGCGCCACCCTCACCTCACATAGGGTGTAGCAGATACCCCATTACAAGTTATCCAGGTTGGACGGCATGACTCTCCGTTGAGGACACCGCGGATTGCCGGGCCAAGTGGATAACCATCTCTTGCTTCCCTAGCCGATCACATATCGCTATAATAGTTCAAATCACCTTTTATATTTATTAGTGTATCTTATATTCCAGTTCAGCTTTACTTTCTGTACTTCTCACTATGCTATGATGTCCATTACTCACATGCTCTATTTGTCTTTATACTGTACCATGATTTGAGACTAAGTTCTGTTTGAAAGAAGGGTTACAACTCTGGTCCTTGTTTGGTTCAGGGGTTGTAACTCAGCTTTCAAATGGTTCCCAAGTCGCCTATATCTTTGTCTTGTATTTCATTATTGCTGTCTCTTATAGTATTTCTCAATTCATATGGAACTGCTGTTGTGTTTGTACTTGCTCATTTTGCTGACAGGATACCGTTGACAAATTTTATAGATGATTCAGAGGCTGATTGCCCGACCTACTATGGGGTTGAGTCTGATGGACTAGACTTAGACCGTGGCTTGTTGGTAGAGCCACTAGACTTTGCTCACCCTGAGTAGCATAGTTTAGTTAGGTTTGCCTGGCCTGCGAGCCAGCTAGTATATTTTAGTTTTGTAGTATCTATTACATATATTTTCTGAGACTCTGGATGTTGTGCTTAGCTCTGACTTGTAGATTTTGGACTCATTTCCTGTTTTATCTATCATATCTCTTTTCTATGCTATCTACCTTAGTTTGCTATATGTGATTGAGACTGTATTGCTATGTCACCTCCATTCGGAGTGTATATACTGTACAGGTACATTTATCTGTTTTAGTCATTGTATTTACAGATCCTATATACAGCGTTCTATCGCCGATACTGCGGCGTAGGCTGGACGTAACCACGTGCTCGTGCCCCTCTTCAGGGTGCGGGTTATGACACGTTTTTGTGGTGGCCCATGCAGGTCAGTGTCGCAACTAGTACGATCTCGTAATGGTGCTCGACTTAGAGTACTAATTACGAGCCTGCAATTAGGACGTAGGATTAGGGTATGATAGGAGTTACTCAATCACATGTTAGGAAATTTCTGATCTTTTTATTACCATGACAAATTCTTTTTGCATTGAATTTAATTGTCCGTCTTTGATATTCCTATCATGTGCCATATTGATTCCTTGTTTCACTCTATCCTCAGGATGACGATCACTCGCTCTCAGGCAGCGGGTTTTAGCGCTGTACCGGAGAGGCCCGATCCGGTAGGTCTTCCACCTCCGGCTATGGGAGCTGCACTTGAGGGAGCTGCCCCCTCAGTTCCTGTCCTTCCGGCGGAAGCAGCAGTAGAGACGGTTCCAGGAGGTCTTCCACCTCCAGCAGCGGGACCGCCCCTGTTCATCCCTGACATTCTTCTACCGCCGCCTCAGTTACCGGCAGACACTCAGGGGATGATGGCCCTTCTGCTGCAGATGCTGCAGACACAGATAGCACAGACAGAGGCACATCACCGTCAAGCAGAGGTGCTGCGACAGACCACGGAGAACTCACATCAGCTAGCTATGGCAGCAGTGGAGAGAGATGCACCGGCTACAGTTCAGGGAGCACCAGCACAGTAGCAGGGTCAGGGGAGGCCCGGTACACACCTCGACTTTAGGAAGATGAACCCACGGGAGTTCAAGGGTACCGAGGGTATCCTATACGTGGACGACTGGATAGAGGATGTCCAGCGGAGTCTGGAGTTGGCAGAGGTCCCGAGAGGTCTGTGGGTGACTTCTACAGCGAGCCAGTTTTTCGACATAACGCTGACTTGGTACCGTACGGATCCGCGTGCGTCAGTGAGAGGTATATCTTGGGAGGACTTCAGGACGCTCTTTAAGGAGAAGTTATACCAAGATGTAGCCTTGACAGCTTTGGAGGGGCAGTTTGCCAGTCTGGTGCAGGAGAACTCGTCGGTAGACGAGTATGCAGCGGAGTTCTTCCACCTGAGCAGGTTTGTACCTAGTTTGGTCCAGGATGAGGGGTGTAAGGCCCAAAAGTTCCGAAGGGGCCTTATACATGCAGTGTGCACTCGCACATCTGGGCGGCGAGACGCGACCTTCGAACAGATCCTGATGGAGGCTCAGATTGCAGAGGAGGACTTCGGCCTCAAGCCGAAGAGGAGCAGTGACGCTCTTAGAGCTAGTTCGAGTACAGGGCCAGCGAAGCACCTACATTTCTAGCAGAGGCAGTTCCAGCAGCAGCAGCAGCCTCAGTTGCAGTTCCAGCAGGAACCGATGCGTGCCCAGCAGCATCAGGGTCAGGGTCAGGGTCAGAGGCAGGCTACACAGTATAACTTCTGTGGGAAGCCAGGGCACACTAGAGAGGTTTGCAGGAAGAGGTTGGGCGTCTGCTTATAATGTGGGGTGCCCGATCACCAGCTGAAGGACTGTCGTTTTCGGAGAGTCCGAGGAGTCCAGGACAGAGCGTAGCCGACCAGAGGACCAGCGGTTCAGCAGAGAGGTCCGCCACTTCAGATGTAGCAGCAACATTTTCTGTCACGACCCGCACCCTAGCGTTAGGGCACGAGAATGTAACAACGCCCAGCCTACGCCGCAGTGTCGACGGTAGAATGCTGTCCTAGGTCTCAATGCATCTAACAGTATAAGACTAAACAGTTTATACTCCCCGAACGGGGGTGACATAGCAGATACAGACTCAATCACATCTAAGGTAGAGCATGATAAGAATAGATAAAACATGAAATCCAAAAGAGATACAGGAGATAGAAGTCTAAGTGTCTAAGATACATAATCCCAGAAATACATCTCAAAACTCAAATACAGATACAATAATCCACAAAGTAAATATAACTCCAGACAAAATAAAATAACTACCTAAACAAACCCCTACTGTGTCTCCTCTAGGCTAGCAGGTAATCCCAGGCCATCTGTAAAATTTATCAACAGGTCCAGTCAGGACAGGAGCGAGCACATTACATCTCAACAGTTCATAGCAGGTTAGAAAATATAATCATGCAGTAAAGTAAGATATAGGTACTGAAAGAAATACTGTATGTAAACAGAGAGAGAGCTGTAATAGAAATATCTACTATAAATAAAGAGCTACCAGTGACTAGTGATTTAGAGCACAAAGTCAACATGTGAACGGCTTGATTGTACATGGCTATACTAAAGATGCGTACATGGCTATTCTACTTTGAAATTGTTCACATGGCTATTTATACTCCCCCGTACCCCCAATTAATACACAAGGATCCAACCAGGTTATGTTATATGATGCTATGTAACAGCCCCCGATGGGTGGTAGACCCCGAAGGTGATAAGACCCCGAAGGTGATAGACCCCGAAGGTAATAGACCCCAAAGGTAATAGACCCCGAAGGTGATACATAGTAGTCCCATAAATAGAATAAGGATTCTAGGAAGACTCTACGATCATAAGAGTATATATCGTAAGTGATCAAAGAACCAATGAAGCATATGATACGCCATGTAAGTGAAACGCACAGAATATGTAGTACCCGATGCTCCCTAAGGATAACATCTCAAGAAGGGATCCATATAGTACCAATCCGTGTGACCAACGTGACAGTACAAGTAAAGTAATCTACTGCAGGAAATAATTCTAAGGAGGATATGAAATGATCAGAGAATGTACTCGCCTGATATCTGAATGTCCAAGGTAAAGATACTGTCCGAGGAGAGGTGTCTGGCTCCTAATTAGAACAGCACAGGTCACAACATGTACAGAAGGGTAATATAAAGCACTACAATGCATTTTACATGAATCTTGGTCAAACTAGGCCAAAGTCAACCCTTGGTCAACTCTGGTCAACTGCACTAGTCAAACTAGGTCATGTCCTAACCCAGCAAGTCTTACTAGGCCTAACCAAGACTATCCTAGCAAGCACACATCAATACAAGGCTATACAAGCCAATATACACCCAACTCTATATAGCATGCAATTATTCAATACTCAAATAGGCAAGAATTCACATTGGATATACACTAGGTAATCTATTACTTTAAGCTATATATGTTTACACATATATACACATGCATATATTGGTATTCAATATTAGGTCTATAATTATGGCATTTCAAATGGTTATATAAACATATATATTACAACGCAATATGCTAACATATATATAATATACATACATAGCTAAGTTAACTGTATTCATAAATACTTATTTAAGAGGCTATGTGTGTGTATGTGAACATGGCAAAGGGGCAAGTGAGGGTTAAATGGACATACATAGTGTATACATATCAAAGAGTGTCAAAGTGTAAGTGAACAAAGTGTCAAGTGTGATAGTGTCAACATAGTGTAAGGGGTACATGAGGTAATATAGGATTTGTGTTAACATAGAACATTACATCTCATTAACTTGTATATTGCATACATTACATCTATTATTACATTACATTCATGCTTGCATTTATTCATCATTCATTTATTCTCTTGCACTACTATATGCACCATACATTACATACTATGGAACCTACATATTTATTACAAGCCATACTTATACATGCTTACATTAGATAGAATACTTACACCTCATGCATCATTTATTTAACCATTTACTCATGCTTGCATTCTCTATTTAATTACATAATGTTATACATTAACATGGGTTAAAATCAAATAGAACATTATATTACACACAAGGGTGCACAAAATGCATATGCCGAATAGTAACTCCTACTAATAATCAATACTGTACCATCTCAGCATGAATTAAAATCTATGATTAAATTATGTTATAGATCTATGTGTTAGCTTTCCGAAACTTCAAACGGATCGTGTTTTCGTTTCCGGAAACTCCCGGAATCGCGAAAACACCGAGAACGCATTTGCCTTTCGTACAGCTGACACTCAAATAATTCTCCCAAAAGTTATAGAAATAATTAGGCCTATTAATACATGTTTTTCGAAAGCTAACTTCAATACGCTTCTTTTAAAAAAAATGGGAGATTAAACCGAGCTTTGAGCTAGAAGTTATGATATTTCTAAGTTAGAGCTGAAATTAAAAACGTGGATAAAAATCATGACGGATTTGGGTAGTTTGAGACAAAAGAACACAAATATATAACATAATATATCAAGAACTCACCCTCTACACTAATATATATATGAGACACTATAGAACACATCTCCATTACAAAAATATGAGATTAAACATGTAATAATTCATTCATACATAACAACAACACATAGTGTGTCCAAATTTGGGATTTTTCCACATGGACACAACCACAACACAAAGGACACTCCTATGACCTCCAAATGGACACGAAATGGACACAAATGGAGATACAACCATGGGGGTCATTCCTATGGGTTCAAAATAGACCTATATGCATGAGGAAATAAAAAGGAGAAGGGATTTATACCTCCCGGTAGATCGAATCGAAGAAAAGCCTTCCCGGAGCGACACCGACACGTAGAGATTCCAAAAGGACACGAACGAGCTCCGAATCCTCCGAAACTTGGGTAGCTTCCTCCTTGGCTAGAATGGAGAAGGAAAGAAGACGATTTGGTGGTAAAATGGAAGGATTTGGTGGAGAAATTGCTAGGGATTGCTCTCTAGGAATTTGGGGAAGAACAAGAAAGAGAGTGTGGATGAGAATAATGAAATAAACTTGAGCCTATCCTCTCCCAATGTGGCTGGCCATATGGGGCTATTTGTCCTATTATGGTAAGGTCCATAATAATTAGTCTAACCTCTAACTAAAATATTTCTATCATGTGGACTAAAATTAATATCATGTGGGCCATGCCTAACTAGTGTGTGGATCCCACTAGAGTCAAACTACCCCCAGGTCCCCGTTTCAAGTCGGATTGAGTTGAAATTCGAACCCGACTCAAATAATCCCAAAACAATATCATAAATAATAAAATAATATCAAAATAATTCAAAGAGGTCAAATGCAAAAATATTCTTAGGCCAAAAATGACATTAAAATATTATAATCACATGGTTAGGCTCTAGGTCAAACAGTCTCTAGGGTTTCACTAGCAAAACGTCAAAACCACAAGTCATTGATTTAAATAATTTTAAAATAATTTTAAAATCACCAAAAATCATATCATGAATTAAATATCATTATTAAAATAATTATAAACACGAAAATTCAAAAATTACCCTCATTTGGGAAACTGGATGCTACAACTCTACCCACCTTAGAAAAATTTCGTCCTCAAAATTTAAGATCGATAGTACTCCTTCTAGAGCCTCTAACCTACCCAATATCTAAGGTAACACTTCCTAACACTGGAATAATAAACGGACATCTAAAAAGTGTCAATCTAGGAATACCTCCAATACTGCTCTGCTGTACGGCGGTAATGGAACTTCAATAAAATATGGACTGGAACCTATATCCAAGGGACTGGACCTATTTTAAAGTGGTCTTAACTAAGGATGAAAAGGAACTGATCATAGGCTATAGGTATGCTCAAACTATTATCTTCCTATTAACCATCTATTAATACATTCTATTACCATAGGAACGATGCATTACTAAGACATATAGGCCCCTATCTCTCATAACACATTTATACTCACCAAAAGACTAGTACATCCTATCAAGGCTGATACTATAATCTCTCATAAATCTCATAAGCTATATGTTTATAAACACACATCCCCACATCCAGGACTAACCTATATATATCTACAACTGATACTAATGGGATGACGTCCATATTTCCCAACAATCAAGGTCAAATTTTTTTTTTTTTATCTAAATCATGCAATTTGAAGGAATAGTATACAAGGTCAGGGCATACCGTAGCAGTTGGAAGTCTCACCTAGGTGCACTGGTCATTCTAGGTCAAAACAGTACTATGGTATCAACACACAAACAATCTAGGGTGTCTTAATTGGGAAGGTAAGGGAACAACAATCATCAAGGTTGTAGGGCTGTCTACCATCCTATATAAAAATTGGTCATTATCAAAATAAAATAAAGGCAACTACCAATTATCAAAAAAAAAAGTACAGAAAATCAAATTCAAAAATTAAGGAATTGAAAATCACTTGCATTGAAATCCAATCACAATATATATATAGAGAGAGCGTTAGAGAGGAAAAAACTAGCATTGTGTGTATGGGGACGTGTTCATATGGTTAGATAGTAGGCGTGTGTGTACGTGAATATACATGAAAGTGTATATGAGGATTTGGATTTCAAACAATAACTATCAAGTTACACTAATCATGGCATATGGATTAACAATCTACAATATACAATCTATTTAATCACAACTTGCATGGCTAACCATATATATATATATATAAAAAGGTAGAGACTTAGTTATGTATTTATATATATTATAACATATATGCATAAACTCTATATATATCCTTATAGATATATAATCATAACATAGAGGGGAAGGGTTAGGTTAAATGACAGTATATACTATGTTAGAGTGTGTGTGTGTCCTTGTACAGGGTTATAGCTGAGTATGAAAGGTTAAACCCAGTTTTAGTTCAGCATTTACATAAAAAAAATATATCTGAAAATAAGCTAACATTTAACCAGTGTAATATTAACATAATGCAATTTCAAAATTTAGGAGTTTGAAACATCACAACTAATTTCAATGCTCCCAATACATCCTAGCATGATAGAAATAAAACCCTAACATACTATCAATACATTTATCTACGCATACAGTTCAATATTACATGTTAAATCTGAAATTTAACTAAACATGGAAATCAATGTAAAAATGTTAACATGTAACTAGTTTTCAAGATTTTGGAGAAATTTGAACATTAAAAACCAACTCAATGTTTATCACAAACTAATATGTAAGAATATGAAACCTAAATTTATATCCCTACTTACAACAATGTACGCAGCTCTAACTATTTCATAAAAAATGGAACAGCAATTTGAACTAATCATTCGGAATCTCGTATCAAGGGTTAATATGCACACAGTCTCAGATTTTTCAAATTTAACACAAAACTCAACCAAATTTTTTTTTTTGAATTGACACCCTATGTATAACATACATGTGCAGTGGTATAAATAAAACTATTATCATAAAATTTTATATTTAAAATTACGGGTTAAGCTAGGAAAAGCAGAGAATCAGAAATATTGGGATTTTGAAAATTTAACATCAACAACATATTAATAGGTATTTAGGTAGGTAGAAAATCAAGTGTAGCATGCATACGTGTTAAGCAAAATGTCTGCTATATATATTCATATATATATTCTCATGTCCCAATATAAAAATTTATTCTACGTTAAGACTAACATTTAGATCTCTACCAAGATTACAAGCAGGTGATTGACGTAATCAAGACAGCTTTATTATCATTTTTATTTAATACAAGGATAATAGCAAGAAAGAAATAACGCTAAAATCTGATCTGCTTTTCTGTTTAAAGAAGGAACAATTTTGAAATCCAGAGCTAAAATATCAAATTCAAGATAAAGTCTAACAAAATCATCGATTCATTGTATTACGAAAAACTCATAGCAAGAAATTTCACAAGGTTTATAAAACCAACTAAACTTACTCCCGAGTTAAATAATAGGAAAGTAGACAAAACAACAAATAATAATTCTTTTTTTTTGAGTGACTGAACAAAAGTAGAGAAAACATGTTCAAAAATATTTAAGGTGCAATCTGATCATCATATGCGTCTATCCAAAATCATGTACTCTAAATCCTCGTCATACTAGTAAGCAAGGCTACGATAATCACAGAGCCCTTGACTTATGCACATATCTCTAGAATCATGGTATTTAACATTTTCGCGGTGCCGCTAGCTTGGCTGCGAAAACCTTAAATTCCCACACCCGAGAAATATATCCAGAGTCAGACTATATGTCCTCACCATGCTGGCTAATGTGACTATAGAAGACTAGATTCCATAACATAGATGACCTAGCCCATATAATTTCATCTTGCCAACAATTAAATTAATCAATAATGAATACTCAAAAATCAAATCAAATTTATTAACGAACATCAAAATTCAAAAATGAACAAAATCCATCAAAATACAAACTCGAATGCAACAACTATCATCAAAATTCAAAATTCGACAATCATCCATCAAAATTAATAAATACAAACCCAAATTCAACAATAATCCATCAAATTCAACAACAGAAAATAAAGATAAAATAATCAAGGAAAAAGAGAGTTTTCAAATTGAAGTTAAAATAAGATTCTCAAGGGTCGTCCCAGGAATCTCTCAAGGGTTCCTAACTGTGATTGAGTACCTTCAAAATATATCCTAATCCTACTGCAGGCTGTAGTGGTACTCAAGTTCGAATACCACTACATAAACTCGACCTGCATGGGCCACCACTAAAAACGTGTCACGACCCGCACCCTAGCGTTAGGGCACGAGAACGTAACAACGCCCAGCCTACACCACAGTGTCGGTGGTAGAACGCTGTCCTAGGTCTCAATGCATCTAACAGTATAAGACTAAACAGTTTATACTCCCCGAATGGGGGTGACATAGCAGATACAGACTCAATCACATCTAAGGTAGAGCATGATAAGGATATATAAAACATGAAATCCAAAAGAGATACATGAGATAGAAGTCTAAGTGTCTAAGATACATAATCCCAGAAATACATCTCAAAACTCAAATACAGATACAATAATCCACAAAGTAAATACAACTCCAGACAAAATAAAATAACTACCTAAACAAACCCCTACTGTGTCTCCTCTAGGCTAGCAGGCAATCCCAGGCCATCTGTAAAATTTATCAACAGGTCCAGTCAGGACAGGAGCGAGCACATTACATCTCAACAGTTCATAGCAGGTTAGAAAATATAATCATGCAGTAAAGTAAGATACAGGTACTGAAAGAAATGCTGTATGTAAACAGAGAGAGAGCTGTAATAGAAATATCTACTGTAAATAAAGAGCTACCAGTGACTAGTGATTTAGAGCACAAAGTCGACATGTGAACGGCTTGATTGTACATGGCTATACTAAAGAAGCGTACATGGCTATTCTACTTTGAAATTGTTCACATGGCTATTTATACTCCCCCGTACCCCTAATTAATACACAAGGATCCAACCAGGTTATGTTATATGATGCTATGTAACAGCCTCCGAAGGGTGGTAGACCCCGAAGGTGATAAGACCCCGAAGGTAATAGACCCCGAAGGTAATAGACCCCGAAGGTAATAGACCCCGAAGGTAATAGACCCCGAAGGTGATACATAGTAGTCCCATAAATGGGATAAGGATTCTAGGAAGACTCTACGATCATAAGAGTATATATCGTAAGTGATCAAAGAACCAATGAAGCATATGATACGCCATGTAAGTGAAACGCACAGAATATGTAGTACCCGATGCTCCCTAAGGATAACATCTCAAGAAGGGATCCATATAGTACCAATCCGTGTGACCAATGTGACAGTACAAGTAAAGTAATCTACTGCAGGAAATAATTCTAAGCAGGATATAAAATGATCAGAGAATGTACTCGCCTGATATCTGAATGCCCAAGGTAAAGATACTGTCCGAGGAGAGGTGTCTGGCTCCTAATTAGAACAGCACAGGTCACAACATGTCCAGAAGGGTAATATAAAGCACTACAATGCATTCTACATGAATCTAGGTCAAACTAGGCCAAAGTCAACCCTTGGTCAACTCTGGTCGACTGCACTAGTCAAACTAGGTCATGTCCTAACCCAGCAAGTCTTACTAGGCCTAACCAAGACTATCCTAGCAAGCACACATCAATACAAGGCAATACAAGCCAATATACACCCAACTCTATATAGCTTGCAATTATTCAATACTCAAATAGGCAAGAATTCACATTGAATATACACTAGGTAATCTATTACTTTAAGCTATATATGTCTACACATATATACATATGCATATATTGGTATTCAACATTAGGTCTATAATTATGGCATTTCAAATGGTTATATAAACATATATATTACAACGCAATATGCTAACATATATATAATATACATACATAGCTAAGTTAACTGTATTCATAAATACTTATTTAAGAGGCTATGTGTGTGTATGTGAACATGGCAAAGGGGCAAGTGAGGGTTAAATGGGCATACATAGTGTATACATATCAAAGAGTGTCAAAGTGTAAGTGAACAAAGTGTCAAGTGTGATAGTGTCAACATAGTATAAGGGGTACATGAGGTAATATAGGATTTGTGTTAACATAGAACATTACATCTCATTAACTTGTATATTGCATACATTACATCTATTATTACATTACATTCATGCTTACATTCATTCATCATTTATTTATTCTCTTGCACTACTATATGCACCATACATTACATACTATGGAATCTACATATTCATTACAAGCCATACTTATACATGTTTATATTAGATAGAATACTTACACCTCATGCATCATTTATTTAACCATTTACTCATGCTTGCATTCTCTATTTAATTACATAATGTATATACATTAACATGGGTTAAAATCAAATAGAACATTATATTACACACAAGGGTGCACAAAATGCATATGCCGAATAGTAACTCCTACTAATAATTAATACTGTACCATCTCAGCATGAATTAAAATCTATGATTAAATTATGTTATAGATCTATGTGTTAGCTTTCCGAAACTTCAAACGGATCGCGTTTTCGTTTCCGAAAATTCCCGGAATCGCGAAAATACCGAGAACGCATTTGTCTTTCGTACAGCTGACACTCAAATAATTCTCCAGAAAGTTACAGAAAGAATTAGCTTATTAATACATGTTTTTGGAAATCTAACTTCAATACGCTTCTTTTAAAAAAAACAGGAGATTAAACCGAGCTTTGAGCTAGAAGTTATGACATTTCTAAATTAGGGCTGAAATTAAAAACGTGGATAAAAATCATGACGGATTTGGGTAGTTTGAGACAAAAGAACACAAATATATAACATAATATATCAAGAACTCACTCTCTACACTAATATATATATGAGACACTATAGAACACATCTCCAATACAAAAATATGAGATTAAACATGTAATAATTCATTCATACATAACAACAACACATAGTGTGTCCAAATTTGGGATTTTCCCACATGGACACAACCACAACACAAAGGACACTCCTATGACCTCCAAATGGACATGAAATGGACACAAATGGAGATACAACCATGGGGGTCATTCCTATGGGTTCAAAATAGACCTATATGCATGAGGAAATGAAAAGGAGAAGGAATTTATACCTCCCGGTAGATCGAATCGAAGAAAAGCCTTCCCGGAGCGACACCGACACGTAGAGATTCCAAAAGGACACGAACGAGCTCCGAATCCTCCGAAACATGGGTATCTTCCTCCTTGGCTAGAATGGAGAAGGAAAGAAGAAGATTTGGTGGCAAAATGGAAGGATTTGGTGGAGAAATTGCTAGGGATTGCTCTCTAGGAATTTGGGGAAGAACAAGAGAGAGAGTGTGGATGAGAATAATGAAATGAACTTGAGCCTATCCTCTCCCGAAGTGGCTGGCCATATGGGGCTATTTGTCCTATTATGGTAAGGTCCAAAATGCCCCTACCAACCTATTCTATGAGTATTTGGAAAGGGCTAATTGGTTGGGGCTAAATTAGTCATTCTTAAGTCTCTAATCACACTAACGTTATCCATAATAATTAGTCTAACCTCTAACTAAAATATTTCTATCATGTGGACTAAAATTAATATCATGTGGGCCATGCCTAACTAGTGTGTGGGTCCTACTAGAGTCAAACTACCCCCGGGTCCCCGTTTCAAGTCGGATTGAGTTGAAATTCGAACCCGACTCAAATAATCCCAAAACAATATCATAAATAATAAAATAATATCAAAATAATTCAAAGAGGTCAAATGCAAAAATATCCTTAGGCCAAAAATGACATTAAAATATCATAATCACATGGTTAGGCTCTAGGTCAAACAGTCTCTAGGGTTTCACTAGCAAAACGTCAAAACCACAAGTCATTGATTTAAATAATTTTAAAATCACCAAAAATCATATCATGAATTAAATATCATTATTAAAATAATTATAAACACGAAATTTCAAAAATTACCCTTATTTGGGAAACTGGGTGCTACATTTTCAGCAACACTAGAGGGGAGCCCCTGCGGGTAGAGTGTTTACCCTGACAGCAGAGGAGGAGGCAGAGCCAGTAGGCGATGTAGTGGCAGGTCACGTTCTTCTCGATTCATTCCCTGCATTTACCTTATTTGATTTCGGTGCCTCTCATAGCTTTGTGTCTGTCTCCTTTGCTCTGAGACACAATATTAGTGCTGAACCCTTAGGTAGGACTTGTAAGATATTGACCGGGGGAGGCATCATCCTGGTCAACAATATCTGTAATAGGCGGAGAGTTACTGTATGAGGTCGAGTTTTGGGTACGTGCTTGCTCGTAATGCCCCTTCCGAGGTACGATGTGGTACTCGAAATAGATTGGTTGAGCATGCACCATGCTAGTATAGATTGCAGAGGAGGTAGGATTTTGTTTAGGCCGCCGGGAGAGCCAGAGATTGTGTTTGCTAGAGGAGCAGCTGAGCCGGGAGATGGATTCTGCGGAGCTCTACTGGCGGGACAGGCATTCCCACATCCATTGATAGCTGACTTCATGGATGTTTTTTTTCTGAGGAGTTGCCTGGGATGCCGCCGGATAGAGACATTGAGTTCTCTATAGACTTAGTGCCGGGCGCTGAGCCTATCTCACAGCACGTCTATAGGATCAACAACAGCGAGTTGGGAGAGCTAAAGAAGCAGGTCGTCGAGCTACAGGATAAGGGATTCATTAGATCCAGTTTATCGCCTTGGGGAGTTCCAGTCCTGTTTGTATCGAAGAAGGATGGTACGATGCGCATGTGTATCGACTACAGGGCGCTCAACAACCTCACTATCAATAATAAGTACCCATTGTCGAGGATCGACGACTTGTTCGATCAGTTGAGCGGTGCCAAGGTGTTTTCGAAGATAGATCTGAGGTCCGGCTATCATCAACTGAAGGTAAAGAAGGAAGATATTCTGAAGACAGCTTTTCGGACTCGGTACGGCCAGTACGAGTTCACAGTGATGCCATTTGGGTTGACCAACGCCCCAGCTGTGTTCATGAACTTGATAAACAAGGTATTCCATCAGTACTTTGACAAGTTCGTGGTGGTCTTCATAGACGACATCCTGGTCTACTCAAAGACGTCGGAGGAGCACGAGGAGCATCTTAGGATTGTGCTTGAGACTTTGAGAAAGGAGCAGTTGTACGGGAAGCTGTCGAAGTGTGTGTTCTTCCTGGACCAGGTCGAGTTCTTGGGTCATATTGTGACCGAGCACGGGATCTCAGTAGACCAGAAGAAGATTGCTGCGGTAGAGTCTTAGTCTACGCCCAGTACAGTTGCCGAGATTCGAAGCTTTCTGGGATTGGCGGGCTACTATCAGAAGTTCGTCCAGGATTTTTCGCAGATCGCGGAGCCGATGACTAGACTCACCAGGAAGGAAGTGGAGTTCGTCTGGACTGAGGAGTGTCAGGCCGCCTTCGATGAGTTGAAGAAGAGGTTGACATCAGCTCCGATCTTGACATTGTCGTCTGGGACCGGTGGTTTCTCGATTTACAGTGACGCTTCTGGCCGGGGTCTGGGTTGTGTACTTCAACAGCACGGAAAGGTGATTGTCTATGCATCTAGGCAGTTACGTCCTCATGAGAAGAACTACCCGACTCACGATCTGGAGTTAGCTGCTGTCATCTTTGCCCTGAAGTTGTGGAAACACTATCTATACGGAGAGCGGGTTGAGATCTTTACTGATCACAAGAGCTTGAAGTACGTGTTCACTCAGAAGGAGCTGAACATGCGACAGAGACGTTGGCTTGAGCTGATGAAGGATTTTGATATCGTCTTGCAGTACCATCCAGGGAAGGCCAACGTAGTTGCAGATGCCTTGAGCAGGTACCCAGTGGCTATGTATCTGACATCAGACCGTCATCTTTTGGCTGACCTGGACAGTTTGGGAATCGAGGTGATTATTTCGGGCATGGAGGTGCAGATGTGGGGCTTGCAGATTCAGTCTGAGTTGATGGACAGAGTCAGATCAGCACAGTATGATGATGTTGCCCTGAGGTGCATCAGGAAGCAGGTGCAGGCAGGGCTGCTTGATGATTTCTTTATTGTCGAAGATGGGTCGCTGCGGCACGGTGCTAGACTGTGCGTTCCGAGTGGGGAGCTTCGGGAGGAGGTTCTTCAGGAGGCACATCGCTCTTAGTACTCTATGAATCCTGGTGCCAACAAGATGTACAGAGATCTGAGAGAGCACGTTTGGTGGTACGGCATGAAGCGCGAGGTAGCTCAGTTTGTATCTCGTTGCTTGGTTTGTCAGCAGGTGAAGGCCGAGAGGCAGAGGCCTGGTGGATTGCTACAGCCACTACCCATTCCTGAGTGGAAGTGGGACCACATCACCATGGACTTTGTGTCCAGACTTCTACGGTCTCCAGGAGGGAAAGACGCGATTTGGGTCATAGTTGATAGATTGACCAAATTGGCCCACTTTTTGCCTTTCCAGGTGGGATTGTCTACGGAGAGGTTGGCAGAGCTGTATGTTCGTCAGATCGTACGATTTCATGGGGTTCCTGTGAGCATAGTTTCAGATCGGGATAGCCGTTTCACTTCCCACTTCTGGAGGAGTTTGCAGGCTAGCTTGGGCACCTCGCTCAAGTTTAGTACCGCTTATCACCCCCAGACAGACGGGCAGTCAGAGAGGACTATCCTGACCTTGGAGGATATGCTTCACACGTGTGTGCTAGATCTCGGGAATTCTTGGAAGGATCATCTTCACCTGGTAGAGTTTGCTTACAACAACAGCTATCAGGCCAGTATAGAGATGTCGCCATTCGAGGCTCTATACGGACGGAGATGCCGTACTCTCTTGTCATGGGACGATATTGGCGAGAGAGTGCTGCTTGGACCGGAGATGGTGGTGGATGCAGCTGAGAAGGTCAGGTTGATTAGAGACAGACTTCGGGTGGCTCAGGATAGGCAGCGGCATTGGGCCGATAGCCACCGGAGACCGTTAGAGTTTGAGGTTAGTTTTAGTTCCTGTTTGTGATGATTGTGATTTTGTTTGTCCTGCGTGCTGAGTTGTTCTATGTCTAGGTTGGTGCTTTGGTGTTCCTGAAGATTTCTCCGATACGGGGCACGATTCGCTTTGGCGGAGGCGGAAAGCTTAGTCCGCGCTACATCGGACCTTTCACCATTCTTGAGAGGGTCGGTGCAGTGGCTTACCGGCTAGACTTGTCGTCTACGCTAGAGGGGGTACACAACGTGTTCCATGTGTCGCAGCTGAGACGATACGTGGCGGACCCCGGCCATGTATTGGAACATTCAGCGATCGAGGTGGGGCCTACTCTTCACTATCCAGAGCAGCCAGTGGAGATTCTGGATCGTAGGGAGAAGGTACTCCGGAACCAGGTTATACCCTTGGTTCGCGATGCATGGAGGCATCACTCTCCAGGTGAGTCTACCTGGAAGAGAGAGGACGACATGCGGGAGCGTTTCCCTTATCTCTTCGAGCCCTGAGGTATAATTTCTGTTTCTGTATTGTGTTTCAGTGTATGTTTGTTTTAATTTTGAAGACAAATTTTTTTTTTAAGGTGGATAGATTTGTCACCCCCAGTTTTTATGAACAGGGGTATTTTACTAATCTTCCACTTCAAAATTATTTTAGAAATTTTTATTTATTTATTGTATTAATTTAGGGTTGTTTGTGTCGGGTTCGAATTTTAACTCATTCCGACTTGTATCGGGGACCCGGGGTAGTGTTGACCTTAGCGGGCCCACGCACTAGTTAGCCATGGCCCACATGTTAGTTATTTTAGTTAGTGACTAGACTAATTATTTTGGTTAGTATTAATTGAGATTAGTGATTTAGGATTGACCAAACTACCCCCGACTTAATCCCTTACCAATGTATTAGCAAATAGACTAGAGAAGGGCTTTCTTGACTTTTTCCTAATAGGACAAAAGTCCTTTAATGGCCGGCCACATCTAGTGGATAAGGCTCCTCCACACTTTATTATTTCCTCTTTCATTCTCTCTCTTGTTCTTCCCAAATTGATTTGAGAGCAAACCCTAATCAAATTATCACCAAATCTTCTCATTTCTTCACCAAATCTTCTTTCTTCCTTCTCCATTCAAGCCAAGGGAGGAGCTCCCCAAGTTTGAGAGGATTCGGAGCTCGTTCGTGTCCGTTTGGGATTCCTACGTGTCGGTGGCATTTCGGGATCGATTCGAGTCACCGGGAGGTATAAATCCCTTCTCATTCTCATTCTTTTTATGCATTAGATTCATTTTGACCCTTAGGATTGACCTCCATGGTTTTGTGCCCATTGGTGTCCATTTCGTGTCCATTTGGACATTTGTAGAGGTGTCCTAGGAGTAGGATCGTGTCCTAATGGGAAAAAACCCTCTTTGGACACTTATAGAATCATTTGTGTATTGTTTTATTGTTGTTCTAATATTATTCCAGATTTTTCATGTGTTTAGATTTGTGGTTTCCATAGTATCATAATGTATCATATTGTAAATATCTATATGTATATATATATGGTTATATATATCATCCTCTCTCTATATATATATGTATATATATATATATATGACTTATATATATATTATGGTGGCATTGTGTTGGTATGGGGGGCACACAGGTTCGGCCAAGTGAGGATGAGTGTGTGTGTTTGTGTTGGTAGAGGGGTGTGTAGTGGTGGTGTTTGAGGAAATGTTTGAGTGGTATGGATGAGTGTTAGATAGAGTATGTAGAGGAGTGTTGTATGGGATTATAGGGGGGGAACCACTGCCCAAATGACAGCCCCTTACATTGCCAACCACTGTCCTAATTTTCTTTACCCCTTCACTATCAAGAATAGGCCAAACCTGTCCAGAAAACTCCCATTTCCTGCTGTCCAAACAGCCATCAAGCCAAGCCATTCATGGCTGTCCTTCACTGTCAAGAACAGCTCCATTTAACCCCTTCAAACCACTCCCCACATTGCCTCAAACCTGTCCCCTTCATTGCCAAAACTGTCCTTAATAACACCACAAAACAGTCCAGGTTTTGCCCATTTTGTGGCTGTCCCTTAAGCCATGTTGGCTGCCCCATAACCCCCCAAGTTTCAGTCCTAAAACTGTCAAGAACAGTCCATCAAACCAGCCCACTTTGCTGTCCCAAACATAGCCTATATGGCTATCAAACAGTCCATATATACACCCATAGATGGCTATCCTATATGACCCCATTCCAGTCCAGAAATTTCCCAAATGACAGTCCAGATTTCTTCCCTTTATTGGCTGTCCAACAGTCCACCTTTGTCCCAATTTCAGTCCTCCAACACCACATATCATTCCATATATAGCTTTGTGTGTGTGTGTGTGTATTATGAGTTATTGTGTGTGTGTATGAGAGCCTATGAGTGTAGCTAGTAAACCATAGTTTAGCCTATGTGCAACTAGTAGGAAAACCTATAGGAGAGCCTTGTGAGTGTGATATGGGTGAGTGTTTTGTGAGAGTGTTGTGTGTGGGTGAGTGTGGTAGAGTTATGAGGGTAAATTCATGATATGGATTAGGTAATAGAGTAACCCAATACCCATGTATCCTAACATAGCCTAGATACCTAGGATACCCATTTTCCTTTGTAGGTAAACCTTAGATAGATTGGTATCTAGCTACCCTAAGGAGCCTAGGCTAGTATCTTGGGTATTAGCGGGGTTTCCTTGGGATTGGGCACGGTATCGGGATTTACCTTGGTAGGGTAATGCTAGTTTTGCCTAGGAATAGGGTATTTGAGTTGGGAGTCTAAGATAGGGTTTGAACTTGATTCCTTTGGTTGGTAATGATCAAATATGGTGCTCATAGACTAGTTTTGACGTCGGTTGACCTTTTGACCAAAAGTCAACAAAAGTCAACCGAGAGTCAAACTTAGCCTTTAAGCGACCAGATTTGACCGAAACCAAACCAGAGTTGACCAGTTGACTGAAAGTCAACAGTTGGTCAACATCAGACTAGTTTGACCTAGGGTTGACCTAGAGTTGACCAGAGTTGACCAGAGTTGACCAGAGTTGACTTTTTGACCAAAAGTCAACTGTAAGTCAACCTTTGACCCCGTTTGACCTAGTTTGACTTGGATTGATTCCCAGTGACCTAGTATGACCTAGTATGAACCAGTATGACCTAGTTTGACCTAGATTGACCTAGTTTTGACTTAGACTTGCATTCATGACTTATATTAGTTTCCTTTTCAGTATAAAATCCTGTTTGACTTATAGTATCTTATTTTAGGTCTGTGATCACTCTGAGCGTCTGTTCACCTTATCAGCTCAGGACCACAGGCGAGTACATTTATTGATAGTTTTTATTGTCTTGATATCTACTATATCCGATTCAGTTGTAGTGTTTTACTTGATTTCCGACACGACGGTTCACGAACTAGTATACGTCGGATCCTGTCATGAGATGTTATTCCTAGACTCCCTTGGTATATGAGTATGTGATATTTTTGTGTTCCTGTACTTATATAGACATTGATTTTGGAGTGGGCTAGCCCCCTGCTCTCGAACCTCGTGTCATGATGTGCCATGTCCGGATCCGTGATACTATTTGGGGATAGGGGAATTATTAGGGGTTATGTGATCAAAGCCTCCCTGTAACTATATTTTGCTAGCGCCACCCTCACCTCACTTAGGGTGTAGCAGATACCCCATTATCAGTTATCCAGGTTGGACGGCATGACTCTCCGTTGAGGACACCACGGATTGCCGGGCCAAGTGGATAACCATCTCTTGCTTTCCTAGCCGATCACATATCGCTCTAATAGTTCAAATCACCTTTTACATTTATTAGTGTATCTTATATTCCAGTTCAGCTTTACTTTTGTACTTCTCACCATGCTATGTTGTCCATTACTCATATGCTCTATTTGTCTTTATACTGTACCATGATTTGAGACTAAGTTCTGTTTGAAAGAAGAGTTACAACTCTGGTCCTTGTTTGGTTCAGGGGTTGTAACTCGTCTTTCAAATGGTTTCCAAGTCGCCTATATCTTTGTCTTGTATTTCATTATTGCTGTCTCTTATAGTATTTCTCAATTCATATGGAACTACTGTTGGTGTTTGTACTTGCTCATTTTCCTGACAGGATACCGTTGACAAATTTTACAGATGATTCAGAGGCTGATTGCCCGACCTACTATGTGGTTGAGTCTGATGGACTAGACTTAGACCGTGGCTTGTTGGTAGAGCCACTAGACTTTGCTCACCCTGAGTAGCATAGTTTAGTTAGCTTTGCCTGGCCTGCGAGCCAGCTAGTACATTTCAGTTTGTAGTATCTATTACATATATTTTCTGAGACTCTGGATGTTGTGCTTAGCTCTGACTTATGGATTTTGGACTAATTTCCTGTTTTATCTATCATATCTCTTTTCCATCTATCTACCTTAGTTTGCTATATGTGATTGAGACTGTATTGCTATGTCACCTCCATTCGGAGTGTATATACTGTACAGGTACATTTATCTGTTTTAGTCGTAGTATTTACAGACCCTATATACAGCGTTCTACCGTCGATACTGCGGCGTAGGCTGGACGTAACTACGTGCTCGTGTCCCTTTTCAGGGTGCGGGTCGTTACAGATGGCTATGGTAGCAGTGACAACAATGTCTTTATCTCAGCCTGCTGCCAAGGTAACATCTGTTCCTAGTCTTCAGAGAAGAGATTTAGTGGATATCGCCGCAACGTCGAGTTCAAGTACAGAAATGAATCTCCTAGTTAAGATTTATTCTGATACTTTTTACAAGACTCTGGCAGCTCTAATCAAGATGGTCTTGAATAAGGGCCTCAATTATGAGAGATTGAAGGCGGCGATTGCTCTAACCATCAGAAACGTCGCCATGTTCAATAATGCGGCGAGAGCGGCGGCATTGGAGAAAATCATGGAGGGACTTGAACAGCCGATTAAAGAATATTTAAAGCTGTCAAGTGAAACCACCGAAAGTCTCATCCAAGAGGAGTATGACGCTCTATCGGCTGAATACCTTGCTCGGGAGACGACTTTCAATAAAGCCCTCCATGAATATAGCATAAAGGTCGCCAAAGAAAAAACTTTCTTGGCAGAAGCAAAGCCCGAGCTGGATAGTCAGAGAGAAGCCTATGAAACCTCGAATATGAGAATTCGTCAACAAAATGATAAAATTCGAAAAGTTGAGGCTGAACTGGCTCATTTGAAGGCGGAGAGGGATCAACTGATCTTAGCTCGAGACAAGCAGCTTACACAGAGCTCAATTTTGGAAGAACAAGTCTTTGGAGCGGAGACTACCATCAAAACCCTTGACGAAGCAAAGGACAAGATGATAGTCACTTTTGCTGAACTTTTCCATATCTGCACTCCCGAAGCCCGACGTGCCGAAGCTACCAAGACTGTACTGAGCTCTCGTGACAAGCGTCTAGCGGAGCTAGAGAAATTACTTCAAGATATCTCTGCTCTGTCTTAGTCAAATAAAGAACTTTTGTAATCTTCCATCTTTTTATTTTGTAATGTTTACAAAAATGAATAAAATATTTGTTTTGTGATCCTATTATTTATTATGTAATTAAACAATAGGTATGAGATAGAAAATACTTATCAAAGGTAATATGGACATGACAAGTCTTCTAAAACTCAATAAATTATATCTATCCAGAGGTAATATGGACATGATAGATAATGAATTTCGTTTTCTGTATAGAGTATACGATACTATCAGAGGTAATATGAACATGACAGATCGTAACAACCCCAAGAAAAATAGATTAATATCCATTCAGAGGCCAAAAGGACATGATAGATATAAAAAGTAGACTTAATATTTATTTAGAGGTAATGAGAACATGATAAATAATAAATCTCTCTCTCTTTTAGCTGGTAAGACAGAAGATCAAAATTTTCTTTTAAGAAGACAAGAGATCAGCTTAACCAAATATTGGTAGCTGGGGAATAAAGAAAAAATTTAAACATAATATTTCTTCAAGAATTTGCCATTGATCGGCATCATAAGCAAATCTCCATTAGGTTTAGACAACCTATAGGCACCATTGGAGAATATTGACTCGATTACATAGGGACCTTCCATTTTGCTTGGAATTTCCTTTTGCTCTTATGAGTCATAACCATCGGTCTTCGAACGGCTAGAACTAGTTCACCGACTTTAAATACCCTCTCTTTAACTTTACGATTAAAAGTTTGAGATATGCGGGCTTGATAAAGTCCAATGTGCTGTTGCGCATGAAGTCGCTTCTCGTCCAATCCTTCAAGTTCTTGGAGTCGTAAGCGATCATTGTTCTCTGTAGTTAGCTCATTAGCAATAGCTATTCTGAGAGATGGAATCTGGATTTCCAATGGAAGAACAGCCTCACATCCATACACCAATGAGAATGGTATAAAACCAGTAGGAGCTCGAACTGTTGTTCGGTAAGCCCATAAACATTCTCCAAGTTTCTCATTCCAATCACGTTTATTAGAAGAGACAAAGTTTTTGAGAAGTTTGATGATTGTCTTGTTGAAAGCTTCGGCCAATCCATTAGCAGCTGGATTATAGGCCGTAGAAGCCAGATTTTGGATTCGATTCTTGTTACAGAATCGATAAAATGCCTGACTGACAAATTATGGTCCATTGTCATGAATTATCCTTCAGGGGAATCCCAAAGTGATAAATAACATGGTGTTTAATAAGATAACCATATTTAATGTTTTTACTTCAACAAGAGGAACCGCTTCCGCCCATTTAGAGAAATAATCGGTTATAGCCAATATAAACCGATGTCCTTTGACAGAAGGAGGATTAATCGGGCCAATAATATCTATGCCCCAGGCTTCGAAGGGCCAGGAAGCTAGCTGTAGGATGTAGGAACTCAGATGGTTGGTGAATAAAATCAGCTATGAATCTGACAGGCTTTACACCGTCTGGCATAATCTACCGCATCTGCTATCATGGAAGGTTAATAATATCCCATCCTTCGAATACGGTCCTGTAATTTTGGACCCGGTTGATGGGCACCACAAACACCATCATGAGCTTCACGAAGCATTTGCTTAGCCTCATTTCAGAGAGACAACGTAGTAAAAGTCCATCATATGATCGACGATATAACATATGTAAGAAAGAATCATAGTAGAATCGAAATGATCGTCTCTTGATTAATGCAGCTTCTTTTGGATCTTCAGGTAAAATCCTATGAACCGCATAATCAATGAATGGACTTCTCCGATCCCTTTGTTGAGAACTTGATTCTATAGTATAACTATGCTCGATATATAAATTATTTCTGACACAGAATAAGTCTCGATCCAACAAAGTTATGGTGTTTTGTCTTCTAACTGGAACAGCTAAGTCTGCAGCTAAGTTAGCAAAAGCATCAGCTTCCAAGTTCTGAGAACGTGGTACAAATTCGATGAAGAATCCTTTGAATGAAAGGACCAATTCGATTACCACTTGATGATAAGGGATGAGGTCAGGATTCCTAACTTTATATGTCCCTCTGACCTGATTCATAATCAGTTGAGAATCTCCATAATCTTCTAGGAACTCGATGTCTAATTGTTTTGCTACTTCGAGACCAATTAGCAGAGCATTGTATTCTGCCACATTGTTGGAATATGGCTCATTAAGGAAATAAGCACGGTATATGACCATTTTGTCGAGAGAAACCAGGACGATGCCTACTCCAGAGACAATATTGCCTTTAGGTCCAACCCGTGATGCTCCATCAAAATATAATTGCCAAATGTCATCCTTCAAAGTCATATTACAATCCACATCTTCATCTGGAATGTCCTCATATAACTTCGATGTTTCAGGTATAGGGTGAGCTGCTAAGAAATCAGCTAATGCTTGGCCCTTCACTAATTTTTGAGGTACATAGACCATGTCATAAGGAGTAAGCAACATCGTCCAGGTGGCTAACCTGGAGTTGAGAATGCTCGGTTTTCTCATCAATACCCGAATAGGATTTATTCTAGAGATGACATGAATAGTCTGTCCTGACACATAATGTCGCGTCTTTTGAACAGCAAAAACCAAGGCCAGATATTCTTTCTCCATAGGAGTATACCTTTGTTCAGCTTCGACCATCATTCGGCTAAGATAATAAATTGCCTGTTCATGACCCATATTACTTTTTTGTGCAAGAAAAGCACCAAGAGAATGATCTAAGGCTCGAACATATAGCAAAAATGGTCTTCCCACAACTGGAGATACCAAAACAGGTGGATTTGTAAGGTATTGCTTGATGTCATTGAAGGCTTTCTGACATGCTTCATCCCAGACAAATGATACACCTTTCTTTAATAGACGGAAAAAAGGTTGACATCTTCCAGAAAGATTGGATATAAATCTCCTGATATAAGCAATGCGACCTTGGAAGCCGCGAAGTTCTTTTAAAATGCATGGAGGACTCATTTCAAGAATTACTTTAATTTTATCAGGATCAACATGGATACCCTGAGAAGTGATGACAAATCCCAAAAATTTGCCACTAGACACCCCTAAGAAAGACTTAGTAGGATTCATCTTCAGTTGATGTTGATGCATCAACTCAAATACTGTCTTCAAGTGTTGAATGTGATCATCTTTTGATCGACTCTTGACAGCAATATCATCTACATAACATTCAACTATTTTTCGTAGATGTTCTTGAAAGATGCTGCTCATGGCCCGTTGATACGTAGCACCAGTATTTTTTAGTCCAAACGGCATAACCGTATAGTAGTAAACCACAAGAGGTGTACGGAAATCGGTATGCTTTTCGTCTTATGGATGCATCTTAATTTGATTGTATCCTGAAAATTTGTCCATGAAAGACATGCGTTCAAAACCACATGTATTGTCTATCATGACATTGGTAATCAAAAGTGGAAATTCGTCCTTTGGACAAGCTGCATTAAGATCCAGAAAATCTATACAAACTCTAACTTTTCCATTCTTTTTCATAACAGGAACAATGTTGGCAACCCAATCCGGGTGTTGTTCTTCACGAACAAAGCCACATGTGATCATCTTTTTGACTTCTGCTTCAATTGTATCCATCATATCTGTCGAAAATGCCGCTGCTGTTGTTTCACAGGCTTGGCATTAGGAAGAATATTGAGTTTATGAGTAGCTACTTTGGGATCCAAACCCGGCATATCCTCATAACTCCATGCAAAGATATCGATATATTCTTTAATCAATTGTATAAACTCTTCCTTTTCAACTTCGGAGAGATTTTTACTGATGAATATCGGTTTGGATGTAGTTCCGTCTCCGATATCAATCTGGACAATTTCATCTTCAGTAGGAGGCTGTCTTTGTTCAAAACGAAGCTCCCATTGAGTGTTCATTTGTTGTGCCCATGGGTCATTCTCAAGTGGTTCTAATTCACCATCAGTTTGAACCATATTAACTGAGAATATACACTCAGATTCATCATAATAATCTTCCTCAGAATATAAGGATTGTAAAAAACTGGAAGAATATTCTTCTTCGATATCTTTCTTACACATGCGGGGTGTATCCGATTCAATGAATTGGATTTCTTCCGAATCTGAAGATTGTGAAGAACTAGAAGAAAATTCTTCTTGTATATCCTCGTTAAATATGTGGGATGGATCATATCCCAACCCATGACGAGTTTTCTGGTAAAACGGATCACCATATAACGGTAACCGTCTACCCTTGCCTCGATTGAGACCTTGTATAGTCTTCAAATCATATCCCATATTCTAGATAATCTTAAGAGATTGTTGACTATACTTGTCAATTCAGATTCTTCTTTTATCTTTATCTCGAAGATCATCTGTCTGAATAATAGAGATATTTCTAGCCAGACCAAACACAATTTGGTGCTTACTTTTCTTATCAGACGGAATCACGAAATAAGATTCTTCGTGACATCTATAAGTTACACAAGCTTGTGATGAAGCGACTACAGGAAAAAAAAAGGGAAAAGATGTTAGGAACCTTTGAGCATAAGGCCCAACATCAACATGAGGGGGAAAGGAATTTTTTTATGGTCAATGTATAAGGTTTCCTCTGTATTTATGTTATTTTTATGATGACTTTGATCATCAGAAGATAAAGTCATTCTTTCAATGAATTTGACAGCCATATACTCCAAAAAGAAATCTTCATTGATATTAGAAAGTACAGAATGATCAAAATTTACATCATTTACAAATTGACTACTACGCTTCGGATTGATCATTAACGGACCGTCATCCGTCTTCTGCGTAGACTTGCCAAGATTGATGATCAGCGGAGGTTCTGGATCATTCGTACGAGAAGTACGTCCCTTGACCTTGATCATAAGGGGTTGAACTTGGCTCTTGATTGGAATTTTCACAGTTTCCTCAGATGAAGCTCGAGTTCTTCCTTTAACATTGATCACCAAAGGTTGATCATTGACAGGTTGGGGTTGGATTCGACCTTTGACTTTAATCTTCAAAGGTTGCTCTTCCGGAGGATCTTCATTGATAGATTGATCTTCAGCAGGTGATCGATCTTCGGCTATATCTGATATCTCCTTCACATGCTCCTGTTTATAGAGCATTGAGTCAGAGAAATATGCTTCAACACCCTTAAAGGGATTAATATCCGCAAATTCGATCTTCACGACCCCTTGAGGATCCACATACATAAAGCATTGGTGGAGAGTTGAAGGTACAATATTATGCTCATATATCTACGGTCTTCCAAGGAGGATGTTGTAAGATACATCTGAGTTGATAACATAAAATGTTGCCATAGTTCGAAGATCACCAATTTGAATCTTCAGCCGAATCTTCCCCAGTGGTTTACTCTTTCCAGAGTTGAAACCAACTATTGTGGTACTAAGTGTAAATTAATTCACTAGTAGGGATCCTCAAGGGTCGTAGCATACTCTGAAGAATAATGCTAATAGAAGACCCACGATCGATATAAATCCTGTCAATTTCAATGGATTCAATATACCCTGTATAGCATAGAGGCCTGTCATGCTTATTTATCTTTAGCAGCATATCTTCTTGTGTGAAGGTAATATTAGGAATTGCCTCCATCACACTATGACATTGTGGGCATGACACTGGTATATTGTCAGGACTCTTGAGTTGAGCTAAGCATGAATCAGCTTGTAGCAAAGCTTCACTCAGAGCTTCGCGGCTTTCTTTTGAAAGGCGAAACAGCTCAAATATTGAAAGTCTAGCCGGAGTATTAGCTAACTGGGATAGAATATCGAACTTGTAGGGTTTTATCACCACCCCTTGATTTGAAGAAGACTTTAATAGGACGTCAAAGCGTACTGCTTTCTGTTTCCCCTTCTCAACCACAGATGGTTTAGCAGGAACAGAAGATGATTGAGCTGGAACTGTTTCAACAACGTCCTCCGCTTCTTTGGAAGATCCCTCATAATCTTTGTGGTACTCATTTCCCAGATCTCGTACCAGCAAAGGTCTTTTTTTCGGACTCAGGAGAATGAAGTACCATATTGCAGGATTTAGTCTTCTTTCCCTTAGTCTTTTTCTTGCGAAAATTTTTATGAGGATCTTCAAAACCCAATCCGAGAGTGGGTTTCTGACTTTGAAGTTGTAAAGGAAGTCACATTCCTTTATCATAATTCAAGCCTTCCACCTTTTGAAAGTCATAGCCCATCTTTTTCATGAGATGGACTGATTGTTGACTATATAAAAGAGTAGGTAGCGAACTTTCAATAGGTGGTTTAACAGAGAAAGAAGAAGCAGAGATCTCTTTAACCACAGGAGAAGAAGAAGGTTTAGAGACTTCTGTAGAAGGAGAAATAGAAACCTCTGTAACCTCAAGAGAAGGAGGAATAGAAGGAAAAATCCCTGTAGGAGCTTTCTCATAAGCAGCGAAGACTTATTGTGCCCTATATAAGGGGACACTATTCATCGCTAATCGTTGCCGATGAGTAAGCTTGAGTTTGGTAGGAGGAGCCAAACTTGGAGGGCATATATTCAAACCCTTCAATCAATTCTCTAAAGGAATGCCACCCCATAAATGATCCAAATCATCATGGTCTAGGGTTAAAACATGAGAAATCATGTTGCAAGTTTTGACTTTTTTACCTTTCTTGGATTTCGAAGTTTTACCTTCATTAATCTATTTCAGGCACTAAATCAGGGATGTACCCACATGATTTCACCATTTTTTAGTATAAGAGGCAAAAGTCCTTCATTTTGCTCTCTAGCGGGCGAAATATTCACAATCTTCATCGTCGCCTTTGGAATTGGGACAATTCTATCCGGGACTTGCTGCGGAGGAAAACCTCCAAATTGAAGAGAAATCATATTGGTCGTAACCGTATGCTCATCGTTGGTTAAAGCGATGGCATTGGCATTTATCAGCTCCTGGATTTTCTTCTTCAAGACATAGCAAGCCTTGGTAGAATGATTGATGTATCTGTGATAGATACAATACTTGGGATTGTCGGTCAGATTCACCTCATTAGGCCTTTTCGGCTTTGGAATCTGGAGTTTGCCACTCTTTACTAGACATTAAAATATCCCTAGGATATCACTGTCATCGAAAAAGTATTCTTCTTTTGGCCTGGAAGACTCTTGATTATTCGGCATCATTTTAGGTTTTGAAAGGTTAACCACTAAGGTACTCCTTCCCTTTTCCATTACGATTGTCGGAATTATTATTTGAAGAATTTTTCTTTCCCTTTATCTTCTGAAGCAAAGATCATCCTGTGCTCACGAGCCAACCTATCATTGGTCTCGGACTGAAACTGCTGCTATGATAAACGAGGCCCAATCTATGAATTGGGAACCCTGTAAAGACAACAATATATGGTCGCAGATTCATTTTGCACATATCGATTAAGTGCTGAATGTGGCATGCCTGGAGGCATTTTCAAAGTAGCCTGTCGGAAGCGTTCTATAAACGTCCGAGTATCTTCTTTCTCCTTTTGCTTAATTTCTATTAGGGAGGACATATTCATGTCCATTTCTCCCTCATAAAATCGGGAGAGAAACATTGTTTTAAATTCGTCAAAAGACGAAATGCAATTATCGGGTAGACTTACGATAACAATCGTAAGCTGAACCCGTCAAACACCCGATGAAAACTCAGGTAAGAAGAGCATCATTTTTCTGCAAATATACAGTCATAATATTAAAGTAATTGATATATTGACTGGGAGATGCCTTTCCATCAAATAACACCATGGATTGTGGTTTGAACTTTGGAGGAAAGGGCACATCATTCCAATAAGGAGGATAAGGTTGCTTAATCCCTAACCTCTGGAGCTGATCCTTGTGCTTCAAAACTTCAAACTGTGCTTTTAATTCTCGTACTGCTTGAATAGCTTCACTGGTTTGAGGAAGCATATTTGATTGAATTGTTGTTGGATGTACCGTAACCCCCACCGGAGGTGGTATATCTTCTGGAATGATAGGATCTGGAGATACAGTATTTTGATTGATAGCCGGCTCCTGACTAAGATTATTCAAGGGTATATCAACCCCTTGACTATCTTGAGTTTGTGCTGCTACCTGCACCGGAGTTATCACTGCTGGCTGAGCAGTTTAGTTGAGTCATTATTATTTGATGCATACTTTGCATCATAGCAAGCATGTCTTTTAGCGACTGCTCAACTACAGAGAAGTTCGTCTCCAATAGCATAAGATTCAACCTCCCTTGAAGATACAGAGGGATTAGTGTAGAAGTATGAATCAACGCTATCAGTTTCAGACTCTAAAGACTGGGTACCCCCAGCTTTTGAGTCATAAGTCTGCAACTGTCTTTGACTTCTCAATCGAGTATTCTGATATACTCCTTTAAAATTATCAAGAAGTCGATTGAACTGTTGTTGACCAGGAGTCTGTGACGAGTTACGTCTTGGACGTCGTGCTCTGTTGGTATGAGATGCCATATTAACTGAGGTATATGACAACTCCTGATCTTGATCATCAACTGATTGCTGAACATTGTAGCCTAACCGATCAAAAACTGACCGTTTAGAAACGGAACAGCAACACTTGATTACAATCTGGTGACACTCACAATGGTGATCTTCTTTGGGGAGTGTCCCAGGAGATTTTCTGTCTTTACGCTTTTGTACAAGCAACTCGCGTAAATCAGAAAGAGTGGAGGGAGTAGTCTTCTTTATTATATTTGGGACAGAAAGTCGTTTAGTCCCTTGTGTATAAAGAAGATTACTAGCTGCATTAGCAGAACCAAACTGGACGTTTTTACGCTCCTGGAGTTGCGTGCATAAATCCTGAGATTTTTGTGCATAGAGGACTCCATCAGTATTATGCGTAATTTACAAGTTTGGTACCTTGCGTAAAGCAGTGTAGGAAGGTTGTTGGTGGACAACCGAAGTTCTACCAACAACAGAATTCATGTTTTTACGCTGTATGCGTGTAGGTAAATTCATTTTAGATGCAGAGGCATCATTATGAATTTTATCTTCTCTGTCCCTGACAGGAGACTTACCTTTACACGTAGAGCGTAAAACATGAGTATCTGCCTCGTCATAGACGAGAGATTTTCCTTTACGCATGGAGCGTAAAGTTTGGGTGTCTACCACGTCACAGACGGAAGACTGATTTTTATGCGCGGAGCGTAAAGTTTGGGTGTCTACCACGTCACAGACGGGAGACTGGTTTTTACGCGAGGAGCGTAAAGTTTGGGTGTCTACCACGTCATAGATGGACGACTGGTTTTTACGCCCAAGGCGTAAAGTTTGATTTTTACGCACAGTGCGTAAAAACTGATTTTTATGCTCAGAGCGTAAAATTTGATTTTTACGCTCAGAGCGTAAAACTTGACAGTCTGCCACGTCACAGACGGAAGACTGGTTTTTATGCCCACGGCGCATCACTAAAGTAGAAACTGCCTCGTCACCGACGGGAGTCTCCACAACAGGAGTAGGAAGAATGCCTTTGCCTTCAGAGACAACAGGGAGATCCGAGGATGGTTTGGACTTAGGAATCCAAACTTTTTGCACCTTCCGCGATTTCTGAACATTGGAGCAGTGAGTACTACCCCCAGTTCGGAGCATTTCTTCGTAGGCAGTCTAATCGAAGTGCACAACCAGAGTCTTCTTGGTCGATCCGACCAACGCATCATCATATTGAGCAATTGCCTTCTCATCAGAGGAGAAGGTCGTCCCCAGCAGAGTCGCCTTTTTTTTTCACTTAACAAAATGCCTAAAAATTGGCTTTTGAAAGAAAACTAGAAAAATTACAAAAAGTACAAATATTCTAGGAAGTATTGCTATGGAAGTCTAATCTGAGAGCGATCACTTTGTTCCGTGGACCATATGATGATGATGAAGAAAACTGCTTGAAGAAGACGAACAATCGGAAGAACTAAGTCACCGAAAAGGTATCGAGAATTCTTGCCTATCCTTGGCGTCAGCTCTGGCTCGGAGATCTCGGATGGCTTCGAGAACCTCTCCCGATACTGCTGGCCTAGATGCCTGTGGTAGAGTATGGTCGCTAGCCATGGGGTTAACACTACGTGATGTCGTAGTTGGGTGATTTGGGGCATTGGACTCCCCATTATTCCTTGGTCCTGGAGCTTGAACTGGTGGTTGGGATGAGGTTTAAGCTGCTTTCAACTCTGCGACAACTTTGTCAGGAATGCCAAGCTGGCGTTCATGATCTGCATCATTTCTTCGATCATTTCGAAATACTGGTTGTCTAGGGATCTTTGTTCGTCATTCATCATATATGACGGCATGACACGAGGGCGATCTGATTGTTCGCTCTCCGTCCCTGAACTCCCATGTCCTCACTGTCGGCAGTATAGGAGATCATTTAGGAGAAATTACCAGGGTCGAGGTTCGAAGCGTCCTTGGTTCCCGAGGCTTCAGCAGCGTACTGAGAATGAATATCCTCGGCCTCTCTTTGTTCAGTTTCATGGGAATCACTGTCCCTCTAAAATATCAGATTATGGTGTAGCATCGGGAGTTAGCTACCCCCAGTCTTTTGGATAAGTGGGGGATGGGCACCTCCAGCTATGTCCGTATTTGGTATAGGACCATGACTACCCCAGCCTTCAGGTTTTTGACTTGAGGCACGTATTTTGAATACCCCTATGTTGGGTACAACCAGCTTGCTGCTCTTGGGTTGACTTTTTAGCGTACTAACCGAAGGATTGAGATTCTTTTTTATCAAAGGAGAATCCTTTGTAGCGTGGCACGTGGCGAAGAGGGGCTCCTCTTCGTCGTCTGATTGTATTCGTTCGCCGATACACCGTCGGGCGGATGGGGCGGGTTAAATTCGTTGAAACACGGACTATCTTTCCGAGACTGCCACTAGTTTCTGTTTCACTTAACAAAATACCTAAAACTTGGCTTTTGAAAGAAAATTAGAAAAAGTACAGAAAGTACAAATATTCTGGGAAGTATTGCTATAGAAGTCTAATCTGAGAGCGATCACTTTGTTCCGTGGACCATATGATGATGATGAAGAAAACTGCTTGAAGAAGACGAACAATCGGAAGAACTAAGTCACCGGAAAGGTATCGAGCAACGGCACTGATGGCACAGTCGAATGCTTTCTTGCTTTGCTTCACCCTGTTCTTGAGAAAAAGTAGAAGAAATGCCTCTGGGAATATCACTCTGACAGTATAAGTTTTCTCAGAATCTCCTCTCCTGTCTCTATTGATCTCTTGATGATGTTATGTAAGTCTATTTATAGACTTAACCCTCCGTGCGTAAAAAGCAACAAAATTAGGTCTTTACGCTAGTAACTGTTACCCACGATCCAAATCATCCTCTATGCACGTTGACACGTGTCCCATTACTTCAATAAAGTGGGGAGAGCACGTACACACGTTCTTCGATAAGTGTGGCATAAAAGCCACGTGGGCAAACCACGTTCATAAGTGGTCAGGAAAGATCGGGCGTAAAAATGACCCAAAACACACTCCTAGCGTAAAGTGGCAAACCGGACGTAAAATAGCCCAAAATAAACTTCCCAGCGTAAAGTGGCTAGCAAAATAGCCATGAGCGTAAAAAGTAGCCCAAATAGACTTTACTCTCACAATAGTCTTGAGCGTAAAAGCTCGAATAACTATCGTGCGTAAAAGAAGCAATTTTTATTGAGCGTAAAGTAGCCCTATTTGCACACTATACGACGAGCATTGGGCTTGGTGTAAATCCGATCTTCTCGACTTCTGTGCTGCACGCTGTCAGAAAAAATCATCTATCAGATCAAATCTCTGGCATTAAATACGGCCTGACAGTCTGTCCCCAGCGTAAAGTTGGAGTATAACTTTCGCGTAAAGAGTAGCTAGCGTAGAGAAAAGCTAGCGTAAAATGTTGCTCGAGTAGAGAATAGCTAGCATAAAATTCTCAACTTCTTTGACTAAGTCCATGAAGCACTTTTTACGCTCCTACAGTTTCGTGTAGCAGCAGTTGATGACTATACTAGCACACGTATGCCCACCCGCAGGCGCTTCCTGTGTGGCATTTGTTGTGATTCCTTCCACTTTGCGTTTATGACTGATCACATGACGCAGATCATGGAAAGAAAAGTTTACCTCTATGTCTCCTTCAAGCCCTCGAGTAGATTGAGTGCTATGGCATGTAAGCACATCAAAATATTTGGCAGACTCTGGAGTTTGATCCAACCCTGGTGTTCGAGTGCATGGACCTGATCTGTAGAGTTTTCTGTCAAGCACACGTGTCATAGTTAAAGGCATGAGTCGCTTGTCAGAAAGTAGCACGGCAGCTGTAGTGTGCCTGGTACGCCTGGCTCGTGCCAACTTAAACCAATAATAGATAGGGCCTAAGTCCTGGGCTTCCGCTTGCGCCCGTGACTTGAAGCTGCTCAAGCGATCAAAAGCCCTGCTCTTGCCTTGAATGGTATCGTGCCTATTATCAGGCGTGCATGTTCTTCGTAGAAGTTTCTTCTGATAACGAGCACTGCGTTCTCCGTAGTCATGCGCCAAGGATGGAGTAAAGAGTATCGTGCCTAGCAATAGCCGTGCCGAAGTGCGCACGTGCGTCCTTCGTAACAATTTCCTCTGGGAATGAGCACTACGTTCTCCAGAGTCATTGACCAAGGGTGGAACAGGGACTAATGCGCCTGGCGACGGTTCTGCCAATGAGTGTCGTCCCTCTTCAGCAGGCAGTGGGTGGGCTATATGAGCCTTAAGCACACATGCCTTCTCATCTTCTTGGACCTCACTGGCCTAGGAGAGAGGCCTGTATTGCCTTCCGAGAGTAGCTCCTCGAAGGCTAATTGATCGAATTTAACGACCAACATCTTTGTAGTAGTGCCGAGCATGGACGTGTCAGACTGCGTCCTTTCGAGAAGAAAGACGTCCCCAGCAGAGTCGCTATCTTGTTCGACATCGCTTCGCGAGCTCTTAAGAGTGGGCTTCTAGGAAGACTGCGAATGAGAATGCAAGAAGGAACTCCTGAACAGGAATCCCTAATCGCTTTGATCTGGGTTGTGACAAGGGAGGATTACTTCTTTTACTCTATTGACGATCTAACTGTGAGGGAGGACTATCGGGCTTTGTTCCACTGACAAAGGGGAAACAACGAGAACTCTTCCTGACTTGCTCAGGAACTTCTAGAGGAATTCAAGGACCGGGGGTTTTAGAGGAGGAGAGCTCTTCCTATTTATAAATGAAAGAAAGAGTCCCACATGCACCTAGTAACAGAAAGGCACATGAACCTTCGTCTACCACGTGGCGCCTTTGGTTATAGTGGCATGCCTACTCCACTGGAATGGGGTTATGGCTGACTGCCACATATCATGTCATTAAGATTTGTCGGAGGAAATCTCTAAACTTCTCTAGACCCCTTCCTTGGCGTGACTTGGTCTTCTATGTGTGACATATGGTTAGTTCTATCATAGCCAATACGACACCCACGCCTAGGAATCACTGCCCTTGGTGGCATGGGTTCGTAAAATGGGAGAGAACTAAGGGCGCAGGGTTAGAGAAGTATATGCCCAAAATGACATTCGCTTGGGTAACTAAGCTATAGTGCTTAGCAGCACGCACCTGGTGACATACGTCCATCTATGCTTAGGCGAATTGAACTTCGTTCTTCTACGTGCATCCTTGGCACGAAGATCGAAGGGTTGGGTTTGATGTCTCGAAAAAGAGACTCAGCTCATTAAATGATGTCTTGGGGGCGGTATGAGTGATGATGTGATGGATCGGGTGTGCCTATGAGGCATGAGTGAGGCACGAATGGTAGTAGGGGGCGCACCTTCATAAATGTCAATAATCATTATTCCTCGACTCTTGTTTCATGGCCGTCTTCAGCACGGGAGTCGAAGCTCCCTGCCCAAGTTTTAAGACTGGGCGTGAGCAACACAACGCCTAAGTAAGGCATGACTAAGGCAATGTTTGTGCTGAGGCGCGAGTGGGAGGTGCGCCTTTGTCGAAGCGCGAGTAGCTTCACTAATTATTTAGTCCTTGGTTTTTTTGTATTTTTGTGGCAGTCTTTTATGGCACGGGGATCGAAGCGCCACGTCTAAATGAGGCACTTATACTGAGGCACGGGTACTCTTCTAGACAAGGTACAAGTTTACATGGTGCATGATCCATGCTTCTACAGAACCTATATGGACTTGTCATGACACTTGGACCTACATTTTAGGTTAGACACAATTAGACTCATTTAAGTCATAGTAGATCATGAATAGGATTAGAACTAACCAATCACTTAGGCTAAAAACTTCTATAGGTTAACCAAACCTTCATGACAACTTGAGAAGGCATTTTAGATATTTCAAATAGGTGAATTAGGGCTTATATGACCATCCACTATAAGGAGAGAGGTTTCATTCTCCACTTCTTCATTTTGGAGCTCAAAACCCTAGTTTTGGTGCTCTTCCAAAAACCCATCCATTCCTCCACAAAAATCCTTCCAAATTCCTCTCAATCCTCTTCTATTATCCATCCAAGAAGCCAAGGAGCTTGGAGGCCAAGGAGCATAAGAAGAAGAGGCTATTAGCTTGAGGTTTGTGTTCAAACTTCTTTCTTGTGTCCACTTGGAGTGCTACATTGGGAATCCATCTCCCAATAGGTGTACTACTTGTCGTTTGTCCTAGTTTAACAATATTTCAAGCATGACACTAACAGAAAACTCAACCATGGACTATAGGTACCCATAGGGAAAAGAACATGGGTATAATGACCATGTTGGTAGAAGTTACATAGGCTTTTTGTGCCATTTTTTGAAAAAAATTCAAGAATAGTACACACAGTGTTTGTCATATGGTTTGATAGGCTAAATGGACATGTGAATGATGTGTGAGGCTAGTAATATGTCCACAAATGGATACTAATAGATTGTGTCTTGTTATACTGGGATACAGTGCCAATTTGGAGGTTTTATTCCTTTTACACTTGTCACAACATGTCACATTTCATATGATATATTGCACTAGCTAGACACCACTCTCATTAGCTCCTAATTGTAATTTTAGGTATGCTCATGTGTTTTGGTAGGATTCGGACAAGGTTTGGTAGAGTATCTTGGACGTATCGCAAGCTTGTGCACCAAGTTTTGATACGTGTCCCCATAGGGATTTTCGTGTCCTTTTTGAGTTAAGATTTGGTGTATGTGTCCTAAATAGGATATGCGGTGTTATGTCATGATATCTCATGATACGCATGGTTATATTTGGGTATGCATATGTATCTACCTATGTGGATGCCTATGTATATATATATGTATATGTGTATTACCTATATAGGTACCTATATATGTGAGTGGGTGTGTGCATACACACATGTGAGAGTGTATGTGTATACTAGTGTGTGTGTCTATTGTAGTGTGATGTGTAGGTATGTATACATATACATGAATGTGTGTGTGTGTGTGTGTGTGTGTGTGTGTGTTAGATAGAGGGGTAATATTAGATAGGGTAATGTGGGGTGTAGGAGTGTAGAGGTACACTAGTACATGTGTGTGTAATAGGTAGGGAGGAATGGAGGGAGAGCAGTAGGTTGTGGTGCATACTAGAGTGTACAAGCCACCTAGATGTGAACATATGCACCCTTGCACTGATTTTGCAACAGCAGCAAGGGGTGTAATGCTGGGTTGGAGACATCATGGCTGCTGTTAAGAATAGCAGCAGAAATACATGCTGCCTATGGGCAGCAACACTTAAAAAGGTAGCAGCAGATGCCCCTCTTGTTGGGCTATTAAATCACACCAGCAGTACATACTGCTAGTAGGATCAGTTGACAGTAGAGGATTTACTGTTGTACTAGGAATTAGAATTAGGACAATAGCTAGTAGGAGAAAAGAGAGGGAATTACAGTTTGCTGCTTGAGCAATAGCTTGGACAGGAGGTTCAATATGGCAGCAGTGATTAGAAGAAACAAGGAGAGAGAGAGATGTGAACCTGTGCACATATGTGCATAGGATAGAGGAATTGCAGCAATGGGGGTTCAGAGACAAAATGAGAATAAGAGTGAACAGAGGAAAAAAATAGCTGCCCCGGGTAGCAGCAGAGGAGTCCCCCATGTGCAAGCCTTGTGCCTATGCATGGGCGGCCTTGCACAAGCTTGTGCAGTGCAGAAGTCTTGCATTGCCTGCACAGGCAGTAACAGTAGTGTTTGTGTGTGCACATGTGTGTGCATGAGTGTAAGGTGTGTGTGAGTGCTTGTGTATGTGTGTTCAGTTGTGTGTCCATGCGTGTGACAGTATTTGTAGTATTTTTTTAGGGTATGTGAGGGTGTGCCAGGGAGTAGGGATCGGTGAAACCCCTACCGCAATGTGCATAAGAGTGAATGATTGTGTGTATGTGTCTGTTAGAGTATGTGTAGGGTGTGAGAGTATATCCAACTTTTTTTGTTATATATATATATATATATATATATATATATATATATATATATATATATATATACGGTGTCCCGAGGTCGTGGCCCGTTGGGAACGACGAGGCACCCCGTGTGGATGGCACGGGTTCGAGCCTCCTTGGGAGCGCGCTCCCAAGCTCCGGTAAGAAGTGGACACCCCCAAAAAAAAATATATATATATATATATATATATATATATATATATATATATATATACGGGCGATGATGAGCCTAGCATGTGCGATGCAGGGCATCCACAATGACGGAGGACTACAAAATTGGCCACGATCTGAGCTGGCGTGGGACAGAATGGGGCGCCCCGTGCATGAAAACTCAATGGCTAGGGGCCGCACGGACGGTCGAGGACCGACACCATTCTACAACGGGTATAAATGACGGCCGACCATGCGGCCCGTCGTGCGGCGCACAATGGGCGTCGGGAAGACGTCGTAAGGGACTCGTGCACATAGAAAGGGTGGCTAGGCGGCATCGGCTGTCGTAGACGTCGTAAAGACGTCGGGAGTGCCTTTGGCATCGTGGGTGAAGCGAGGCATTGAGTTGCCGACGTCGAAAGACGTCGGTCGTTCCGAGAGGCTCGGGAGCGCACGGAGTGCGCAAGGCGTACGTGTGTGTGTGTAGAGAAGGGGCGGAGGATTCAGTTATTGCAAATAGGAGAGGGAATTGAGTCATGTGCACATCAGTGTAGGGGCAGGGCCACTTGGGGCAAACCCCTACAGCAGCAGGAAAAGCCCCTGTAGGCAGCAGCACACCAGTGTGCAGGCCTGTGCACATAGGGTAACAGTGTGCAGGCCCTTGTGCAGGCCTTGCACAGGCAACAAATGAGTGCCAGGTGTATGTTTGTTGTGTATGAGGAGTGATAGGATATATATGTGTGTGTATAGATAGTGAGAACAAGGAAAGATGTGAGGGGATAGATTTATGTGTAATCAGTCATGTGTATGTGTCAAGAGTGATAAGAGATGAGTGAATGTATATTGTAGATAAGGGGCAACAACAAAGGTAAGTAGGGCAGCAGGGTATGGTATAAAGGTAATGATGGAGTGGGTGGGGTTCCCAACCTATGTGGAGAAGACCCCAGAGTGCGACGAGCGCCGTCTGTGTGTCAGAGAAGCTCAGGGAGATGACGAGGCCAGTCGGTGATGATAAAGAAGCTCGGGAGCCGCCAGAGGAGCTGCTGGAGAGAGGATGGCAGAGTTCGGGCCGAACTCTGCCCCAGGGGAGAGTTCTGGCCGAACTCTGCCCCAGGATAGAGTTCTGGCCGAACTCTGCCTCCCAGTTCTAGAACTGTTCTGTTGCCAGAACACAGAGTTCTGGCCGAACTCTGTGCCAGGACAGAGTTCTGGCCGAACTCTGTGTGTCGGGGCTGAAGCATTTTTTAGGGTGATTTAATCACTGTTGGATCGTATCCTACGGTCCAGGTTTTGCTGTGGATTAGGGGGTTTATACATGGTTATTCCTAACCCTAATCACAACACAATATTGAAGAACAAGAGATAGAAAAGAGGCAAGAGTGCCATTGCAACTTTGGGAGAGAAGAAGGAGGATTGAAGGACAATTTCGAAGGAGGATCGTGTTCGGATAATATCGACTCGTCGTCCTTTGTTCTTCGTAGCCTTGTAATCATTATTCTTGCTTTTAAGTGTTGTGGGGATCCGATTTGGGTCGGGAGAAGTTTGTAGAGGGTGTACTCCTTTATTTTATTAGTGAAGGCTTCTCCGGGTTGGACTCCGATCGTTCCGTGGTTTTTCCCACAAGGGTTTTCCACGTCAAAAATTCTCTGTGTCTGCGTGGTTTATTTTGGTGTTTTGGTTCTTGTGTTGTATTGCTCGGTTCTCTCATAGGTACTCTCTAGTTTGGGGAAAGGTTTCAGCGTTTCTTTCCCAACAGGTAATGTAGGATTTAGGAAAAAAAACATATGTGTGTATCACTTGATAGTTTGTAGGAGATGTGAGTGTGGGATGTTAGGTAGGATATCATAAAAAAATAGTATATTAAGATATATGTATTGATACATATGTGGATATTGATACATATGGTATATGATACAAGGGTAAACGATATATGTATATATAAGGGGTATATGGGATACCATGATAAGTAAGAGTATCCTATAGGTAAGGGTGTAGAGTAATGGGTATGTTAGTATCTTAATACAGATAAATGGTATAGGTAATATGTATAGGCATATTGGTATGGGTATACCTATGTAATATGTGGATATGGAAAGGATAAGCAAGGTAATAGGTAAATAGGCTAAGATATTCTAATATTTGAGTCCATATACAATGTATGATACCAAGTATCCTATTCTATGTATCATGACCTAGGAAATGTAGAATTGACTCAGAGTAGCTAATACCTTGAAGGTATGAACCTAAAAACCTATGGTTGACCCAATTTGACCAAGTTGAATAGTTTGACCCTAAAAGTCAACCTTTTAAGTCAAATTGACCTAGTTTGACCATGGAGACCTAGAATTGACCTAGTATGCATATAGCATCATAGATATTCATGTTTGACACACCGAAATACCAATTAACATTAATATTTCATATTTAAGTCTTTGTGATTCCACTTTGGGCCTCGATTCATACTTGTTGCTTAGGACCATAGGCAAGTACATTCTCTGATAGTTTCCATTATTTGACTACTACTATAATTCAAGTATTTAGAAATGTTACTTATGATTCTTGACACGATGGTACATGGATTGGTATTGTCATTGGGTCTTCAGTCATGAGATGTTATCTTGACTCATTGCAATGGTATCGAATACTGTTCCTTATTGGTATTGGATAACATTAGATAACATTGGTTAACATTGGATACATTGGCTAGTAATGTATCATGGTTGGATCCATCGTATCAGTCGGGGAGGAGAGAAATACTAGTTAGGTATGTGATCAAGAACTATCGACAAGTAGTGTTAAATCATAGGCTACTAGCTAATCATACACTTCACGTATGGTTGAGCTAGCTTTCCTTAGTGTAAATCATTGAATCTCCCAAGCCGATCACATATCTATTTGGTATTTCAAAATACATTGTTTATTATAGTTTTCATATTTAGTTCATCGGTTATATTTCTCTACCCTAATATTGTAGTTCCTCTTCTATTTCTTGCTCGTACTGATTACATTCTTTGATTATATTGCCTATCTCCTTTCATTACTTTTATTGCGTCAGTTATGTTCCTC
Organism: Iris pallida; assembly: GCA_029216955.1. Taxonomy (NCBI): domain Eukaryota; kingdom Viridiplantae; phylum Streptophyta; class Magnoliopsida; order Asparagales; family Iridaceae; genus Iris; species Iris pallida. The sequence goes on from JANAVB010013397.1 coordinate 28,389,985, forward strand.
ATCGTATATAACATCTTCTTTATCACTGCCTTATAGTTTTTGTTAATTAATTGGAACTGTTATTAGTATTTTTACTTCACTTCAATTATGAATGGATAATATTTTTCAGAGGATTTAAAGGACTAACGACCATGCCCTGGAGATTTTCCTTGGAGTCGGTGCTCACTGAGGATGCACCTTCAGTAATACTTTAGCTAGTAGCTAGGTTTGATGGATTTGTCTCTAGTTTGATATATTTGGGGATGTTATATTAATTCAGGACATATACTATTTGATATAGACCTCTAGACTTTGTTTGTATTTGACTTACGCTACTACTCTATTTCATCATTTCATTATCTGATATATCTTCGTGCTATTATCTTCCTCTAGGCTTATGTGATTGACTATATCTTTCTAGATGTTATATTATTCCTTCGTGCAGAGATGAGATGTACGGTTGACAAGTTACTATTCATATCTGTTAGATTGTTGGATAGTATTGTTGATCTATATAGCATTCTACCGTCGATGCTACTGCATAGGCTGGACTTACCCACGTGCTCGTGCCCCTAAACCAGGTGCGGGTCACGACAACGCAAGCTAAGCTTCAAAGTTGATATTTATTTATTCGTATTACTGGTGGAAGATGTTTCATATATATCCTTTAATAGGAACGACAACCTTTCGACTTCAGTAGTGTAAGCTTTAATATCTTTTCGAGACTGCTTATATTTGTCCAAGACTCTCTTATGTTCATCTAACAAGTCGCCAAAAGTATCAGAAAGTTTATCAAATGTAAAGTCATTAGACAGAGGATTGGTTGTTACCTGATCAAATGCCATCAAGCAAACATTTGCAGAGCTGCTGGGTCTGTCTGCTTCCTCTGATTCATTGGCCTCACTTTTATGCCAGATGCTGGTATTAGCATACTTTCATGATGAAGACTTTCTGTTTGATCGTTCGTATCGACTTGTCTTCTTTTCCATTGGACAGTCTTTATTGATGTGTCCAGTCCTCTTGCATCCATAGCAGATAGTTTCTTCTTTGTTCTTTCTTGATAATCTTTTTTCTTTTGGTTTGATTTCTCAAACCTCAAGGATTTCTTGAAGTTCTTTATAAGAAGAGCTTGTTCCTCACCAACTGAATCTTTATCATCCATGTTGTCGCTTGTGACTCTTTTAGCATGAGCTTTGAAGGCGATAGACTTTTCTTTTGGAGTTGATTCATGAAAGTCTTGAACATCTAGCTCATGAGTCATCAGCTTCCCTGTGAGGACCCTAATTTTTGGGAATTATTTTTTATTTATTTTATACTATTTCTATTTGTTAGATTAAATTTTATTTTTTTATTATGAATATAGATGTACTCTTCTGTAGCTTTAATTTTTGGAGCACAAAAAGTGTTAATCTTCGAAACGTCCTTCATGAGTTTTAAAGTATGCCAGTTTACCTTCAAATTGATATACCATGTCCCACCCAAACTTGTCCCCTAACTTTCTTTTGACTTCGCGCAACTTCGAGTCAATTTAGGCTAATTCACTATTTATCATAATTCTACACTTAACTTCCAACTGAGTTGGGAACTCAACATTGATTAAAACTATTTGATCCAATATATGGTTTTGACTCATTTTGAGCCTACGACATGCATGCCTAGGGTGTGCCACTCAATCGAGTTTTCATGTGCTATTTATTTGCGAATGGCACATAAGACCCATTTGTTGACTTTTTAAGTTCAATTTGGCTAGAAAAGATATTTGGACCCTAACCTGGCCAACTCCACTTGGTAGAGCCATGTTAGATTGCCATGACTTAGTAGAATTTTTTATGAATTTATTTTGGAATGTTATATAGCCAAATAGGTTTAGATACAATTTTGTATATATATGATTATATTTATAATAGCCTAATACTATATATATGGCCCTAGTCATGGTTAAGTTTTGAGATTCATTTCGACTAGAAATTTTGGTACGGTTAGTGTATTTATGTACTTTGAGTCTTTGACTAGTGTTTTAGTCAGGGTAGGGAAGGCCGAACCATAGGTGTGTTCTAACTAGGAAAACCAGTCAAAGTTGTGACTTAACCCCAATAGACGATTTAATTAGGTTATTGACTTTTTAAGAGACCCAGTTGTGCCAATTTAGCCCGGACTTGACCCGAACCAAACCCAAGCGATGTAGACATATAGTGCGACCAAAGACGTCCATGTAGGTGCACATTTATTATATATGTAAATATTTCGTATTTTATTTTAATGGGCTAATAAATATTTTGTGATACATTTGTTATATATATATATATATATATATATATATATATATATATATATATATATATATATATATATATATATATATATATATATATATATATATATATATATATATATAATATGTTTTATTGATATTAAATTGTTATTTTATTTTATATTATGGTGAACATTTCTTTTGTAATGCATTTCTAGATTTTGGGATTTTATACTGTATATACTTGTGTGTGTATGAGCATATATATAATATGTAAATATTTGACTTTATAAATACATAACAATAGATTTTTATATAAGTTATAGTAAATAGAATTTATAAATATATGTTGTAACAATAGACTATACTTTTTGAATATTTATAAATATTACTTATATTTATCTAAAAATGTGTGTACGCATATTATGTACCCAAAAGTATATATAAAGTAAGATATATAGTTATATATAAGTTTTATTTATAAATTGTATTTATACAAGTTTAGTTATAATGTTTTATTATAAATTTTTTAATATAAATATATATTTTAATTGTTTGTAATATTTTTTAGATAGTTATTTATGAATAAGGAGTATATAAAAAAAGAGTATATATATATATATATATATATAAAATATATATATATTTTTCTTTTATAAAAGAAAAAAGAAAAGAAAAAAAAAAGAATAATAGTAACCAGCCCAACGCCCGACCCCAAATAAACAGAGCAACCCCCCCCATTCGTTATATATGGCAGTAGCCATATATATATATATATATAACCGCAAGAGAGAGAGAGAGAGTGGGAGAGAACCCCAAAACCGTAGCCTCAAACCAACCTCACGACCACCCCAACATCCAGGCGACCCTGAGCGCGCCGCCCGACGATTGCACGATGTACCGGTGGTCGGCCAAACGCACGAGCAGCAATAGTAAACACACAATGGCACAGCCACGAGGTAACCGACTCCTCGACTCCTTTTCTCCCCTGTAGTCAATTTTTTTGTATCCGTAAATTCCTATAAGAAGCAAACCTAACCACTCAACAACTTGTCAATTAGTTTCAATAGGAAAGAATCTGATTCGACAATAAATCGAATCAAAATCGACAAAAAAATTATTCAAAACAGAAGAGTTTTTAGAGCTCAAACCATTATTTTGGAAGGAAGATTTATGACAGGTTAGTTAGAATTTTTGAAATCCATTTAAAGATTGTTATAGAAAACACATAGGAGAGTAAAACCTTTCTTTTATAATTATTTTTCATCCACTGTACAGACAGATATTCGATTCCAAATATTATGAAAAACCTGTTTTCAAAAACTAAAATTTTGGAAAAATTTCCCGATACGGGGTCCGTCCCGACAAACCGGGCGACTTGGTCGCGCACCACTTGCATCAAAAGGTGCGTATGGATGTTACGGACGTGTGGGCTTTGACGGAACTCGAATTGGTTGCGTGTGTACGACGAATTTGATACGTATCCGTCAAAAATTACCGCATTGACCCCTTTATAAAAACCTCAATTACTTTGTCCACATTTGTCACCTCGAGACGAAACTTGTGCCATTGGGACCGTGACTTTTTTCTGGTCCTGTATGCCACTTTTGGTCTGATTCTGAGAAGGTCGATCGGAACGTTATTTTGGCCGGCCCGCGATCCGACTCAACGGGCGAATTTGTGCACGGCCCACCGAAATCTAACTTTGGACATACGGTTCAGTTTGTATCGTCAAACCGGATCCGTAGACATGTAGTTTAATGACTTTAGAGACCACGGGCTCTGGCATATTTTTCGGTACAAAGCGGGTCTAACGACGGACACCGTTTTGACCCTAAATTACCGTTTTGCCCCTTATCCAGAATTGGACTTATGGGTAGCCTATCCTAGCTATTTTGCTTATTTTGAAAATGTTAGCAACGTCTGTTTCAGCATCCGAAGGCGTTTGCGAGAGTTCATATTTCGAGACTCTTTGATTTGACGAGTTATTTGTGGGACTTTTTATTACCACCAGGCAAGTACACCTTGCCAAACTTTACAGTATTTGTATGCTTTTCTATATTGTCATCCTTCTTACTTGGTTACATATTTTTCTGCTTCGTGTCATGGTTACTTTCTAGTTTTACGTGCACATAGATTGTTATTTATTCTCCATATTACTTTTTCTATCTTTCTTATCTTGTTCATGTCTAGTGATAGTATTATTATGCATGTGCCATATTTTTCTGACCTGTTTGACCTGTACTTGAATTTAACATGACTAGATAGGCTTGACTTCTTAGTACCTTAGGCGAGAGTATTTTATTAGCCGTGGCTATACCTCTATTGTTAGTGCCTCTCCGATCTACGGTAGAGAACCTGTTATAGGACTGTTAGTGCCTCACCGGTCTGCAGTTTTATTACATGCACCTATAGCCATGATTAATATTTTATTCTCATGACATGTCACCATCTATTGAGTTCTTTTATCCGTTACTCTTTCTTGCACTTGTTATTTTAGTCTTTCCTTGCATGTTATTTACTGTACAGTAGGTCTGTATATTATGTGTCTTGCTAGTCCCCTGAGGACCTGGTGATCTCTCCAGGTTATGGCTGAGCTGGTAGAATCGATGGATGGTTATGATTTGCGTCTACAGGATTCAGGTATCGTTGGTGCATGGATTTATTTTATTATTCTCTCGTACTGCATATTCTTATCTTGATATTTCTGCTTATTGGCCTAATTTAATAGACTCGTGTTTCCTTTCGAGTCTATTCGGACATGTATGCTAGTGGGCTACAGACACGAACCATATTGTTCTTTCTTGATGTTTATTATTTTATGTGGATTGAGATATAGTTTTGACTTGCCGTGATTAGACTTATCACCACGGTCTAGACAGCTTATACGTATTCGAGCTGGACTGGAGTCCACTTGATGCGTAGCTGGCATGTATACAATCTCCTAGTCCTACGTATTTTGGGACTGGGGCGTTATATTCCCCATGAGTGTCTCTAATGACATCATAGTGAGATCGATTCCTTCTATGATCGCAGTGGCTTTTGGGTTCCAGTTCTTTGTAAGTCCCCTCAGCACTTTGTGAATCTTTTTATGGTTTGAGTAATCCTTGCCAAGAAATGATAAAGGATTAGTAATATAAAGGAAACGTGTAAACATCTGAGTGATTGATTCATTTGGATTCATCTTGAAAGCCTCATACTTTTGTGTCAATCTACTTATCTTAGATTCCTTCACTTGTGAAGTACCTTCATAAATTACCTCAAGAAGTTTCCAAACGTCGTGTAATGTGACACATGTAGATATTATGTTAAACTCAGCCTTATCAATGGTACAAAATAGTGCATTGATCGCTCTTGCGTCAAGATTGGCTTGTGTCTTTTCTAAATCCGTGTATCTGTCATGTGGATTATCCACAAGATTACCGTCAATCACTATTCTAGGTAGATTTTTGTAGCTGTCTATGACTACAGACCAGAGATCAAAATCAAGATATTTCAGAAAGAAACTCATCCATGTTTTTCAGAAAATGTAGTTTGTTCAATCAAATAGTAGGGGTCTATTGGTGGACTGCCCTTCACAGGTGAATATAGATTTCACGACTACTATATGTTCACTCTAGAGTGTTATATTTGAATATAACCTGCTCTGATACCAATTGTAGAAACGTTAAGCACCTCTAGAGGGGGTGAATAGAGTGTGTGTGTGCAGCGGAATAAAATCACCACTTAAAAATTAATTATGGCAGTAATCAAACTAAAATGAAGTAGGCAGTTAAAATAATTGCGTAATATAAATAAGTTCAGAGAATGAAACGTAAACACCTAGGTTTATATTGGTTTCCCTCTGAGAGGACTAGTCCTGTCTCGAGTACTCTAGCTCGATGTTGAATCCATTATCTCGTGAAACACAAGCTTTGAATCTGAAGCGCTTGCAACTCCTTACAACACATGCTTTTTATCCGAAAAGTACTACTGCAACTTGCAAGCTTTTAATCCGAAGGACTTGCCACCTTCTGGAATTGGAAGAAAACTAAAATATTTTCAAGCCTATTGTACAACTCGACCAAACTTTTAGATCAAACCGAAACTAGCACTGGCTTGGCTACGAGCTATAAAGCTTAGATTTGAATGTGGAAAGCTTTTATAGAACACTTGAATGAATAGAGAATAGAGAATAGGAATGAGTTAATAGAATAAAAAACTCCCCACTATTTATAGTATTTTCTTGGACAGAACTTGTGCAGAGTTTGGTAGTCCAACGTCTAAAAATTCAAACTTTTGAAGCATGTTCTTCTGGGTGACCTGATCCCTCGGGAAGTGGGTCAGGGGGGACTGAGTTCGGTTCGAGTTGGGGCAGAACTCGTTCCGAGTTCGGTTGCCCTATTTCCAGAATAGGTCATAAAGATTGGACTTTATATTTATGTGGGTTTGTGAGATATTTGGTAAGTGGACTGGGTTTAATGAATGGACTGATGAAATAAAAGATTGGGTAGACTTATTTTGGTAGTGGACTTTTTGTAACTGAGCCAAGTGCCAATCCCGATCAATCGTGCATTTTCCTAGACTTAAAAAATTAAAAATACATAATAAAGTAGGAAAAATTGTCTCGATCAATGACGCGATTATTGTTGTCGAAGATGCTGACTGAGTGCAGTATCAAGGTTGTAGTCGTTCAGCAACAGTACCGTACCTGTATATTATTTGTGTATTTCAAACTGGAGTTGTCAGTCGGTTATCAAAATAAGGTGTGACCAGACCAATCGGCCAACAATAATGACTCAAATAAAGCAGTTAATTAAAATTCTGTAAAAGCAATGGTAATCTAATTATTAGCAGTTTTAGGTTTGACCGAGCTAGAGAGGTATTCCTAAGTTGGACTAAGAGTCATTAGAATCATTTGTTATAGGTGTGGATCCACCAATAGCTGATATCTGCCCTAAAGTGGAGAGCCAAAATCTTATATGACCTTGTCACCTCTTGAAGTAGGAACTAGTTAACAATTCTGGCATGGTACTAGAAAGGTCATTTTACTAGCCATTGAAACAAATGTGACAATCTAGCATTCTAGAGTAATAGTTTGACATATTTTTACTAATCGACCTTAAGGAATCTTTAGTCTATCAAGTTTTGATCAACTTAGATTAGCTGTAGGGGATGGTTCCCAGCTAGCGGTTGTCCGAAGACACTTAAATACCGTGTTGCTTAGGGCTATTTACACCCTTTTGACAGAAGGACCCTTTCGGCTTGTACCCAAACATATCTCTACTTTAGAAACTTAGATTCAAAAAGATTTGCAGTACTACTAAACTATTTCCTATTAGCTAGAATGTTTAGATTTATAATGTCATAGGTTATAAGAAAAACAATGTCTTCCTAACAGAATATATGTGCCTCAACAAAATTGAGAGTTTTATGTTTGATTAGGAATTCTAATATGTGATAATATGGTAGTAATTGTTCAAATATACAAACCAACCTTTAAATAGTACAATACCATAATCTATATCCAAATAACCTAGAAAATGAGCTCACAGGCTTCAAAACATATTTGTTCAACTAACTTACAAATTAAAAAATGACTAGAATATGTATGTTGTAAATATGAAAATTACATTTTCAAAAGATTGGAGCACTTTTGTACTTCTAGACTTGATTTCGGCTTAGAAATAGCAATTCAAAAGATGTGTTATTTTTGCAAATATTTTGACATAGTTCTAACCTTCACCCTTAATAAGTTTGCTACTTTCCTAACAAGTCACAATCACTAATGCTTCTGGCTTGAAGAAATAACATTGCAATCGTGTTTAGAGCAAGTGTGTATAAAACAAATATGTATTACCGTCACTGCTAAAATATTGCTCCCTTCATAATATAACGATGAGATGCAATGACTTATGTGTTAATCCCCTGAGGCAACTTACTTAGACATGTCTAGAATGAAATTATACAAGCTAATTAAGCCTTTGTCATATGCTGGACACGACATCGGCACGTGTTGGATATGGTTATTTAGCCTATGTGCTCTGATAACCTAAACTTATAGCAGATTCCTTGTAGTAAACTCAACGGAATGAAGCAAACAAAATTAATTTGTTCATATATGATTTAATACTACATGTTTGTTCATTACAATGAAGAAAAGCATATATAATTTATCAAGTAGAAGATAAGGTTAACATGAAACCAAGTCTAAAGATTGCAATATGGCTAGTTCACAAAACATATGGATCAAACACAAAAGTTGGCAGTTGCACAAAGTCGAATAAGACTAACAAAGTTGTCAATTGAAGGTTATTAGCAACCAGGAAAGTATGCGAACAAATAAATGTTATTTTACTTTTTTTCTACTTGGCTTATGAATTGATAATATGGACTATAAAATTGTGGTAGATAAACAAGAATCTTTTCACCTTCCCCACACTATAGAGATTTTATTTCATTCTACATCTTTTCAGAAGAATAGAATATAGTGAATACAAGAAAATAGGGCACTACTTAACATGAAATACTTTATTTTCTAATATACTTGTTAAAAATAAACTAACAAGAGTGATTACCTCATCTATATGATTTTAATACAATGATGATGAGTTTCAACAAGTAATTTATTATCTGAGCCTAGTATGTGCTAGAACGAAAAAATGTCTACTAAAAAATTGTGCCTTGGGATTGACTTACACCTATACCAAGTAGAAAGCCCATCTGCAGCATTAAGGTACGTTATCATATACAAAAGCTTGTGCCAGCAAATATATAACGGTTTTGTTAACATGTGCCCAAGGATCTTTACAATGGGTTCATAACATTCACATATTTGTATCAGGACAATTTAACAAGGGGAAAAGATAACAATTTCTAATGAATCAAATATAGTCATATAATCTTCTAATTATGTCACAAAAACAGGAAGATATTCTAAAGAATTAAATATTATAATTATTTCTAAACATATTTAAAATGTAAGATGACAATATCTATGAAAATTTTGTCTAATACAGTGCTTACAAATATATATAAATATATATGATAAGCAAATTTTCTACCAATGATTTAAAGGTTCTGCTATCAAGTGTGTGTATAAATGGTAGCAAATATATGTGCTAACAAATATGTATGCTCACAAATATGCTAATTGTTATTCCAGGGGCATAATTTTAAAATGAAAAACTGAATTTTGCAACACATTGAAGGTGTATTGTTGAGATTCCGAAGGTTTCAAAGAGACAAAATCAAATGCAGCACTTCAAGGAAGGCACAAATTATATCGTAGTATCATCGTCGAAATCCCATAGAAAGTTTCTGATTAGATCAGAAGAAATCTCGGTCTGAACGAGATTTCAAGTCAAAAAAGAAATGAACAGAAGAGAAGAAAGCCTACTGGGGTGACTGATCACCAGTGCTCAAAGCTAAATTTGCCCTACACGAATAGCTTCCAGGAACCAGCAAGTTCAGAAAAGAACTTATAGAACACTCTGCTCTCCTGACTCCTCTGATGGTGCACAGATTCCTCGGATGGCGCAAAATGGCGCACTGTTTCTCTCTTCTCTGATATCTAAAAAATTCATAAGAAATTGTTTGGAATGAAGTGTATTAAATGAGAGAGAAGAGAGGAGCATATATAGGCATGCACAGTAACCGCCCAGTATGCAAAACGTTCGGGACGTAGGAAAAATTGCTCCCGAACGTTTCGTAACCGCTCAAATCATGCACAGACACGACTGCGCCAATTAGCGCACAACGTACGCCATCTGTGCTAACTGTGCCAATTTCACATAGCGCTCGATCAGGCCATACGAATGGGCGCACGATTGGCAGCGCAGAGGCTCGCGCAACGAGCACAACATAAGCACACTATGCGTCTAGTGATGATGCTGACGTGCTAAGTAGAAAGTGTACCAATAAAATGCCATATTATGCCTCATGAGCCCATGAACCGGAGTCCGAGTCTGAGTCTGAGTCCGAGTCCGAGTCGCTAAGCCCTTACGGGGCTTAGCTCCAATGGAATAAATTCTAAGAGCATGACAAAAAGCATTAATGCTTTATTGTTGATTTAGCCTTTTCACCACTAGAAAAATACCCCCACATGGCACCCATGTACCTCTCCACACCACATGTGCATCTCTCAACAAGAAATGCCATATAAAAAGATACCAACCATTTGGCCTAGGAAATGTGGGACTATGTTTCTAGTGTTGCATAAGGCCAAAATAACAACAATCCCCCATATATCTCTATATATGGGTTTGAGTGTTCCCTACAGTAACTGTCTATCTTGCATTATGAGAGATGTCGTTGATGACTTGAGTCTTCCTGCATGGGTCAAACAACAGTATGATACAAGAATGGACTAAGCCTTGAAGTCTGCCTCATAGCTGTAATTCTTTTCACTCACATAATGTATTCACATGTGCTTCTGGCTGCACATTAAAGGCCATGTGCCAGCCTAGTTTTGGTGTATGCATTTTAGGCATCTACAAGTTTATCCTCAAGAGACGACCTGATATCTTTGTTCATACACTCTAGGTGAGTTCTTTATTAAAGTGAAATGACATGAAGTCATGCGCTTCCTTACGGTGCTACACTGCTATGACATGGCTTAAAGCCGAGACATTACCCCTATCCGGGAACCTTATTGTCATGTTATACTACTGTAGTATAAGGTCACAAGCATCTCTGTAGTGCCAAACTACCCAGCATGAAGCCTTGTGCTTCCTTATAGTGTTATGCTGCGACGATATAGCTTGTGAGGCCGAGGCTTTACCCCTATCTGGGTACCTCTTCATGATATCGTGCCACTATAACATGAGGACATCATCCCCTTTGTAGTGCTGTCTACAACCCTTTAATTTTATTATACATCATTAGGCTACCTGTCTATTTGCGGTACGACGCCGCTGTCACTTAGCTCGCAAAGTCGAGGCATTACCCCTATCTGGGAACCTCTTGGTGGAGTCACCCTACTGTAGCATGAAGTTACACTCCTTATAGTGCTGTGCTACCGTACTTCCTGTAAAGTACAACATGCATTCACTCTGCCTGAGAACTCATTAAGGCGTTTAAGCCATCCTCACCACAGGATCTGTTCTCCGTAGAAAATATATAGTAGACAACAGTGGTTGTAGGTCCGTATCCTTTCCATGCCATATAGGACATGTATCCATTGTTTCTGATATTTTTCCAGTTAGTGGTCCTCCCTTGAACCAAAAGTTAGATGCCAAGTAGATTTCTCTATGAACTAATAGCATAAAACTTTATGGTAGAATTACAATAACACAATATCAGAATGCCTTTAAGCCCACTTTATAAGTTGTGTCTTCGACCAGCTGGCGCTTGAGGCCCTTTGTGAACGAATCCGTCAGGTTCTACTGACTTCGAACATCAATCACTACAATAACACCTCTCTTGATGAGATCGTGCATTACCCTGTGCTTTAACCGCACAGTTCACTTTTTCCTATTGAAGAGGTCATTTGATATAGCAGCTCCACCAATTGTGAAAATGAATCCACATGTGGATCTCTCGCTCTCCACCTCTGAGCACCAGCTGGCATCACTGAAGCCTTCTACTACTTGCGGATCTTTACTGTAGTGCAGTGCATATGTCTGAGTCTTCTTGAGATATCTCATTACCCGTTTCACAGCTTTCTAGTGCTCAATGCCTGGGTTGCTCATGAATCGACTCAGCATTCCTACGATAAAAGCTATGTCAGGACTAGTAGCAGTAGTAGCATACATCAAACTCCCGATGATGATTACATACTCTAGCTGCCTGACGCTTTACCTCGAATTAGGCTTCAGCTTCAGATCACACCTGTAAGGCGTATCGATTACTGAAAGATCCTGATACCCGTAGCGTGTGATCATCTTCTCAATATAATAAGACTGTGACAACGCTAGTCTAGTGTCTGTCCAGATGATCTTGATGCCTAAGATCAAATCAGCTTTCCCCAAGTCCTTCATACTGAACTTGGTCGAGATAAACTTCTTTGTCTCCGTGACAGCCCATATTCGTACCTAGGATCAGCATGTCATCCACGTACAGACAAACGATTAATCTCTTCCATCAGCGAACTTCGTATAAATATACTTGTCCGTCTTGCTAACCCTATAGCCATTTGACCTTATGACCTTGTCAAACTTCTCATGCCATATTTTAGGAGCTTGTTTAAGACTGTACAAGGATTTCACCAACTTGCAGACTTTGTCTTCAAGACCCTTGACGACAAATCCCTCTGGCTGTTGTATGTAAATCTCTTCGGTTAGCTCGCCATTCAGGAAAGTTGTTTTTATATACATCTGATGTATCACCAACTTATGTATTACTGCGAGAGAAATTAATATTCTGATGGTGGTCATCTGCGCTACTGGAGCATACATGTTGAAGTAGTTGATCCCCTGCTTCTGAAAAAAACCCTTAGTTACTAGCCTAGCCTTGAACTTGTCAATAGTTCCATTTGCTTTCATCTTCTTTTTGAAGATCCATTTACATCCGATGGATTTTGCTCCTTCAGAAAGATCAACCAACACCCAAGTGTTATTAAAGGTGATTGAATCAATTTTATTGTCTATCATCTCTTTTCAGAATACAGCATCTCCGGTCTTCATCGTCTCATCATAGGTAAGTAGATCAGCTTCCACATGATAGGTGACAAAGTCATCTCCGAAATCCTTCGGTCTCCTTACTTGCTCAGCTGACGGCTCAATGAGTTCTGGTTCAACAGTTGTTTCTGCAACAATAACTTCTTCTTGGAGTACGTTCTCATTGGAAACTTCAATTTCCTGTGCACCCTCATTATTCTCCGGAATATCTGCAAGAACAATGTTTTTTGTGCCTTGCAAATTTATCTTCAAAATATTCTGCATCGCGAGATTCAATGATATGATTTGATTCTATATCAAGAAATCTTTGAGCATAACTCTTCTCGGCATATTCCAAGAAGATCGTCTTCGTAGTCCTTGTTCCGAGCTTCTGAACCTTCAGATCTGGAAGTTTTACATATGCCAGACACCCCCACACTCGAATGGCATTCAAGTTAGGTTTGACTTTGAACCAGAGTTCATCAGGAGTGACGTCCGAAGTTGCATGCGGCACTATATTAATAATCAAAGTGGCCGTCAATGCAGCTTCTCTCCAGTAGCATTTTGGAAGACCCGCAGTCAACATCATTGAGTTTATCATTTCTGTTAACATTTTGTTCTTCCTTTCTGCTACTCCGTTTGATTGAGGAGAATACGGAGCAGTAGTCTTGTTAATGATTTCGTGTTCTTTGGAGAACGATGTGAATTTATGAGACAGATACTCTCCGCCTCAATCACTTCTTATTCTCTTAAGTTGTTGTTTAGTTTGCCATTCAGCCTCGGCCCTGAACTCTTTGAACTTCTTAAACGCTTCATCTTTAGACTTCAACAAGTAGACGAACGCATATTTTCAGAAGTCATCGATGAAGCTTATGAAGTACTTTATCCCGACTTTTGTAGAGAATTATTTGAAGTCACAGATATCATAGTGTACTAACTTCAGAAGATCTGTGCTTCGATTAACCCGATTAAAGGGTTTCCTTGTGATCTTCGTTGGAGCATATATTTCACATTTTTATACCTTACCCCCATATTTGGAGATAAGTCCTAGACTAGACATTATGTTTATTCTTTTACAATGAACATATCCTAGTCTATTATGCCACAACTCAAGAGTATAATCAGAACGAGCGATTGCATTACTTACACTAAATTGATTTACAAGCTGAAGTTTAAACATTCCTTCGATATTTCTTTCGATATAAAACGCTTTTTAAAGTATGTTCCTTTTATGGACATCACCATCTGGCAAGCATTGATGTCCATCCTTAGGCCTGTATTACAGAGTAGGCCTCCAAAGATCAGGTATTTTACGGTAGCAGGTACATGCTTCACATCTTGAAGCATCAGAGACTTTCCTGATGTTAGCTTCAACACCACCGTCTCGATCCCTTGCACTTCAGCTTGTGTCTAGTTCGCCACCATAACACTTTAGAAGTTGGTATGTATGTGGTGAACCATTATTTGCTTTAGCAGACATAGCAGGTAGCACCAGTATCTACCCACCAGTCAGAGTCAGTCTCCACCGCAGTGACTTGAGCAATCATAACAATTACGTCAGTAATCATAGAAATCTTACTAGGCACAAATTGCCTTGTCGCTTGGGCTTGGACTTGTATTCACTCTTGTAGTGGCCCTTCTTGCCACATTTGAAGCAAGTCACATGGGACTTTAGCTTCTGTTGCTTGAAAGAAGTTTTCTTCACTTTGAGATTATTAAGGTCCTTTTTCTTGTTGTGGGAAGCCACATGCTTTCCCTTGGATTCCTTTGTGTGGACCAAATTGGCTTTAGCCTTCTATTTGGACAGAGCGTCCACCTTCAGTTGAGCCCTTATTTGGTCTCAACATAGATTTCTTGCAGGAGATCTTCTAGACTATAATCTCCAGTTTATTCCTATGCATATTTGCATAGAATTTGCTCCATCATTCAGGGAGCTTGGAGACGATCCCTCCAACAACAAACTTGTCATTGAGGGGCATTCCCTCATCTTCCAATTTTTGATGCAACTTCAGGAACTCCTTCACCTAAGGCAGCATCGTCTTCTCGTCTTCAAAGAGCCATTTATGATATTTCTTGACGATAAATATCTTGCTCTTGTTCTTGTCATCTTTATACAATTTCTCCAGTGACTCCCATATCTCTCTGGCAATGGTCTTCTTAGAGTAAGATTCTGCTAGGGAGTCATCCATAGCATTAAGGATTAGAAGCCTACAGAGGCTATTTTTCCTTCTTCATTTGGTCTAATTTTTAGTAGTAGCAGTAATTGTGGCTGCAGACCCAATTTTTAGAACATTTGGTTGTTCCTCAGTTAGCACGTGGTCAACTTCCGCAAATTGAAGACCAAGGCTAACCTTCCTCTTCCAAATTCGATAGTGCTCTCTATCGAATTTCTCTAACTTGTTAAAGTTGGAATTGATGAGAGCTGCTCGTGAGTTTTCCATCTTGTAAATTTAGCTTTAAGATTTTTATTTTCGGGGCATAATTTTAAGATGAAAAAAATGAATTTTGCAACACTTCGAAGAAGGTGCACTGCTAAGATCTCGAAGGATTCAAAGAGAAAATTAAATGTAACACTTCGAGGAAGGCACAAATGATATCGTAGTATCAGCGTCGAAATCCCACAGAAAGTTTCTGATTAGATCAGAAGAAATCTCGTTCTGAACGAGATTTCAAGTCAAAAAAGAAATGAACAGAAGAGAAGAAAGCTGCTGGGGTGACTGATCACCGGTGCTCAAAGCTAAATTTGTCCCGCACAAACAGCTTCCAGGAACTAGCAAGTTCAGAAAAAAAAACTTATAGAACACTCTGCTCTTCTGACTCCTAGGATGGCACGAAATGGTGCACTGTTTCTCTCATCTCTTATCTCTAAGCGCGAGGAAGTGTATTATGAGCGCAACTTGAGCGCACTATGCGCCTAGCGACGATGCTGGCGTGCGAAGTGCAAAGTGTGCCAACAAAACGCCTCATAAGCCCATGAGCCCGAGTCTGAGTCCGAGTTGCTAAGCCCCTACGGGACTTAGCTCCAATGGAATAAATTTCAAGAGCATGACAAAAAGTATTAATACTTCATTGTTGATTTAGCTTTTTTTTACTAGAAAAACACCCCCACATGGTACCCATGTGCCTCTCCACACCACATGTGCATCTCTCAACAAGCAAAGTCATATAAAGAGATACCAACCATTTGGCCTAGGCAATGTGGGACCATGTTTCTAGTGTTGCATGAGGCCAAAACAACAACACTAACAAATGTTGCAAGTGTGCTAACAGAAGCTAGAAAAATTTCAACAAGGAAACACTTGCTAACTTTGTTCTCACTTAAATTGAAAACAATAACTAAGTATTAACATTTAGAAAAGTAAAAATTGTATACAACATGCATGTTAGAAACGTTCAAACTGTGCCAACAAAACGCCACATTACGCCTTATGAGCCCGAATCCGAGTCGCTACGGGACTTAGTTCGAATGGAATAAATTCCAAGAGCATGACAAAAAACATTAATGCTTTATTGTTGATTTAGCCTTTTTTTCCACTAGAAAAATATCCCACATGGCACCCATGTGCCTCTCCACACCACATGTGCATCTCTCAACAAGCAAAGCCATATAAAGAGATACCAACCATTTGGCCTTGGCAATGTGAGAATATGTTTCTAGTGTTGCATAAGGCCAAAACAACAACACTAACAAATATTCCAAGTGTGCTAATAGAAGCTAGAAAATTTTCAACATGGAAACACTTGCTAACTTTGTTCTCACTTAAATTGAAAACAATAGCTAAGTATTAACATTTAGAAAAGTAAAAATTGTATACAACTTGCATGTTAGAAACGTTCTCACTTTGAGATATTCCAACAATGGGTGTTATTCCAACAATGGGTAAAAACTTAAAATTTAGTTGTTGACCGAATGAATATGTTTACAGAACAAAGATGCAAACAAGTAGCCAAAATTTAAATGTTTAGTATTAACAATCATATATAAGAAAAGGATAAACTCTTAGACTGTTAGCATTATTTTTCTTTTTTATGTCTATAAACAAAAATGAACAAAGAAGTATTCTTATGTCTGTATGCAAGACAAGTAAAGTGAATCATGACATCACATATTCGGCATAATATTTTCTAACCTAATGGAATGATGAAATGAACAAGTAATGTATCTTTAGATTTTCAGATTCATCAGTATTACATGGAACTTGAGAAGAGAGTATGTTTGTTATAGTAAATTGAGCTCGGACTTCATTCAATCCTTTGCATCCAAAGGAAAAAAAACAATAAAATATGTTGTGTTTGATTGGGCTTTTTTTCCATGGAAATTTTTTCCATCACAAAGTTTTCACCAATTGTAGCTGTGTTTGGTTGGGTTTTTTTCCATGGAAAATATTTCCATCACAAATTTTCCACCAATTGTAGTGTTTGATAGCTTATATTTTCCATGGAATTATTTTCCAAAAAACTGTCATTTTCCATATTTTCTTCTAAAATGGTGGAAAATGAAACTTGTCCAACCATAGAAAAATATCATTTTCCATGGAAAATAACTATTTATCATGGAAAATAATGACAATCAAACACCCAAATTAAGTTTTCCATGAATTTTTTTTTAAAATTCCATGGAATTTTTTTCTTAGGAAAATAATTCCATAGAATTAAATTTTTTTTCCATATCTTTTCCACCTTGCAATCAAACGCACCCGTAACAGTGTTTGATAGCTTATATTTTCCATGGAATTATTTTCCAAAAAACTATCATTTTCTATTTTTTTCTGAAATGATGGAAAATGAAACTTTTCCAACCCATAAGAAAATATCATTTTCCATAGAAAATAACTATTTTCCACAGAAAATAACAATGAAAACCCGAATTAAGATTTCCATAGAAATTTTTTAAAAATCCATGAAATTTTTTCTTAGGAAAATAATTCCATGGAATTAATTTCTTTTCCACTTTGCAATCAAACGCATTATGGATTTTAGTTTTCCATGAACTCATATAGGGAACAATTTAAAAATCACAAGTAGTTCAGTAAAACAAAACAAAAACAAATGATTCAATATGTATTCATTGACAAGAAATGGTAACAAAATACTTCGTCATTTTCCAACAACTGATACAACTATGCAATGGTATCAAATTATACTTCCAAAACATAGTTGATAAAATGTTACCAAGGTATCAAATTATGCTTCCAATTCATCACAATATCATACATGTAAGACCAACTTGAGAATTTACCAAAACATAGTAAATGTCAAAGGATAACAAATCACCAATATTTATCATCAAGCCATCCATTTTTCACCACATAGGATGACTTGAAGTTTTTTTAAAATGAAAGGACAAGTCAGTAGAATACAACAAATACTCACTGCGATCCTACAGAATTTCCAGGGATCATAAAGCATAAGAAAATAAATTACCAGGGATCACATAGGATGACAGGTCAGTATGTAAATTTCTTAACATCAATGATTTCTTAATATGCTATGAAAAATTCTTTCTTAACAAATTTTTTTTGTGCTAAAATAATTTAATGTTAAGAACGGTTAAACAGGATATAAAAACACAGATCTCGAATAATCTTTTAGATTATTGAAAATATATATCTTTATCATCCTGAAAAATAGAATAGCAAAACAATACAAGGTTAGAGTTACCGGTCTCTGGGGAAATCGTGTACGAAGTATTGCCTAAGAGATTATTCGTGGTCTATATGCAGACTTATTCTCACATCCTCCTAGAGGTAAAACCTTCGTGCTACTGTCTTTCCGTCGCTGCACACAGCTATGGGAGAGTGACCCGAAGTTAGCTTTGTTCAGCAAAGAATTGAAATAAAAATTTGGAAAGATGAAAAAATGGAAGAAATTTTTGGATGGTATAAGGAGGAAGAAAGCAACGGGTGTTGTCTACAAAAATCATGCCAAAAGAAATTCAAAGAACATGTTATATAGTCATCACCCAACCAAAGTATTAAGAGGTTTCAATGGTGATAAATAGGATGAATTAGGAGTCATAAACATTAGACATAAAGTGTATAACCGTTGGGGAATTAATAGGATAAGGGCGGAATTCTTCCTAATGTTTAAAAAATAGAGTAATGCTATATGTTTAAAAATAACATATCAACAACTTCTGTGTATAAGTCAACTGAACTGAGAAAATGATAACTTCAATGACTTTCCCAGTACAATAAAGCTTGGTAACCTAGTAGCAATATTAGTGAACTTAACAAATAAATCATAGTGTATATGCATATACATGTAAAAAAATTAGGACATACGAAAGCATACACATAGATGGCAAATGCATATCTGTAGACAAAATATTTACACATATGCATAAGTATGCATGCAAGTAATAGAATTGAATTTGTAAGGTTATGTTTGGTTCACTATAATGTAATCGTAATCGTAATAGAATTGAATTTGTAATATAGAGTCTGTAATGTAATGAAATTACAATAACATTACTATGTTTTGTTGAAACATGTAATCAAATCATATAATTTAATGTCAATTGCATTCATATGTTTGGTTTACCATGTAATGTAATTGAGTTTCTAATTTAATATTTTTTAAATCAACATTAAAAAGAGTAGATCAATAAACATAGATGGCAAATGCATACACATAGATGGCAAATGCATATCTGTAGACAAAACATTCTCAATACAAGTAAGGTTATGTTTGGTTCACTATAATGTAATCGTAATCGTAATAGAATTGAATTTGTAATATAATCGAGTCTGTAATGTAATGAAATTACAATAACATTACTATGTTTGGTTGAAACATGTAATCAAATCATATAATTTAATGTCAATTGCATTCATATGTTTGGTTTACCATGTAATGTAATTGAGTTTCTAATTTAATATTTTTTAAATCAACATTAAAAAGAGTAGATCAATAAAATTTTAAAAAATTTCAAAAATTAAAAATTAAAATTAAAAAATTAAAACTAAAATTAAATAATAAATAAATAAAGGAAAAAAAATCATTTTGTCCTTCTGCAAAAAAAGACTAAAAACGTCAAAAAAGGACAAAAAAGACCAAAAATGACAAACGAACAACAAAAAAAACAACCAACAATGAAAATGCAATAAAAACTGAAAAACGACAAAAAATTCAAAAATGACAAAAAAAACCCATCAAAAGTGACGAAAAATGATAAAAATTAACCAAAAATAAAAATTGACCAAACAAGATAGGTAGAAGAGCATGCTTTATAATATTGATCAAATCCTAAAAAAGAATAGAAAAGAAAGGCGAGCGACAGTGAGCTAAAAACCGTCCCATATAGGAGCAAAAGCTCTCAACCCAAGCCACCCAGTCATTGATCATCCCTTTTATGAGAGAGAGGTTAGCGATAGCTACGGGAAAGAGCTCGATGATTTCGCTTGCCAATGTTGTCTAAAATGGCGATGGAATCCCAATCTTTAAGAAAAAAGAATTTCTGAATTATAAGACATACTCTACCTTAAAAAAAACTAAAAACAAAAAAGACAAAAAACAAATTTCTCGATAACTACGCTTGCCAATGTTGTGCCCTGTCGATTCATGAGATGAAGAACATAAATTAAATTGATTGCGGAAGCATACCTGAATCCATTGTCTTTGGTTGACGGATCTTGAAGCAGACGTTTTTCTTTGTGGGATTTGATCTTCCAACCTGCTACGGCCCTTAATAATAAAGATTAAATCTTTATTCCTCTCTTTGTTGATGGGGATACAGAAGAGAATAGAGAAACCCTCTCTTTGGTGGCCGTATGAGTTGGGGACCATAACCCTAATGAATACACATATATATAGATATGTGTGTTGTGATATTTCTAATTTGGCCCCTCATCAAATTAGAATTATCTTCGGTATCTACACATTAATTCCATGACAATTATACCCTTAAGCTGTAGTGCCCCGTCCCGCTCAGTCAATCAGAGGAATCGAAACGCCGACGATGTTCGGCCTTAGCCTTGCAACGGCTGCTGGAAGACATCGCTCGGTCAAGGCGACCGCTCGCTCAGGTGGGGTAGTTTCGGTGAACTTGTCTCATCTTAGCCTTCACATAATAAATCACATGTTTTTAACTTGCACAAGTAGGCTTGATAATAAAAGTGACGAATCCACATAGCTAAAGGAAATAATCCCGACGGTCGAATTGAGTTAGAATATGGAAAGGTCCAACGGTCGGCATAGAGTTGGTGCACGACGTGATTTGAAAATGACCCTCAATCCTTCGTCCCGTGGCTTGGGAGAAGAAAAGTTGGTTGAGTAGGCAAAGTTATGAACGTAGCCTAAGTCATAGGCGTCGCCCGCGTAAATGCTCGATAAAGCATGCACGCTTCCATGATGCAAGGTTTGGCATAGCCTTTGCTCGTCCCTTGAGTTAAGTTGTAGGCTTGGTGAAGTTAGGCAAAGTGATGGTGGTCGACCTAAGTCATTCCAAGCACGGTCCTACGAGTTCTACGGCTGGGTATGACAACTTAGTCTTACGGTTTCAAGCCCGTCATATAGAGTAAGTCTTGGGCGGTGGCGTCGCGTAGAGTTCAAGTTGGTTTAAGGCACGATGTCACGGACGTAGTGTTTTCAGGCACGGGCCACGGTTGATTCATTGAGTTTGGAAAGTGTTGTGAATATTTGTTCTTGAGTTAAGTAAAATGATAGGGCAAGAAAGAAGAATGCTCGCGACTACGGGTCGTCGAGGCAAGATCTCAGAGGTGAGACGTATTGAACTTGACCCTGAAAGAGATGATAACACTATAGGTGGAATGACTGTGTGAGACGTCAGTTGAGTCGAGTCTTGCATGGTCATGGACAACTTGTTGACAAGGTAGAGTTTCCTCGAACGGTAGCCCGACGGATGGGGACCGGTTCTTGAGAAGCAGCATTAGCACGTACTGGATGACCGCACAAGTTAGCGCAGAGGCTTGCTAGCGGGGCTAGCTACCCACGCTGGCAAGGGCGGCCGCCTAACAAGCTAAAGGAGTCCAGGATGGCTCTGGGAGTCAGTGACCAAATCATATAGATGAGTCGACATGGCGGCAATCTGCGTGTGTGCCTTTGGATTGAGTTGAGTTATTGAATGTGTGTACAGTTGGAATACAATATTTGGTCCTAAGATGTGGCATCAACATAGGCGACGTGCTTCGGCACGAGATGTGGCGTCGAGTCTAATGTTGTCAGCATATAAGTTGCATAGTTTGGATGTGAGTTGTCCTGAGTCTAAGTCAGGAAAGGTCACAAGGCAAAGTTGGTCGAGCGACACTTAACCCACAGGTCTTGATTGGGTCAGTTGATGATTTGGTAGCAAAGGGCCGCGAGGCGGCGATATGATTGAGTCGCACGTAGTTGCGAGGCACGGCACAAAGGATTGTAGCACGGTCACACGGGAATGGAGCCTCATCGCATAGTTGCATCTCTGGTTTTGGCCGAAAGGCAAGCACGACATGATAGGTTAACGTTGTTTGAGTCGACATTGTTGTTGCAAGCACGGGATGGTCTAAAGACACAAATAGGCAAGGCGTCGGTCATAAAACTGATCCTAAGGCAAGAGTAGAAAGACAATACAAAAGGGGACTAAGTTGCACAAAAGTAAATCAAACGTGTCGGGTTTGTATGGGTGGGCGAGGAGCTCATTCTACCAGTACAGTTGAGTACTGACACCCACATAGTTTCCATGTACAGGTACAGGTAGAAGCACATGGTGTGGAGCTCATTTAGATACGTCGAGGCACGGAGTTCCTTGGCATATCGAAGCACGCAGACGCATGAAGTAAAGACTTATACAGGACATAATGTATGGACGTCGCCTTCCGAAGCATCCGCTGGCTAAAGACTTGTAAGTGAGAGATGAGAGAGAGCTGAGTGACTTGTAATGTGAGATTGAGTGAGCTTGAGAGACTTATAATCTTGGCCTTGTGCCCCCAATGTAACCGTTGTTTCAATATCAATAAAGAGCTTCTTTGAATAACTTGTGTTTGTTCTAATTTTGCTGCCATAAATCAATGTCTCTACACGGGACTTCTGTGCGACGACCCCGTCGCAGCCAGTGAAATCGGCCGTTATGGAACCCGCCTTGCACGAGCGCAATCTAGGCTCGTGCAGCATCATGCCTTAGCGAGGACGATCGCTCCTACGAGAGCGGGGCGTGACATAATGGTATCAGAGCACGGCTTTACGTCCTTGGATTATCGATTGAATTCTTTAACTCGTTGCTTCCGTAAAACTCTGAATGTTGCTTCCGCATATTGATATCGTTGGTACGCTCTCTCTCAATCGTCCCATGGGATGTCCATACAATAAGTCTAACTATTTTACAAAACGTAGGAAAATAGTTTTTGACAAAACAAAAAGATGGTTCGCGTAAGCACGGTTGGCTAAGTCGGGCTGGGCATATACACCAAAAAGTTGTGCCGACCTTAGAAAAGTCGAGTGCGGGATTCGAATTGTGTCGAACAAGAATGAGTTGAACCCGATTGAGTAAATTGAGATGACTATCAATAGGGGTGCTATCGAGCGATGATAACGTCGGTGCGATATAGATGAGCGTGCTTGGAAATTGAGGAATGGATCGAACGGAAAATTTGAAGTAGTCGATTTTGATTCAAATGATAAGTTGAGGATTTATTGAATGACTTCATCCTTGAGTGGTGTATGCGATAGCCTCAGGGATGTCGATCGATTGATAAAGGAATGATGCGAATTGAGGAAAACGTTGGTCGATGACTTAAGATAAACGGATGAACGATATGTGAATTTGGTTTGAGGAAAATCGATGTTGTGAATGATTTGAGGGATAATAATCGAACTTGAATTTGAATGTCGAGGAGATTATCCAGTCGGACGATAGCATCATTCGCACGACTCGAAATTGGTTGTAAAGGAAGATCGTCAGGTTACGCATATCGTCGATGGTATTGAGGCGTATCAAAGATCGATATGCGACAACTCGGGGGTACTCTGACTCGGCGAATGACGATCGTACAAGTGTTGTTGTTCGGTTGGGTGGATTACTTAGGATTTTGATTAAGAGGAATGTTGGATGAAAATAAAAGTGTCTTGATGGTTACGCGGATAACCACATCATCGACATTCTTGTCTTGCGCGAGCGCAACTCTAGCCTCGTACATGCGTTGTGTCGGATTTGGGGCGATCATTCTGCGTGAGCGTTGACATGGTGATTCATGTCGCAGGAATGATCGAACCCGGAAAATCAGGACGCGGCAACTTTGATTGTCTCAACTTGTTGGTTTGATGCAAAGGAAAATTCGAAAATATTTAGACTTACGATTGATGAATAAAATAAACTTGAGGATTGAGTAGGTCCAATCTGCGCATCGAGAATGAATTAGTCTAGACACGAAAACAAGAGTTACGTCCCAATGAGGATGACTATCCCGTGGGAGCGTGCATGGTGATTCATGCCTACCATGGATAATCTGAATCGTGTGAGATCGGGGCGCAACATATTGTTAAGCTAGACGACCTCATGATCGAATACGTGAGTTGGAATGAATCACTTAGGGAATATGAAATATGAATTATGGTTTAGAGATGGATTGTGTCGTAACGTGCTTGACTTTGAAGGGATGATAGACGAATAATATCGAACGTATTCGAAAAGATAGACTATGCGAAGATGGTTTGTTGAACGAGCGATATTGAGATGTCGTGGAATTAGTTGAACGTAAGTTGTCGTAGGATGGCTTTGCTGAATGACTAGACCCCGTGCGACGAAATGTTGGGATGTGTATAGGGAATCGATGCTCGATGTTTAGAAATCGGAGTGATGCAAGCTTGGGTAGAAAACCCCGTACTATTAACTTGGTTTGACCTTAGGATAAGGTCAGTGTTGATATTATTGTTTGGGAACTATGATTCCAATACTGACGGAAAGACATAGCCTAGAAGTTAGGCAGACATTCCGGTGCGGAGCAATAGGAATGGTGAAGACACCACTCATGAGGCTCGGTTGACATGCATGTAGATCAAGGACGCTTGAATGCGTGCACGATCCGACTCGAGTGGTGATGGCGGAATTCGCTATCACGAGGCTTAGTTGAAATGCATGTATTTTAGGGACACCTAAGATATGTGCACGATCCATACTAAGTGATACGTTGAATTCAAGTGAGGCTTGAGGAACAGGAAAGTATAGAGGATTTTGAGATCGTAAGTTTTGAAGAAAGGATTGAGGGTAGCACGAGCGTGGCTCAGATTTGAGAAATGCATAGGCGTAGTGTGTGCGAGAGTTCGTGAATGTTGAGTAAAGTGATAAGTCGATAAGTGTACTCAGTTAGTTTCGAGGACAAAACTTTTTCTGAGTGGTGTATGATGTAGTGCCCCGTCCCGCTCAGTCAATCGGAGGAATCGAAACGCCTACGGCGTTCGGCCTTAGCCTTGCAATCGCTGCTGGAAGACATCGTTCGGTCGAGACGACCGCTCGCTCAGGTAGGATAGTTTCGGTGAACTTGCCTCATCTTAGCCTTCACATAATAAATCGTATGTTTTTAACTTGCACAAGTAGGCTTGATAATAAAAGTGACGAATCCACATAGCTAAAGAGAATAATCCCGACGGTCGAATTGAGTTAGAATATGAAAAGGTCCAACGGTCGGCTTAGAGTTGGTGTACGGCGTGCTTTGAAAATGATACTCGATCCTTCGTCCCGTGGCTTGGGAGAAGGGAAGTTGGTTGAGTAGGCAAAGTTATGAACGTAGCCTAAGTCATAGGCGTCGCCCGCGTAAATGCTCGATAAAGCATGCACGCTTCCATGATGCAAGGTTTGGCATAGCCTTTGCTCGTCCCTTGAGTTAAGTTGTAGGCTTGGTGAAGTTAGGCAAAGTGATGGTGGTCGACCTAAGTCATTCCAAGCACGGTCCAACGAGTTCTACGGCTGGGTATGACAACTTAGTCTTACGGTTTCAAGCCCGTCATATAGAGTAAGTCTTGGGCAGTGGCATCATGTAGAGTTTAAGTTGGTTTAAGGCACGATGTCACGGACGTAGTATTTTCAGGCACGGGCCACGGTTGATTCATTGAGTTTGGAAAGTGTTGTGAATATTTGTTCTTGAGTTGAGTAAAATGATAGGGCAAGAAAGAAGAATGCTCGTGACTACGGGTCGTCGAGGCAAGATCTCAGAGGTGAGAAGTATTGAACTTGGCCCTGAAAGAGATAATAACACAATAGGTGGAATGACTGTATGAGACGTCAGTTGAGTCGAGTCTTGCATGGTCATGGACAACTTGTCGACAAGGTAGAGTTTCCTCGAATGGTAGCCCGACGGAAGGGGACCGGTTCTTGAGAAGCAGCATTAGCACGTGCTGGATGACCGCACAAGTTAGCACAGAGGCTTGCCAGTGGGGCTAGCTACCCACGCTGGCAAGGGCGGCCGCCTAACAAGCTAAAGGAGTCCAGGATGGCTCTGGGAGTCAGTGACCAAATCATGTAGATGAGTCGGCATGGCGGCAATCCGCGTGTGTGCCTTTGGATTGAGTTGAGTTGTTGAATGTGTGTACAGTTGGAATACAATGTTTGGTCCTAAGATGTGGCATCAACATAGGCGACGTGCTTCGGCACGAGATGTGGCGTCAAGTCTAATGTTGTCAGCATATAAGTTGCATAGTTTGGATGTGAGTTGTCCTGAGTCTAAGTCAGGAAAGGCCGCAAGGCAAAGTTGGTCGAGCGACACTTAACCCACAGGTCTTGATTGGGTCAGTTGATGATTTGGTAGCAAAGGACCGCGAGGCGGCGATATGGTTGAGTCGCACGTAGTTGCGAGGCACGACACAAAGGATTGTAGCACGGTCACACAGGAATGGAGCCTCATCGCATAGTTGTGTCTCTAGTTTTGGCCGAAAGGCAATCACGACATGATAGGTTAACGTTGTTTGAGTCGACATTGTTGTTGCAAGCACGGGATGGTCTAAAGACACAAATAGGCAAGGCGTCGGTCATAAAACTGATCCTAAGGCAAGAGTAGAAAGACAATACAAAAGGGGACTAAGTTGCACAAAAGTAAATCAAACATGTCGGGTTTGTATGGGTGGGCGAGGAGCTCATTCCACCAGTACAGTTGAGTACTGACACCCATATAGTTTCCATGTGCAGGCACAGGTAGAAGCTCTCGACGCGGAGCTTGCTTGGATGCGTCGAAGCGCGGAGTTCCTTGGCGATTCGAAGCACGCGGACGCATGGAGTAAAGACTTATACAGGACATAATGTATGGACGTCGCCTTCCGAAGCATCCGCTGGCTAAAGACTTGTAAGTGAGAGATGAGAGAGAGCTGAGTGACTTGTAACGTGAGATTGAGTGAGCTTGAGAGACTTGTAATCTTGGCCTTGCGCCCCCAATGTAACCGTTGTTTCAATATCAATAAAGAGCTTCTTTGAATAACTTGTGTTTGTTCTAATTTTGCTGCTATAAATCAATGTCTCTGTACGGGACTTCTGTGCGACGACCTCGTCGCAGCCGCTGAAATCGGCCGTTATGGAACCCGCCTTGCACGAGCACAATCTAGGCTCGTGCGGCATCACGTCTTAGCGAGGACGATCGCTCCTACGGGAGCGGGGCGTGACATAAGCCAATTTCCATATTGACCACTTTAATTTGGCTTAATTATTTAGATAGCCCAAACACAATTAATTTTACATGTGTGGCCCCATAATTATTGAATAATTCCAACAATCTCCCACTGGACCACATATAACCTTATAATTGTGTTAACCTTAGTGAGCTCATAAATCGCTATCTTAATCCTTAGTGTATATCCGGACAATCTCGTCCATTAACCATATGTCACCCTCATTTCCTGTATTTCGTATTTGTACTCGTAATTTGATTTTTGGCACGTATTTTATTTCCTCGACTTGCGGATTTTGGTTTCCCGTAAATGGGTTTGGACCATGGCTTGGTTTTATTTTATGGAATTGGTTTGGTTTGATTAGGTTTGGTTTAATATGAATTGGTACACTTTAACCTACACTCCTCCCTCAACACACCACAACCCACCATCATAAATTCCCACCTACTTTCTCTCTCCTCTTTACTCTCCATTAATTTCTTCTTCTCCTTCCTCCACACACAACTCCCCAATCCATAGGCAAGTGCACCTTGCCAACAAATAAGTACCCAATTTTATTTGTCCATTTGATAGATTAGGACATGTAGATCAACATTAGAACTTGACATTTTGTGAATTGGAGCTTTCATTCTTCTAGATCTAGGTTTTAACCATTTTCAAAATCCTTGGTTTTGCTCTATTAAACTTCGATTTTTGCATGTTTTGATGCTTCCATGTGGAAGAGAATTCGATTTTACTCAAGTTAGAACTTTGAAAATCTAGATTTGATTTTGATTTGATCAAGTTATGAAGAATTGAAGTTTGAAGTTCTTCTCGGGTTGGAGAAGCAGCCCTCTCGGCCTGCGCTCTTTAGCGCAAAGCCGATTGCGCAGCTCACCCTTTGGTGAACTGCGCACCTTTCTTCTCGGCCAGCGCCTTCATTGCGCATAGCCGATTGTGCCCGGCCTCTTGGGCTGGACCGCGCATCTACCTTGGCGCACCAACCCCTGCGCAGTTGGCCCCTGCGCAACCTGACTCATGCACAATCCACCCTGCGTAAGCCAGCCATGCGCAATCCACCTTCTGCACAATCTATCTCTGCGCAACCAACTCCTGCGCAGTTCACTCCTGCGCAGTCTACCTTCTGCGCAATCCATCCATACGCCATCTGCCCCTGCGCACTTGGCACCCTGCACAACTGACACCCTACACAATCCAACCCCTGATCCCTTGCGCAAACCATTGGCTCTTGGAGTTTTGGTTTTATTTCTTTAAGCTTGGCTCTTCTATAGTCCTATATATATATTGGTATTTTATTAGGTATTTTACGTCTATTTTATATCCTTACGCCTTTTGTCATGAACTTGATTTTACTTAATATACTTGGAATGACTATTGTACATGGCCTGGTATGACAAGGAACTAGCATAACACGACAGTGACCCGTAGTGGTGCACTCCTGACATGACCAACTTGACTTGATAGTGGCCGTGGCGGCGCACTCCTGACTTGACTTGACTTGACTTGTAACTTGTAACTTGACTCGTATAATCAACTTGACACCGTGGGTGTTCCTGCTTGCTTGCTTGTACAATCCACTTGTCTTGTCTTGCATCATGTCTAGGATGTGACTCCCTGGGTACCACGGCCAGGGACTCGCGCTAAATTGGATTAGGCTAATGATTAGATCAAACTAGAACATGGAGAATTCCCAGTCACAGGCGATCTCGTTATCTGGGTGCTTTAATGGACTTGTAGCTTGCCGACGAGTAGAGCACATTTCCAGCACACTGTCATGTGTTGCACCCTCTAAGTCACCTAAGGGTACATTTGTCTCCCGGGCAATGTACCCACCTATAACTCTCAACCTGCGGAAGGATAACTGGATAGTCTGCAGGGCTTAGGACTGGGAGTTTCTCACTTGCATCTTGTTAGTAATTAGGCTTGTGATAACCCTAGTTAGTTAAAGTAGTAAGCCGTAGTAATTGCTTGGCCGCTTGTGAATGCATGATGTCCAGCCTTGTCTATGTCTTGTCTAGCTCCAGTACCTGCTATCTCCTGAGCATGTTTGTTTTACTTATCTTAACGATAAATGAGTAGAGACAGTGAGCTATTCAGGCGAAGGGTTACAACCCCGGTCCTTGTCTGGTTTAAGGATTGTAACCTGGCTCCCGGAATGGTTCCACGTCCCTAGTCGTTTATCGCCCTGTGTACTTTACTACTTGTACTTCTTTTATTCTTATGTTCTGATATGCTGGCTTTTGTTCTTATTTGTGGCCTCCTTTGTGGCACTTGCTCTTTCTGGGGTTTGACCCAGCTGGTTTTGTGTGGCCAGATTTCGGAGCAGCTCCCTAGGATCTATCGAGCTTCCAGCCCAATGGTGACAACTAGACGGAACCCGGGCCAAGAGTGGGTTTTCCTTTTTGTTTCACCCACTTATATGTAAATTTATTCTTTTGAGGCATTTAGCCGACGAGCACCTGTTAGCTCGATGCACATTTACTTACTGTCTGCTTACGGGCTGTAAACATGATTAACAAATCCTAGGGTTGATCATGTATGATTGAACTCTTGCTAGTCCTATCATTTTGTACGACTAGCTTCATGATCATCCAATATGTAATATTTGGGACGCCTTATATATATATTTGACGCTCTAACATCTTGTAACTCCGTTAATTGCTTGAGATTGAGACAATAGGCTTGACCTTAAGAGACTGCTGGCTTGTAGTAAACCCTCATATCTAGACAGCCGTGACCGTATAGTTGAGATGTATTCTATTTCAATATACGTAGCTGGCTATGTCTGCCCCCGCTCTCCAGTATTCTGGTTCTGGGACGTGACATGGTTTAAGTGGTGGCCCATGCAGGTCTTGGCATTCGAGAAATGTGAGGGTTTACCGAATAGATGTCTCAATCAATATTCGTCCTTGATCTCTGCTCGTATCCTCAAATCCCTGAGAATCTTGACCTGATCACATTGCTTGTATCATTGATCTGTCCTGGTCCTTTCCTTATTGTTCCTTATATCGTCTTCTTCAGCGGCATTACTCCCGGACCTGCCAACCAGCCAGAGGAAGCTCGACAAGCACCCCAGCGCCAGGAAGATCAAGCTCAGCACTCTGGAGTAGCCTCCCGAGTTATGCTTTCCGGAGGCTCAGAACCTCCAGTTCAGGCAGCTCTGTCCGCTCAACCAGCTAGACAGGATGAGGGACCTTTGGTAGGGCTTATCAGAGAACTACTTGCATCCCAAGATCGTCGAGGCTACGCCTTGCACCAGGAAGTTCATGATGCACTAAACCGAGGAGGTCCCCAAGGGAATCAGGCGGCCAACAGTTTCAAACGCTTGAACCCTCCCTTCTTTGACGGCAGTGAAGATGCGATTGCCGCGGACGCTTGGCTTCAGGATACCGAGGTGGTTTTAGAAGCAGCTAGGACACCTGAGAATGAGAAGGTGGCGGTGGTACGCCTACAGTTGTTAGACTTGGCTCGCGATTGGTGGGCAGCTCAGGCCATGGGATTAGCAGCGCAGTCACTTGGGCGACGTTCAGAGAGAGGTTCCAGACGAAGTACTTCGATGCGGTGGCACGGTACGACCTGCAGACCAGATTCACCAACTTGAAGCAAGGAGGCAGGACGGTCGATGGCTATGCGACCGAGTTTTCCAGGCTGAGTAGGTTCGCCCCTACCTTGGTGGCGACCGAGTTCGATAGGGCTCAGCGGTTCCAGCAAGGGCTGCACTTAGAGATATTATTGGCTGTGGAGCAGTTCGAGCACCAGACGTTCGATGCAGTATTGAAGGTAGCAAGGAGGCATGAGTATACCTCCCGGAGAATTATGGACAGGACCGGAGACAGGAAGCGGTCCCACAACCAGATGCACCAATCTTCAGCTCCAGCCCCGGCAGCTAGGGGTATAACCATTGGAACTCCGAGGCGGGCGGCCTCAGTGACGTCGGTTCAGCATTCAACCCCGACGTACCCGCAGCAGCAGAAGCAGAAGCAGTCTTCCTCGGTGGGATTTCTCATTACGGAAGCCGGGCCATGTAGTGGCAGAGTGTCGTAGGGCACAGGGATTATGCCTGGCTTGTGGAGGAGCAGACCACCAGATAGGGACCTGTCCGAATAGGGAGGTCCATCATCATCCAATCTTTCTAGTTTTTCGGTGAGAGGACCAGCCCCAGTTCCAGTCCAGCACAACAGCAGTACCCGAGGCCATTGTTGCCTCAGGCCCAGGCCTTTTAGCAGCAGAACCAGCAGTTCACCCAGGCTCCAGCAGAACCGACAGAGGGGTTCCCAGCAGAGAGGACCCGTCTAGAGGTCAGGCTATGATGATGACCATGGAAAGAAGTTACACCAGTGAGGTAGTGGCAGGTACTATTCTCGTCAACACCTTTCCAGCATCTGTATTATTTGATTCTGGTGCATCGCATTCATTCATGTCTGCACGATTCGCGACACGGATAGGATTGGAGCCCGAGTCATTATCAGTGAGGCTCAATATACTTACTGGTATTGGTCTTGTGGGAGTAGATCGAGTATTTTCCTCGTGTCGGATCGTAGTTAGCGGTAGAGTTCCCCGCTAGCTCGAGTTCCCTATGGCAGACTATGATGTAGTCCTAGGCATGGATTGGTTGAGAAACCATTATGCTAGGATAGACTGCCATGTTGGCAGGTTGTCTTTAGTATTCCCGGAGAGCCAGAGTTTTCATTTTCCAGAGGCACAGTAGAGCCATCTCCTCCAGTATTGCGGATGGCAGTAGCAGCAGTGCAGTTGCCCCGGATAGTTGAAGAGTTTCCAGATGTCTTCCCAGAGGAACTTCCAGGGATGCCACCAGAGCGGGAGATCGAGTTCACCATCGACTTGATTCCCGGGACAGCACCAGTATCAGAGCAAGTCTACAGAATGGCGCCTTCAGAGTTGGAGATTTTGTACAAGATGATTGAAGAACTCAGGACCAAGGGATTCATTCGTGCAAGTGGATCATCTTGGGAGCCCCGATGCTTCTTGTAAAAAAAGGATGGTACGTCCAGGCTATGTGTTGATTATCGTACCTTGAACTCAGTGACAATCAAGAACAGATACCCTCTTCCAAGGATAGATGACTTGTTTGATCAACTCAAAGGGGTTCAGTTTTCTCGAAGATAGACTTGCGGTCAGGATACCACCAGATCAGAGTCAGAGAGCAGGACATCCCGAAGATGGCGTTCAGATCTAGGTACGGGCATTGGGAGTTTCTAGTTATGCCCTTTGGAGCGACCAATGCGCCGGCAGTGTTCATGGACCTCATGAACCGTATTTTCATGCCTTACTTGGATCAGTTTGTGATAGTGTTCCTTGATGACATCCTGGTCTACAACAAGAGTGAAGCAGAGCACGAACAGCATCTCAGAGTTGTCCTCCAGATTCTCAGAGAGTACCAGTTGTACGCCAAGTTCAGTAAATGCGAGTTCTGGCTCGATCGCATTTCTTACTTGGGTCACATCATTACCAGAGAGGAGTGGAAGTGGATCCCCAGAAGATTGTGGCTATCGAGGCATGGCCAGTACCCAGCTCAGTGGCAGAAGTTCGCAGCTTTCTTGGACTGGCCGGCCACTACCGGCGGTTCGTCTCAGATTTTGCAAGGATTTCAGCACCGATGACCCAGTTGACTCGCAAGGATGTGCCGTTCGTTTGGACAGCAGAATGTCAGGAATCATTTGAGAAGTTGAAGCGAGGTTTGATAACGGCTCCCATTCTCACCCTTTCAGATGGGACCGGAGGATTCACAGTTTATTGCGACGCTTCAGGCAGAGGATTGGGATGTGTTTTGATGCAACATGGGAAGGTAATTGTTTATGCGTCACGTCAACTCCGTGATCATGAGAAAAATTACCCGACCCATGACTTGGAGCTAGCAGCAGTAGTGTTTGCACTTAAGTTGTGGAGGCACTACTTGTACGGAGACAGAGTGAAGATATTTACTGATCATAAGAGCCTGAAGTATGTTTTCATACAGAAGGATCTTAATAGTGGCAGAGAAGATGGCTCGAGCTACTGGTAGACTACGATGTGGATTTGCAGTATCATCCAGGGAAGGCCAATGTTGTAGCAGATGCGTTGAGCCGGAGAGCCGGAGTTTATTTCCTGACGGCGCAACCAGAGCTATTGGCAGATCTTCAGAAGATGGGTATTGAAGTTGTCCTCCCTTCTAATGTGGCCTTGATGGCCAGTCTACAGATTCAGTCCACCATAGTTGAGAGGATCCGGACAGCACAGTTAACAGATTCCAAGATTCAGCGGCTCAGAGCAGAGTGCGAGGCAGGAAAAAGGCCAGAGTTATGTATTCATGAGGATGGTACACTTCGATACGGCATGCATTTTTGTATACCCAGTGGAGATATCAGACAGGAAGTCATGGCAGAGGCTCACAGTTCGCAGTATTCCATCCACCCAGGCAGCACGAAGATGTACAGAGATTTCGTCAACACTTTTGGTGGAATGGTATGAAGAGAGATAGCCCGGTATGTCTCTCGATGTTTGGTTTGCCAACAGGTCAAGGCTGAACATCAGAGGCCAGCTGGACTTCTTCAACCTTTACCGATCCCAGAATGGAAATGGGAACACATAACCATGGATTTCTTGACTGGGTTACCCAGATCTCCGGCAGGCAGAGATGCTATTTGGGTCATTGTAGACAGGCTTCCAAGGTGGCACACTTTCTTCCATTTAGAGTTGGACAGTCGACGGTACAGCTAGCAGAGATGTATCTCAGGCAGATCGTCAGACTTCACGGTGCCAGTCAGCATAGTATCAGATAGGGATACGAGATTCACATCGCACTTCTAGCACAGTCTTCATCAAAGTTTGGGGACTCGTCTCAAGTTCAGCTCAGCATATCATCCGCAGACAGATGGACAATCGGAGCGTACTATACAAACTCTCGAAGATAGTTGCGGTCGTGTACCCTTGACTTTGGTGGTTCGTAGGAGGATCACCTGCACCTGGTGGAATTCTCGTACAACAATAGTTTCCAGGCCAGTATCCAGATGGCACCCTTCGAGGCTCTGTATGGCAGGAAGTGCAGATCCCCGTTAGCATGGGACGATGTCGGAGAAAGGCATATGCTCGGTCTAGAACAGATTTCTCAGACGGTTGAAGTGGTCAGGAAAGTCAGAGATCACCTCCGAGTTGCTCAGGATCGCCAGCGCCATTGGGCCGATGCTCATCGGCGTCCCTTAGAATTTGCTGTCGGCGACCATGTATTCCTTAGGATCTTGCCTACCCGTGGCGTCATTCGTTTTGGCGTATGGGAAAAGCTTAGTCCTAGGTATATAGGCCGTTCGATATTCTAGAGCGAGTAGGTGATGTGTCCTATCGTCTCTCTCTTCCGCCGTCGCTAAGTGAGGTGCATGATGTATTCCATGTGTTCCAATTACGACAGTACATCCCGGACCCGAGCCATATCCTAGATCATTCGAATTGGTTGTTGGTACCAACCTTTCCTATGAGGAGAGGTCCGTGTCTATTTTGGACCGGAGGGAAAAGACGCTCAAGAACAAGACTATTAACTTAGTCCGTGTTGCTTGGGGTCATCACTCTCTAGGTGAGTCAACGTGGGAGCGTGAGGACGACATCCGATCGCGATACCCCTACCTGTTTGACTCGTAAGGTATAATGTCTTCCTTGTGCCTTACGTTTTCCCTTCCTTGCTTGCATTGTATGATTGTATGATTGAACTGCTTAGTGTAGCTTGTCTGTGCTTAGTATAGCTTGTCGTGGCAATCTCTAGCTCCTTGATTAAATTCCGAGGACGGAATTCTTTGAAGGTGGGTAGAGTTGTCACCCTCATTTCCTGTATTTCGTATTTGTACTCGTAATTTGATTTTTGGCACGTATTTTATTTCCTCGACTTGCGAATTTTGGTTTTCCGTAAATGGGTTTGGACCATGGCTTGGTTTTATTTTATGGAATTAGTTTGGTTTGATTAGGTTTGGTTTAATATGAATTGGTACACTTTAACCTACACTCCTCCCTCAACACACCACAACCCACCATCATAAATCCCTACCTACTTTCTCTCTCCTCTTACTCTCCATTAATTTTCTTCTTCTCCTTCCTCCACACACAACTCCCCAACCCATAGGCAAGTGCACCTTGCCAACAAATAAGCACCCAATTTTATTTATCCATTTGATAGATTAGGACATGTAGATCAACATTAGAACTTGACATTTTGTGAATTGGAGCTTTCATTCTTCTAGATCTAGGTTTTAACCATTTTCGAAATCCTTGGTTTTGATCTATTAAACATTGATTTTTGCATGTTTTGATGCTTCCATGTGGAAGAGAATTCGATTTTACTCAAGTTAGAACTTTGAAAATCTAGATTTGATTTTGATTTGATCAAGTTATGAAGAATTGAAGTTTTGAAGTTCTTGGAGTTCTTCTCGGGTTGGAGAGCAGCCCTCTCGGCCTGCGCTCTTTAGCGCAAAGCCGATTGTGCAGCTCACCCTTTGGTGAACTGCACACCTTCCTTCTCGGCCAGCGCCTTCATTGCGCATAGCCGATTGCACCCGGCCTCTTGGGCTGGACCGCGCATCTCCCTTGGTGCACCAACCCCTGCGCAGTTGGCCCCTGCGCAACCTGACTCATGCGCAATCCACCCTGCGCAAGCCAGCCATGCGCAATCCACCTTCTGCGCAATCCATCTCTGCGCAACCAACTCCTGCGTAGTTCACTCCTGCGCAGTCTACCTTCTGCGCAATCCATCCATGCGCCATCTGCCCCTGCGCACTTGGCACCCTGCACAACTGACACCCTACACAATCCAACCCCTGATCCCTTGCGCAAACCATTGGCTCTTGGAGTTTTGGTTTTATTTCTTTAAGCTTGGCTCTTCTATAGTCCTATATATATTGGTATTTTATTAGGTATTTTACGTCTATTTTTATCCTTACGCCTTTTGTCATGAACTTGATTTTACTTAATATACTTGGAATGACTATTGTACATGGCCTGGTATGACAAGGAACTAGCATAACACGACAGTGACCCGTAGTGGTGCACTCCTGACATGACCAACTTGACTTGATAGTGGCCGTGGCGGCGCACTCCTGACTTGACTTGTAACTTGTAACTTGACTCGTATAATCAACTTGACACCATGGGTGTTCCTGCTTGCTTGCTTGTACAATCCACTTGTCTTGTCTTGCATCATGTCTAGGACGTGACTCCCTGGGTACCACGGCCAGGGACTCGCGCTAAATTGGATTAGGCTAATGATTAGATCAAACTAGAACATGGAGAATTCCCAGTCACAGGCGATCTCGTTATCTGGGTGCTTTAATGGACTTGTAGCTTGCCGACGAGTAGAGCACATTTCCAGCACACTGTCATGTGTTGCACCCTCTAAGTCACCTAAGGGTACATTTTTCTCCCGGGCAATGTACCCACCTATAACTCTCAACCCGCGGAAGGATAACTGGATAGTCTGCAGGGCTTGGGACTGGGAGTTTCTCACTTGCATCTTGTTAGTAATTAGGCTTGTGATAACCCTAGTTAGTTAAAGTAGTAAGCCGTAGTAATTGCTTGGCCGCTTGTGAATGCATGATGTCCAGCCTTGTCTAAGTCTTGTCTAGCTCCAGTACCTGCTATCTCCTGAGCATGTTTGTTTTACTTATCTTAACGATAAATGAGTAGAGACAGTGAGCTATTCAGGCGAAGGGTTACAACCCCGGTCCTTGTCTGGTTTAAGGATTATAACCTGGCTCCCGGAATGGTTCCACGTCCCTAGTCGTTTATCGCCCTGTGTACTTTACTACTTGTACTTCTTTTATTCTTATGTTCTGATATGCTGGCTTTTGTTCTTATTTTGGCCTCCTTTGTGGCACTTGCTCTTTCTGGGGTTTGACCCGCTGGTTTTGTGTGGCCAGATTTCGGAGCAGCTTCCGAGGATCTACCGAGCTTCCAGCCCAATGGTGACAACTAGACGGAACCCGGGCCAAGAATGGGTTTTCCTTTTTGTTTCACCCATTTATATGTAAATTTATTCTTTTGAGGCGTTTAGCCGACGAGCACCTGTTAGCTCGATGCACATTTACTTACTGTCTGCCTACGGGCTGTAAACATGATTAACAAATCCTAGGGTTGATCATGTATGACTGAACTCTTGCTAGTCCTATCATTTTGTACGACTAGCTTCATGATCATCCAATATGTAATATTTGGGACGCCTTATATATATATTTGATGCTCTAACATCTTGTAACTCTGTTAATTGCTTGAGATTGAGACAATAGGCTTGACCTTAAGAGACTGCTGGCTTGTAGTAAACCCTCATATCTAGACAGCCGTGACCGTATAGTTGAGATGTATTCTATTTCAATATACGTAGCTGGCTATGTCTGCCCCCGCTCTCCAGTATTCTGGTTCTGGGGCGTGACACCATATCAACATAGGATCAAAGCGGCCTTCGTCACATATAGCGTAACTAAACCATCAATGGTCACATATACCAATATAGCTAAACGACATAGATCAATCATGGATGCGTAGCATAGAAATTACACGCAACGTGATCAATACATGTCTATTTCCAACTGGCTCCTTAACTTTAATGACATCAATACTTTAACATAATGAAAACAGAATGAACTAAATTTCCATATATCTGATCAGATAAATATCCAAAATACTTTAATACATAAATGTGTCCAAAACCAAATAGCACCCAAATACATAAAATACAAACTCCCACTATATTGTCATATTCTTAATTAACACCCATATGAGCAGTATGCTCATGAAAGACCCTGGGTGATAATGCTTTTGTGAGCAGATCCGCTAACATGGAGTTTGTCTTAATGTGCTATATGGACACTATAACCATTCTGAATTCTTTCCTTCACAACTAGAAACTTTATGTCAATATCCTTTACTTATACAAGTTTCTTTGTTTTTGGAATACATTACTGCTGATTTATTGTCACACCATAATTTAAGTGGTCTTTCAACACCGTACTGTAGGCGCAGCCTTGTGACAATTTCGTAACCATATTCCCTGAATAGATACCCCACAGCATGTTATAAACCTTGCTTTCATGGTGGAAGAAATTATGAGTGCATGTTTGACACTCACCCAAATATACCTCCATTAGTCAGCATAACATGATGTGGATCTCCTGCTATGTTGGTATCCAACAAAATCGGGGTCAGAATACCTTATGATCTCCAGAATTATCCGATCTCCTACAAAAGCATATAATTTCATGTTCTCTATTAATTACTTAAGTAGTTTGGCTGCTATCCAATGATCCATCCATATTTGCTTAAATATCTGTCTAACATCGTAATATATACGCAATATCCTGACGCGTACATACTTGAGTATACATTAGACTCCCTACAACTTATTATGAAGGAAAAATCTATTGTATTTTCTTAATTTTAAGGCTAACCTTAGGGCACTTGTTTGAGACTGAATTTGTCTCCTTTAACGAGATGTGTCACCTGTTTGCATTAAATACTTCAATCAATATATAAAACCAAAAAATTATTTCTACTCCCACTGAACTTGTGATACACACAATCTTTCAACAGTGTTCATCTCAAACACCAACGAGATAGTCACTTGTTAAAACTCAAAGTGTCTTTGACGAGAAGCCTGCTTGAGTCCATAAATAGATTCTGTCAGTTTGCAAACCATATTCTTTGGATCTTCTGACACAAAGTTTTCTGGTTGCACCATATAAATTATTTTGTCAATGTTACCATTGAGAAAATATTTTTGACATCCATTTGATATAACTCAATATTAAAATGTACAACAAGTACTATGATTGGTTTAAAAGAGTCTTTCAAAGAAACCGAAGAGAAAGTCTCTTTAAAAAACAATCCCTTCCTCTTCTCTTGAGGTTGTTGAGTTTGTTCCTCAGAAACAATTACCTTATCTTGAATGGGGGTACCTTTATGTTGTCTTGTTGAGGTAGCTCAACATCGACTTATAGAGGTAATTCGACATTGTCTTATTGAGGCTCCGAATTCACTTCTTGATCAATGACAGGTACAAAATCTTGCACATCGTCAAAAGTGATAGTAGGAATCGCAATCGATTCCTCCTCAAAGACAATGTCATTGACTTTATTTCTCCCCCAAACTCAACATCCTCAAAAAAAATATTACACTTCTCGTCTAAAAAAAATTCTTTATTTTGTGTTTAGTACCACGTGGTTCCATTGCAAGGTTTATTTATAGGACGCAATAGTTTCAAGTGATAATAGCATGTCACGAACATTTAAAAAAAATAATACCAATATTATTTTGAATTTAAAGATAGATCAAACTTTATTGTTCCTAAATGAACAATGATAAATAAGATTGTCAAACAAGAAAACTGAAACTAAATTTCGTCTAAAAGACGGTACAATAAAAGCTTTAGATAAAATTGTCTATCAAATCCAATAATAACTAATATCCAAATTTGTCCTATTGCATCCACTTCTACCGACTTGCCGTCTCCCACATAGATGTGTCTTTCACCATCAATTGGCTTTCGGTAGATCTGGCAACCCTTTTTTACACGCCATGTGGTACTTTGCATTCCTTCTTTACGTGTCCCGACTTGCCATAAAAGAAACACCATTAGCCTCAGTTTATTGTTTATTTTGCACTGGACCCTTAGTAGCTTCTGTATTATTTCGCTTAGTGCCCTTATACTTGTTTTAGGGGTGGTAGCCAAATTAGCACTTTCAGTTTTCTTGCTTCAATCTCTCTTCTTCTTGTACACAGTACGAAATGAGCTCATTTAGAGTCCATTTTTTTTTTACAGTTGTAACTGACCTTAAACTGATTGTACTGTGTAGGAAGTGAGAGCAATACCAAATAAACGAGCAAGTCATCCGACAAGTCGAGCTTAAGTGCCTTAAGTTTTGAAGCAATATGAGACATCTCCATGATGTACTCCCTTATGTTACCTTTGCCTTTATACTTCATGGTAATCAAGCGCAACAAAAGTGTGCTTGTTTCCGCCTTATCATTCTTTGCAAATCGCTTCTCATTTCAGCAAGGAATTGTTTGGCATTAGTAACCTCATCAGATACTGCACCCTGAATGCCTCTGGAATACCGCGCTTTATGATCATTAGACTCATGCGGTTTGAGCGTTCCCACTTCTCGAAGTTCGTTCTATCACCAGATGAACTGTCATCCTTAGGAGTAGTGGGACGCTCAATCCTAAGTGCAAGGTCTAGATCCATGAAGCCGAGAACAATATATGTTCTCTTTCCAGTCCTTGAAGTTTGTCCCGTTAAGCATTGGAATTGAGTTCAGATTAGCAATATTGTAGCAACACTAGCTGAAAAGAGAACCAAAAATAAATAAATAAATATGCTCTAATTAATAACCAAAGAATAAAAGATAGTCAAACAAATTCAAATAATGGCGAACCCCATCTCAAGATACTAGTGCATCATTAATATCAAGTCTTTGGACATGATATTAACTGCAAGTACTCTTGGTGTAGTGATCAAATGTTGACAATAAGTCATGTCAAATAGTAAGCCTATCTTTGGATCGGGTTATTATTCACATGTAAACCGTATAATTGTCACACATTTATCACCACAAGTATGTGTGCAATTCGGCCAAGTATTAACCTTCTTTGGGTCGGCTAATACCCGCATGAATGTACACACAAAACATCCGACATCCCTCATAGACTATCTACGCAAGAGAGGTCACTTTGCGACATCTTGTTTCAATGAGTCTACTTAGAATATTGGACAACTATTACTAGTCATAAAAGGTACCAAAAAAATTGAATGTTGACTAAATTTTACAAAACTGAATTATGTCCAAAACTTTATATACATGCATATTCATAAGATTATTACTCAAATAAAGTAATCAAAAGCATAATCATGAATTTTAATTTGACAAAATTGGATATTATCAATATAACAAAATTCATGAAATAATCTACGAGGATATGCATCCAAAAATAATATCAAATAATTCATAAGGATTACTTAAATAGAATAATCTATAGAAGACCAAATATATATGCATCAACAGATTACATCAGATAATCTTTAAAGATTATACCAAATTGGTCTACTGTATCAAAAGTATATGAATCTTGTGCATGATTTAAATCACTTTAAATAAAGAACATTCAAATATTCTTTTAATATAAAAAAATCATGCATCATAAAATTATATCAAAAAACTAGAACCAAATCCTAGTTGTAGAGCCAAACAAGGCAAGGGACTCCTGATTTCCTTTTATAATCCTCACTTTTTCTTAAACCCAAAATCCCTCGATCCAAGGAGGAGGGAAATAATCTACTAAGTCTAAACACAAGAGAAATAGGAATATGACACCATATAAAGTTCTCGACTACAGCAAATACAGAGAAGTTCCAAGCAATGCAACTTCGATACCTATATTCCCACACTCACGTCCAAAATAGTTCCATAAATAAGTCAAATATATATATATATATATATAATATATATATATATATATATATATATATAATATATATCAACAAATATGGTAAGAGGTCTCCTACTTCTTGATTACAGCAGCCAAACAAAGCAAGCTGATACAGACTCAAACACAAGAACATCTAAAACAAGTTAAATATGTAGCTAACTCAAAATCAAAGTAACGGAACTAAAAATTGAAGCTAGTGAGTACCTCAATAAAGAACAATATTAAAAATATAAGAAGAGCAACTTCAACACGCCCATACCAATTTAAGAAACTCATCAAGAAGAAATAGCTTCTCCAACCAAATCCTTTTAATGGAATCAAACAATTTTTGCTAAACCAAATCTTAGTATTATTTAAATTAGGGAACCGAAACCTTAGTACATGCAAATCATCTGATTCCAACAAAAATAAAAAAAAAAACTCAATCGACGGATCATAAAACGTTGATCGAGCAATGGAAACCCCTAAATTAAATTAGATCAAACGATCTAGGGTTTCCGTACAACAACAAAAATTGATTCTAAAACTTCAATCTCATAAATCAAACAAGGAGGCTCTGATACCACTTGTTAGGAATTTGTTGTGCCCTGTCGATTCATGAGATGAAGAACATAAATTAAATTGATTGCGGAAGCATTCCTGAATCCATTGTCTTTGGTTGACGGATCTTGAAGCAGACGTTTTTCTTTGTGGGATTTGATCTTCCAACCCGCTACGGCCCTTAATAATAAGATTAAATCTTTATTCCTCTCTTTGTTGATGGGGATACAGAAGAGAATAGAGAAACCCTCTTTTGGTGGCCGTATGAGTTGGGACCATAACCCTAATGAATACACATATATATAATATGTGTTGTGATATTTCTAATTTGGCCCCTCATCAAATTAGAATTATCTCTATCTACACATTAATTCCATGACAATTATACCCTAAGCCAATTTCCATATACCACTTTAATTGGCTTAATTATTTAGATAGCCCAAACACAATTAATTTTACATGTGTGGCCCATAATTATTGAATAATTCCAACACGATGACTACGCTTGCCAATGTTGTCTAAAATGGCAATGGAATCCCAATCTTTAAGAAAAAGAATTTCTGAATTATAAGACATACTCTACCTTAAAAAAAACTAAAAACAAAAAGACAAAAAACGACCAAACGACCAAAAAGGACAAAAAGCGACCAAAACAAAAAGATCAAAAACCAAAAAGCAATCAAAAACGACAAAAAAAAAAAACAAAAATGATGAAAAATGACAAAAAGATAAAATTACCAAAAAGACCAAAAATAATTAAAAAAATGAACAAAAACCATCCTAAAACGATAAAAAAAAGAGCAAAAATTACAAACGACAAAACGAAAAAAACCAAAAAATGAAGGGATCAAAACGAACAAAAAACGATAAAAAAAAGGTAAAAGAAAAATTAAAACCGAACAGAAACGACCAAAAAGGACCAAAAAAGGCAAAAGTGCAAAATCGAAACAAAATGATAAAATTCGACCAGAAACGTTCAAAAACGATAAAACGAGAAAACAAAAATCGAAAAAGGACAAAAACGAGCAAAAAGAAAAAAAAGCAAAAATAAAAAATAAAAATATAAAAAAAGATTACAAAAGTCAAAAATGACCCAAAATGAGAAAAATGGTAAAAACGAACAACAACGACAAAAATGACCAAAAACGTATAGAAGCGATAAAAAGTGCAAAAGGAAAAAAAACGAAAAAATGTGCAAAATGGACAAAAAAATAATAAAAAAGTGAAAAAAAACAGCAAAAAAAGTACAAAATCGACCAAAAATGTAAAAACAGCCAAAAGCGACCCAAAAACGATAAAATGTGAAAAAATAGCCAAAAGCAACCAAAAACAATAAAAATCTGCAAAAATGGTCAAAAATGAACAAAATCGACCAAGACGATAAAACGTGCAAAACCGGCCCAAAATGGCAAAATACGTGCAAAACGACCAAAAATAATTAAAAACGTGAGACAGCCAAAGCGACAAAAATTAATAAAAGTATAAAAATGGTCAAAACGTACAAAACCGACAAAAAATGATAAAAACGTGAAAACCTAGCAAAAACACAAAATCGACAAAAATGTTAAAAAAGTGCAAAACCAAAATAATTTAAAAACAGCCAAAACGACAAAACAATAAAAAATGTATAAAAATGGTCAAAACGTGCAAAAACGACCAAAAAATACACTCAAATAGAAAAAAACATGATGTAAAAATGGTCAAAAACGTACAAAATTGACTAAAATGATAAAAAGCGAAAAAACTGACAAAAAGTGCAAAATCGATCAAACCGATAAAAATATGCAAAAGCGACCATAAAATAGCCAAGAACATGCAAACGACCAAAAATGGAAAAAAGGGCCCAAAGAGCAAAAGGGCTAAAATACGACAAAAAACAAACAAAAGAAGAAAAGGACCAAATTATAGCATACCAACCTTCCACTTAAGTTGTAATATAATCACGATTACATAGGTTTTATGATAATAAGTTTAGAAGAAACTGATGTAATGTAATCAAACTTGTAATCGTGATTACATTACATCTAATTTTTTTTGTCCAACCAAACACCCGAGTTAGATTGACAAGGTAATGCCAATTACATTACGTTGTCCAATCCTGCAACCAAACGGGCCCAAGTTTCTTTGTATATATATGCACATTAGCTATGTTCCTGTGCCCAATTTTCTGGCCTATGCACATTTTCGCCAACGCAATTGGCAGAACCCCCCATGCATATTTTCTAGCAAAATTTTTCCTAATGCAATTTCTGTCAACCTGTGTTTCGTTTCCTCTAATTTTAATCATACTTGTTTCATTTTAATTGATTTGTACAAATATATTTTTACTACAACAAATTTTCGATAATTTATACCTATTTTTTTTAGGGTTAATGGGATAAATTCTTCCAAAATTCCCTCGTCTTCCTCCA
Organism: Iris pallida; assembly: GCA_029216955.1. Classification (NCBI taxonomy): domain Eukaryota; kingdom Viridiplantae; phylum Streptophyta; class Magnoliopsida; order Asparagales; family Iridaceae; genus Iris; species Iris pallida. The sequence continues at coordinate 28,434,783 of JANAVB010013397.1, forward strand.
TTCTCTTTCAATGTTGGGAGGAAAAAATTTATTGGGGCCCACATAATTTTTCCTCAAATTCTGTTTTCCTATTTTTTTTCCACATTCTCGAACACCATCACTTTTTTATTTTTCTCCATTTTTTCCCAACTTTTCTTTCCTCCGTTCTCTCCCTTCCCCTTCCCAAACGGTACCTAAGGGGTTATTTAGTAACCGGTATTTGGAGTCGGATTTGCTCCAAATCCAGATTTTGGATCAAATTTCACATTCCTCCATTGGTTTACTTTTGGATTTGGAATGAAATCCCACATTTCCCAAATCTTCACTTCTCCTTTGGATTTGGTTAGAAAAAATAAAAAGTAAAAGTAAAAATATTAATTATTAGAATTAAATAATAAAATAATAATAATAATATAATAATAATAATAATAATAATATGTGTAATTAAAATTAACATTATTATATTATTTTATTATTTTAATCAAAATAATTAACATCATTTTATTATATATATTATCCTATAATATAATAATACTAGTAATATAAATAATATTATTATTTACTGTTAATTAAAATGAAAATAATATTAATAATAATATAATAAATATTATAATAATAATAATAATAATAATAATAAAATATTTGATTATTATTATTATTATATTATTATTATTTGATTTGATTTTTATATAATTAAACTAAAATAATAATTATTGTTATTATTATATTATTATACTATTTTAATGGAAATAATTGTCATAATTTTTTTTATTATAACATATTATTTTATTTCCACTTTCCATTTTCCTATTTCAACCGAACAACTTTGTACGGAATACGGGATATCAGTGATCAAAATCCAATTTTTTTTCAAATCCAAATTCATCTATTACTTCAAAATCCAAATCTAACTTTTTCTATACTTACGATTTACCAAACAGGCACGATGGAAATGAAACTGTTTGATGCAGACTCGATGTATTAACCAGGCTGGGTCGGACCAGGTCAGGCCTAAATTTGACCGGGCCCAAAACGACATTGGGGTTATCCTGGCCCGAATAACACCTTGAAATGAAGACAGTATGTCAAGACTTAATTACCTTATATAACACTTCCCCGCCAAAGCAAACACATTTCGATCTTGAATAACCATATCAACTTATATCGTGAGATACATGGTGGGGGCCGGACACTCTTTCTTTCTCTCTTTTTTCCCTTTCTTGATGAAGTTGAACATTAAAAACCACTATAAATTGTTGGCCAAACTTCTAAGGCAAAATTAGGGCTTGCCAGAAGAACCTACTCGATCCCTTGTTCCGTTTTGTACTTAATAAGAGTATCCTTGAGCACATGATTGGATTTCTCATCGTCGAATAGATACGCGAAGCAAGTATCAGGCTGTGAAAATTTATTCGCCAATAAGTAGGAGCAAACTGGTGGCGGTCCTTACTCTCAGCCAGGAGCTTGTGTTTGTAGTAGAGTGTCTCCCAGCACATAGGCGTAGACGGGTTTCTTCTTCCAATCACGGATGTAATGATCGACAATACTTGTGGCTTCGAAAGTATGTCTTTTATGGACGGGTTTTTCGGCTACAATTATCAAGATGTTCCCTGACGACGAAAAGCACACTTCATTCCGAATTTCAATAGAAATCTACTGTTATATAGTGATGCCTTTCGGTTTGAAGAACACTGGGACGACATATATCAGTGGGCTATGAGTACCATATTCCGTAAACACTCCAGAAAATGGTGGAGTGTTATGTTGATGACATTACCGTAAAAAGTCGGAGGTCGGACAACCTTCTGGAAGACCTGAGGACCGTCTTCGACCTAATGCGGACACACCAGTTAAAGATGATACAACCAAGTCTTTCCTGGGGGTTGCTAGTAGCTAGTTCCTGGGCTTCATCATTACAGCCAAGGGTATCCACATTGACCCTGAGAAACTAAGGCCATCCTGGACATGTCTCCCCTGAAGAACCTTCGTGAGCTTCGAGGCCTACAAGGACGCTTGGCATACATCCAAAGATTTATAACAAATCTTTCTGGAAGATGCCAACCCTTCACTAAACTAATAAAGAAGGGATTTTTATGTCTGGACTAAAGAATACCAGTAGGCATTCGATGAAATCAAGAAATATCCACCAGTCCCCCAGTCCTGGTAGCACCGATCATGGGGAGGCCCGTTCTATTATATGTCCGAGCAATGGACAATTCCCTCGATGCTTTACTAGCCCAGAAAGCAATGAAGGCCACGAGCAAGAAATCTACTATCTGAGCAGGACTATGATTGGTGCCGAACATCGATATAATTATGCTGAGAAAGTTTGTCTCGCTCTAGTCTTCGCCATCCAAATGATGTGCCACTAAGTTGCTGGACAAATGATCCACGTCATTTCTAAGGTCAACCCCCTTAGAGTCCTTATGATGCCGGGAGCACTAACTCACAGTTAGCCATGGGCAATCTTGTTAATGCCTTACGACATGGTAATCGTTTCACCGAAGGCGGTTAAGGGGCAAGCGCTGGCTGACTTCTTGGTAGCACATCCTGTCCTAAAAACTTTAAAACTTTACGACGGTATTCCTGACGAGGTCTTGGAGTCCAATACGGTCACAAAAAATCCCATAATGTGAAAGTTTTTGATGGTACTTCAAGAACAGGCCCCAAAGACAAAATTATTGTAGGAGTAGGCGTAGTCCTGGTCACTTCTGAAGGCTTGATCATTCACCGTGCATATTCTCTCATGGAATCATGTACTAATATATCGTCGAGTATAAAGCTCTTATCATCAGGCTCCAGCTCGCCAAACAATTGGGGATCGACTACCTTGAAGCCTACGGGGACTCGAAACTTAGTGAATCAGGTTAGGGGCCAATACGAGGTTCGACATGAAGACCTGGTCCCTTACCATCAGGCGACAATCGACATCATCTCTACCTTTACAGGGTCCTTTATAGATCATGTACCTCGATTGCAGAACCTGGAGGCAGACACCCTCGTTGGTCTTGCCGCCTCTTTAGCAACTCCTGTCGGGAACCAATACTCGGTCACTGTGATAGGACGAGAATTGGTATGTCCAAAGAATAAGTTATTCACGTGTCTGAATTATTCCGTACAGACGGACACTAATGTTGACATTCGGGATTGGCGATTCCCGTTCATAGACTATGCAGTCTATGGAATCCTACTCGAGAACTCGAAGGAAGCCACTTCTATCAGGAGGCGCTCGCTCCGATTCTATTATGGCACAACTACCAAAATATTGTATCGTCGTTCATGTAACACCACTGAATTTTTGAAATTATTTTTATTATTTATTTGACTTAAATAGGGTTTATGGAATTTTTGAATTTTTTAAATTAAATTGTTTATTATAGAAGGCCTTAGCCATGGTTAAGTTTTGGAGTACAAGATGACCAAAAAATTTGACATGGAAAGTGTAGTAGTGTGCCTTGACTAGTGTATTAGCCTTGCTAGGGGAGGCCCAGCCATAGCAGTGTCCCAACTAAGAAAACCAGTCAAAGTTGCGACTTAATCTCTATAGACGATTTAATTATTTATTATTAAGATTGACTTTTATGAGACCTGGTTGTACCAATTTAGCCCGGACTTGACCCGAACCCAACCTAAGCCCATGTAGACAATTAGTTTATCCAAAAATGCCAGTAGACATATTTTATATGTGTACAAATATTTCATATTTTTTTCTAGGAATTGACAAATATTTTCTAAATAATTATTATACGTATAATATAGGTATTATTAATACTAAATGGCATTTTAGAATATTTGTACGATTTTCTAGAGCCAAATAAAGAGTGTGTATAATATGTTCACTAAACTACTATTGGTTTATGTTTAGTTGTAATTATTATTAATGTTGTTGTTGTTGTTATTAAATAAAATTATTTATTATTATTGGTTATTTTTATTTCATTGTTAAATTTTATTAATATATATATATATAATATATTATATATAATATATATATATATATATTATATATATATTATATTCACTAAAACTACTATTGGTTTATGTTTAGTTGTAATTATTATTAATGTTGTTGTTGTTGTTGTTATTAAATAAAATTATTTATTATTATTGGTTATTTTTATTTTATTGTTAAATTTATATATATATATTATTATATATATATATATATATATATATAATATAGTTATACATATGTAGAAATATTATAAAGAGATATAGTATAAAAAACAAAACAAAAATCCTTGGAGTACTGTTCCCGCAGGGAACAATACATCCAAAAGCCCCGACCCCCCCCCCCCCCCCCCCCAAAAAAAAATTGACCCCCACAACAGCTTGATATATATCGAGCAAGAGAAGGGGATCTCATCAAAACCTTAAACATAAACCCAACCCCCTCGACACAGCGCTACCCCGGAGCATCCCACGACCCCCAACCACCTACGCGTGCCTCCACGATACCGAACGGCCACCGGAGGCCGACCACAACGTCAGATTTTGCCGTAACAGCGGCAACATTGTCAGCCCCCCCTCGACTTTGTAGTAAGTGTTCTCCCTCGTCTCATCGTCGATTTTCAAACCAGTTGGTTCTTTGCAAACCTAACCTATACCTCTTCAAACCCAATGGATAGTTTCGAGTTAATCGAAACAAATCAGTTTAAAAATCGATGCCAAAATTGGCGAAAATCTGCTTCAGATCGAAACAAATACTAGTTCGGGGACCCAATTTGGAAGGCAGTTTTCTGCCAATCCAAGGCAAATTTTCAAAATCTATTTGAATAGATTTGTAGACTACATAACCAGGATTAAAACCCTACTATTAATTTTAATTTTAGTTAAATAGACAGTAAGATAAATCAATTTGAAAAATCAAGAAAAACATAAAAATTGCTTTCGAAAATTGGGATTTTTTTCGATACGGGATCCGTCCCTTCAAACCGGGCCACTTGGTCTCAACCCATGAGCCTGAAATACGCGTACAGATGTTGCGGACGTATAGGATTGATGGAACTCAATTTCGTTGTGTGTGCACGATGAAATCGAGTCGTATCGGTTGAGATATCCCTTATTGGCCTCTTTGCAAACTAGCCAATTACTTTGTGCATGTTCGTCACCTCATGACGAAACTTGAGCCACTGGACTTGTGTCATTTTTCTGGTCCTGTGAGCCATGTTTGATCCGATTATGAGAAGGTTGACCGGAACACTATTTTGGCGTGCCTGCGACCCGATCCAACGAACAAATTTGTGCATGGCCTACCAGAATCCAAGTTTGGACATACGGTTGGGTTTGTATCGTCAAACTAGATCCATAGATATATAGTTTAATGACTTTAGAGACCATATTCTCTGGTACGCTTTTCGATGCAAAGCGGGTCCAACGGAGGACACTATTTTGGCCCGAAATTATTTTTGCCCTGTGTCCAAATTTGACTTTTGGGTAGTCAAACTTAAACATTTTTCTTATGTCAAACACGTTGGTGATGTCTATTTTAATTCAAGAACAGTTGCAGGAGTTCAATTTTTGCAGGCATTGATTTGACAGGTTTATTTAGACGTGGTTGATTCTACACCAGGCAAGTATACCTTGCCAAACTTACAGTATTTACATGTTTTATTTTTTATTGTATTTCTTTCCATATGGTGACATGCTTTCATATTTCACTTGGTTTATCATATACTGCTTTACTTGTTTTATAGATTTAGTACACAAATAGGATATTAGTCATTTTTATTGATTGTTGATTGGTCTTCTTAGTGCTCAACGTGTCTTATGATAGAGTTGTCTGTTCTGCCATATTTCCTTGATTGACTTGACCTAGTCGTGATTGATTGACTTGGACTTAACTTGAGTATGACCTGACCTGACTTGTGATATTCTATAGATTGAGAGTATCTTTCATTGTACTATAATCTATAGGATTTTACATGACCTTTATACTCCTTTAGGAGATGAAGTTGGTACTAGGATTGGCTACTTGACCATTCTCGATTGGGTGTATCTTGTATTATACTACAGTTGAGACATACTATAGAGTGAGAGTATCTTTCATTGTACTACAGTTTATAGGATTTATTGATTGATTGTTAGCCAAGGCTAGTCTTACACTTCTCTATGACATGTCACTTCTTAGATGTTTTCTTGTATTGTTCCTATTTTCCATACATGTTATATACTGTCATAGTAGGTATGTTTTATGTATCTTGCTAGTCCTCTGAGGACCTGGTGATCTCTCAGGCTTAGTTAGAGAGGAGGACTACCCGGAGGTGTATGGTTCTGGAGTCGAGACAGGTGGCGTACCTTCGCAGAAGGACGAGATAGTGTCCGAGGACTTTCGTGATCATATCTCTTTATTTTAGACTTACTACTCTATTTTCTTTCATTTCAGCAGACATGTAGTTAATTATCTTATTTCTTTTACTGGTTTCGGGATGTCTTACCCGCACAGTTATTATTTTATTTTCTGCTAGACAGATCTTTTTATTAGTACTATTTTATTGGACTTGATATCTTGTGTCTTATTATTCTGTGGATGAGATTATTTGTGACCTGTGACCTGTGACTTGTATTATTTTGGTTGTTATCATGATTTACAGCTTAAGTATTTGGCTAATGGGCTTGCTATTAGATTTGGCCTATTGGTGAAGTGTTGCTGGCATGTACCGTATCCTGGTCCTACGTTTTGGGACTGGGGCGTTATAGTTCATAGGACGGACTCCTCCTTTGGTGCTTGTCTAATGCCGAAGCACAAAAGGCACTCTGGAAAGCACATGATGGTACTTGCGGAGCTCACCAACCTGGTCCTAAATTGTAAGACCGACTACGTCGCATGGGATATTATTGGCCCCCATGATGGTGGATGTCGTTGATTATGCTAAGAAATGTCGATATGTCAGGTACATGCCGACTTCATCCATCAACTTTCTGAGTTCCTATACCCCACTGTGGCCGCTTGGCCATAAAAAGCTTGGGGGATGGATATTATCGGACAGTTAATCCTTCGTCCTCCAGAGGACATCGGTTCATCCTCGCTATCACCGACTACTTTTCCAAGTACGGAGGCGATACCACTAGCAGAGGTGAAAACCTCAAATGTAATTAGCTTCATTAAGCACTACGTTATCTACAGTTTTGGAGTTCCTAAGAGAATTATCCATGATAATGGCCCCCAGTTCGTGAGCCATGCGTTCCATCAGTTTTGTGATAATAATCGGAAACAGAATGTAGCATGTACGCCTATAATCCTGCAGTGAATGGGCTAGCGAAGCATTAAACAAGACAATCGTAAAGTTACTCAAGAAAGTCATATCTTCTAATAAGAGCGACTGGAATAAAAAAAACTCGGTGAATGTCTATGGGCTTACCGTACAACTATTCGGACACCCACTGGCAACACGCCATTCGCTCTCATCTACCGGAGCGAAGCGGTACTGCCCTGGAGATATAAATTCATCTCTACGGGTGGCTGTCTGTCACTCAACTTTTCCAGTATTTTCAAATTCTAAATTTAATTTTCTGAGTAATGATTTAATTGATTTTTTAAATAATAAATTTTATAATTATTTTTGGAGAGAAATGAATTATATTTTGGAGGGAGATTTGAATTGTTGGCAAGGAAATAATTTTCAAATTAATTATAACCAATGGAGTGGTCCCCAGTCCCTAATAAACATTTAACCATCTCTCGAATAGTTTTTTTTATAGTTCATATAATTTATGGAAAGGGGAAGGGCCTGGTTATCAAATAACCATTTGGGGGAAGGGGCTCTTTGTAAATTTTCTTTTCTTTCTCAACTTTATATAGTAGCTGACAGTTTGGGGAGAGCTCATTCTCTAATTTTTCTCGAGCTCTACTTCTTCCCCTAATTTCTTTTCCGACCCCAACCCTAATTTCTCAAATTCCGGCGGTGGAGATCCATGATGACGGCATCGATGATCGTATTCCTCTCCGGCGATTGAACGGAGCAGTCTGATCTGCGACAGCAAGCTCTTCGCGGCCAGGCAGAGTCAACGGGCGGGTTCTTCTCCGGTCGGCCAGCTTCTTCCCTGATCTGCGATGTTCTTCCTCGACTGGCGAGTTCTTCACTTCACGTCGAGATCCGAGGAGGCTCGGTGGGTCAATTAAGATCGAGAAGAGTGGATCGGTGAGTTGAATTTGTTGATTTGTTGATTATGGATTTCTTTAGCGGTTGTTTAAAATTCTTAGTGAATTTTTTCGAACGAACAGATGGTAGAGTCGGGATTGGGAGTTTGGTTCTGAGATCTTACGATCTGTTTCGTTAAGCTGGTAAGTGATTTTCTTTAGCGGTTGTCCGATTTTAATTTTCGTGTATTGTTGTCGCGTTTTGTGTTAAATTTCTTTGGGCATTCGAACATACAGAGGATTGATTAACTGTTCGGATCGACCAGTGATTCTAGTTGGATCGGACGTGTCCATTCTATGTTCTTTTGATCGGATCTTCTTCAGGTAAATTTCGCTTCGATTGTTGTTTATGCAATATTTACTGGTGTTTTGATCAACTGTATCCGTATTCGTTTCATGTGTCGTGTTCGTGTCTGGAATGATGTCGATTCGTGTTCGAGTTGGGTGCGTATCCGAGGATGGATTGAAGTTGCAGTCGTGTTGGCTTGTGTCGACTTTAGATCGTGTCCAGTTCTGGATTGGTGTCCGATTTTGGTTATCGTGTTAAAGAGTAATTTGAGACTAGACGTTGCAGTAGCTCAAGAGAATGGGGAACCGTGGCCTTACCCGACCTCTGCTTGGTGTCGTTCGTGTCCCTTGCAGTAGCCAGCAAATGGTGTATAACATTTGGCAGGATTGGTTTTGGTTTGACATTTCTTTTATTTTGATTTTTGTATATTTGTATAAATTTTCCTTTGGGTTCTGTGAATATGGTTGGTGTTATGCTTTGATTCTCTTTTCTAAAAAAAGAGAGGACTGGAATGATCTGTCATAGAGTTCCAAAGAGGGGGTCGTAGCGGAGCCTGGGTTAGAGGAAGAAGTGAAAGCAGCTGCTACAGAGAGAGAAGTACGAATGATAAACTTCTAATTAAGGTTTGTGATGAGTTATGAAAGGGTTGGAAGGAGTCTAGGAAGAAGTATTGTAAGAGAGCAGTAAATAAGAATTTCTTGAAGAACATCTAGTACGAGTGTGGGATTTGCTATCGCATGTGTTTGTGGGGTGTAATTCCATTGGGCTCAATATTTGTGTTCCTAATTTGTAGGATAATATTTGTAGTACTAGCTACTTATCATTAGCTCAATATTTGTGTCACTATCACATTTCTAGTTTGGGGTATTTTTGTCATTTTTGGGTTATTTGAATTTATTAGAATTTATTTGAATTTATGGGAACTTTTAGAATTTATTTTGGAATTGTTTGAATGAAGGTTGACTAGGTTGACTTTGACTAGCAATGACCATGGTAGACTAACCTAGGAGCTAACCCTGTTGAGTTTGGACTTGGTTAGGTTATGCAACCCTAGTTAGACTAGAGTTAACCCATGCTTTAGTTATTTGACTCAAGTTAGATTATTAAGTCATAAGCCATGACTTGTGGTTGAACCCTTAATCAATAACTAGCCATAGAAGCCCAAAGCCCATTAACTAATGCCTAACCCTAAACCTAATCTCTAGTGGCCGGCCACATAGCCCACATTGGGAATCCCCTATAAATATCCTCTTCCATTTAGGGCTAGCCTCTTTAGGAAAGAGCAAGTTTAGAAAGAGGTATTTTCCCAACTTCATAAATCCCTAGAAAATCCATTTTAACTCTTTTTAATCCAAACAAATTGCAATAGGTTCTAATAGATGTTTTCTTGCTGTTGGAATTTGTTTATCTCAGTTTTCTATCAATTTGAAGGAGTTTGGTGGCTTTTGGAATCCTCATTCAAGGAGATTTTGTGTTGAAGAACACATAGGTATTTTCATTCCACCCATTAAAATTAGGTTTTCATTGCATGAACACCTAGCCCTAAGTGTCCTGGTCCTGTAGGAATAGGATTGGTGGATTTTTGTGTCCTGTAAGTGTCGTATCGGACACGTATCAGTGAGGGGTGTAAGTGTTCGACGAAATGCCCTAATGGGCATTTCGATTCGTTTTTGTAGAAGTTTTTGAATAGGAAATGTCGTTTTGGAGTGGCTTGCATGTTTCTAGTGTACTGAGTTTGAATCGAGATCGCGTCGTGTCGCTTTGACACTCGTGCACACGTGTTTGGACACGCGCGCGCGGCCTGGGCGCATCCCTGCTACTCGGGGCTTCTGTAGGACACGACACAAGTTCGTTTGACACGAAACTTGGTGGACACGAGGGGGCATGCACTGACATCATCCCCCAAAGTTTCATCGGGTTCGTGTACGGGTTAGAGAGTAATCAGTCGTGCACTGGGATAGCACTGTTCTGTGCACAGTCTTTTAAGCCACTGATGGCTTAATATTTTGGACACGTGACACTGTGGACACATTACAGGCTTTTGGACACGTGCACCTAGACCTAACCTAGGTGTGGACACAACCACGAGTCCTAGTTTGTGTCGTGTCCACGAGTGAGGTGAACACGTGCACGACACTGTGTCTGATTTTGTGTCTGTGTGTGCACTGTTTGGGTTTTAAATTGTTGGACACGTCGTGACGTGTCGTGGTGGACACGAGGCACATCCTATGACACGTGCACACCATATATTAATTACCAACCATTGATAGCTTAATTTAGTTTGATTTTAGTAATCAATTTCAATTTTCCCAATTTTCTGATACGGGTTTTATTCACTGTTATTTTCCAGTTTTTGAATATGAGTTTTGTCAGTTATTTTGATTAATTTAGTGCTTCTATAAGTTATTTACTTGTGTGCAAATTTGGGAGATGATTGATTGAGTTTGGATTTCGAAATGAGGGTGATAGAGAGTTGGACTGTTTTACAAAGGCTGAGAATTGAATTCTGAGATTTCCTTGATGTTTAGAACTCAAAATCTGAGTTCATTGTAACCTGAGATTAGTGTAAGTTATAATGATTTGATTTCCTTTTCTTTTCTCATTGATTTCATGTTAAAATCTGAGTTTGTTTAACTCTGAAAAACTGTTATGGACTTTTTTTCTGAAACTAAACACTCTTCACTAACCTAAGTTTTTCACTCACAGTTCACTCACTCTTCACACATATACACACACACAGTTTTAATTCCCTCACACTCATGCCTGTCACTCACTCTCTCAATCACAGTTCACTCACACACTCACTCTCTCTATATTTCCTATTTTTCCTAATGTAAATATATGTATATATGTAATGTATATATAATGTAATGTGTATCTATATATATAATATAGTTTGTGTAATATATGGGTATCTAGTATAGATACATGCAATGGGTGTATAGATTACATTAAGTATATATACAAGTATCATATATATGTAACTTGTTTGTGTACTAAATATATGTATTATACATATATATGTGTTATGTTTTAGATTACATAAATATATCAAGAGTGTTATGTTTTAGATATAGATTTTGACTTGTGTATGTTTTAGGGTTGGCCTATAGGCATGTTATAGCCTATGGCATATATGTGAGTCTGTTTGACTAGTGAGCCTAGATTGGGATTGTATAGACTTGTTAGACCTAAAATAGACTTGCTAGACTAGTGTAGACTTGTTAGACCTAGTTTGACCATAGTTGACCTAGTTTGACTTCTAGGGTTGACCAGAGTTGGCCAAGAGTTGACTTTGGCTTAGATTGACCTAGATTCATGTAGAATGCATTGTAGTCTTCATTTTACCATTATGGACTTGTTGTGACTTGTGCTGTTCTAAGTAGGAGCCAGACACCTCTCCTCGGACAGTACATTTCATCGGACACTCAGATACGAGGAGTACATTCTCTGATCATTTCATATCCTGCTTAGAATTATTTTCCTGCATTAAATTACTTTACTTTATACTGTCACGTTAGTCACACGGATTAGTACTATATGGATCCCTTCTTGAGATGTTATCCCTTCAGGGAGCATCGGGTACTACATGTTCTGTGCGTTTCACTTACATGGCGTATCACTATGCTTCATTGGTTCTTTGATCACTTGTGACATATACTCTTATGATCACAGAGTTTTCCTTGAATCCTTATCCCATTTATTGGGTTTTCCAGAATCCCCATTTATGGGACTATGTACCACCCTTCGGGGGCCGTTACATAGAATCATAACATAACCTGGTTGGATCCTTGTGTATTGATTGGGGTACGGGGGAGTAGAAGTAGACATGTGAATAATATCCAAGTAGTGTAGCACAGAATCATTCCATAGTGTAGCATAGAATCATCCTATGCCATTTACATGTCCATATTCTACTCTGACTCACTAGCCACTGTTAGTCCCTATTTATAGTAGATATTTCTATTACAGCTCTCTCTCTGTTTACATACTGCATTTCCTTCAGTATCTATATCTTACTTTACTGCATGATTATATTTTCTAACCTGATATGAACTGTTGAGATGTATTGTACTCGCTCCTGTCCTGACTGGACCTGTTAAAATATTACAGAGGACGAGGAGGAGGCCTGTATGGATACCTTCTACGGGGCAGCCCTAGACGACACTTGCGAGCTGGACTCTCAGGAGGATCCAGCTCTAGCTGAGGTTATTACCCCTATTGCCTGACTAGGCTAGTTAGGCCTTATCTTATTTTATGTTGTCTTGAGACTGTTTAGTTAGACTTTATTTCTGTTCAGAGATTCTAAGTTGTATATATTCTTTCGTATTTAGTAGCTGAATTTTGTACTCTGGATATTTGCTGAGCTGTTATCGTAGTCTATTTTATCATCTGTATTTCCTTGAGTTCCATATCTTATCGTGCTTCTTCTTCTTAGTTGTGATTGAGTTACTTCTATCATGTCACCCCCATTCGGGGAGTATAAACTGCTTAGTATATTATTGCTAGATGTTGTGACCTAGGACAGCGTTCTACCGCCGACACTGCGGCGTAGGCTGGACGTACCACGTCTCGTGCCCTTACTCTAGGGTGCGGGTCGTGACACGTTTTTAGTGTGGCCCATGTAGGTCTAGACTAGAAGTGTAGTGGTATTCGAACTAGTATACTACAGCCTACAGTAGAATATAGGACATTAATTTTAAGGTACTCAATCACATTAGGAAAAATTCTTTTATTGCCATCTAAATCCTTATTGTCACTGATCCTTTGAATTTTAATTGTCCGCCTTTGTTATATCGCTTCCTTCTCAGAAATTGATACTCTTGTTTGGTCTATCTTCAGGATGGTAGAGCCTCGGTCGCAGCATACCATTCATGGGGACGCTATAGAGGGATCTGCTACTCTCAGCCAGTACAGTAGAGACAGAAGACTGCAGCTTCTGCCACCTCTTTTGTATTGAGGCTCAGCAGCAGCAGCAGGGGGTATGCCTCCACCGGCTCGGAGGCAGGACCCAGTCATCGCGGAGGAGCCCTTCCAGCAGCCGTCGCCTACAGGATACGTAGATGCGGCACAGATATTCGTATATTTCCAACAGTTCATGGACCGGCAGCAGGCCACAGGACAGGGGCATGGAGTTGGCCCTCACGACAGTCACAGCTCGACCAGTGGTTCAGCAGCCGAGGACACCGGGGATAAGCAGTTCCAGAAGATGAGCCCCAGAGACTTCCTGGGGACAGAGGGGATTCTATATGCTGATGAGTGGATCGAGCATATAGATGAGATCTTTCGCCTGGCCCGGATACCAGCAGATCTCAGATTAGGCCGCAGCTAGCCGGATGCGAGATCTTACTCGCACCTGGTATCAGTCAGACCCCAGGGTGGAGGTAGCTGGGCAGACTTGGGAGGAGTTCAAGGGCTTCTTCAAGAAGAAGTTCTTTCCAGATTCAGCGCTCAGAGCCTTAGAGTCGCAGTTTGAGAGCCTAGTCCAGGGAGCCTTTTAGTGGAGGAGTACGCTGGGGAGTTCGGCTGCCTCGGCAGGTTCGCAGAGGGCTTGAGCGAGACGGCGAAGGCCAGAGGTTCCGAAGGGTCTGGTCAAGGAGGTCAAGTCCTTGACCAAGGAAACAAGGATGCCACATTCGAGAAGATCTTGACGGGAGCCTTATTGGCAGAGGATGATCTTGAGCTTAGGCTCAAGAGGGGGCGAGACCCAGTTGGGAGCAGCAGCAGCGGAGGCCAGGCCAAGAGGCCCCACTTCCAGCACCAGCAGCCGAGGCAGTTCCAGCCGCAGCCGATCCAGCAGAGGCCAGTTACCAGCAGCAGCAGTCGAGACAGTACCAGCAGGGCCAAGACAGGTGATTACTTGTGCTTACTGCAAGAAGCCCGTGCATGTTGCCAATGAGTACCGGAAAAGGCTGGGCCAGTGCCTGGTGTGTGGCTCAGCAGACCACCAGATGAGGAGTGCCGCATGGGACGAGCAGCTAAGGGGCAGCAGTAAGAGCTCCAGCAGGCCAGCAGAGGGGACAGCCCTGCCGACAAGCAGCAGAGGTTCGTCCAGCACCAGCAGCAGGCCAGGGAGGCCAGCAGGGGCGAGCTTTTGCCATGGCAGCTGGAGATGCAGAGGTGATAGGAGAGCTGATTGCAGGTTCGATCCTTCTCGACTCCAGTCCAGCTTTTGCATTATTCGATTCCTGCTTTGCATAGCTTCATATCAGTATCTTTTGTGATTAGATACGGTATCATAGCTGAATCGTTGTCTAGGACTTACAAGATCACGACCGGGGGTGGCATTATCCTCGTGAGTGATGTTTGTAAGGGTCGAGAGTAGTTTTGGGAGGCCGTGAGTTGGAGGTGAGCCTACTCGTAATGCCATTGTCGAACTACGACATAGTACTAGGCATGGACTGGTTGAGCAGGCACCACGCCAGCATTGATTGCAGGGGGGTAGAGTTCTCTTCAGAGCGCCGGGGGAGCCAGAGTTTGAGTACTCCAGACGTCAGGCAGAGCAGAGCAGCGGAGTCTTCTGCGGAGTCTCGGTTGAGGAGCAGGCGATTCCACACCCCTTGATAGCAGATATAGATGTTTTCCAAAGGAGTTGTCGGGATTGCCACCAGACAGAGATATTGAGTTCTCGATAGACTTGGTTCTAGAAGCGGAACCCATCTCTCAACATGTCTATCGAGTGAACAATAGTGAGTTGGTGGAGCTGAAGAAGCAAGTGGATGAGCTACAGGACAAGGGCTTCATCCGCTCGAGTTCGTCGCCATGGGGTGCACCAGTTTTGTTTGTGCCAAAGAAGGATGGGTCAGTACGGATGTGTATTGACTATAGGGCACTCAATAACCTCACGATCAAGAACAAATATCCACTGCCGCGGATCGACGATCTATTTGACCAGTTGAGCGGAGCTCGGGTATTTTCCAAGATTGATTGAGGTCAGGATCATCAGGTGAAGGTGAAGGTGAAGAGAGAGGATATTCCCAAGACTGCTTTCAGGACGCGGTACGGGCAGTTTGAGTTTTTGGTTATGCCGTTTGGGCTAACCAATGCACCAGCATATTTATGAACCTTATAAACAAGGTGCTCCACCAGTACCTGGATCAGTTTGTGGTGGGTTTATTGACGACATCTTGGTATATTCCAAGACTGAGGAGGAGTACGAGGAGCATTTGAGGATAGTGCTGGAGACTCTCAGGAAGGAGCAGGTTTACGAGAAGCTCTCCAAGTGTGAGTTTTCTTGGACCGGGTGGACTTCTTGGGGCATGTGGTGACTGGAGATGGTATCTAGTTGACCCCAAGAAGATTGTAGCAGTTAAGGCATGGGCAGCGCCGACTTCAGTTACAGAGATCAGGAGTTTCCTGGGGCTGGCAGGATATTATCGAGATTTGTGCAGGATTTCTCCGGGTTGCAGAACCGTTGACTCGGTTGACCCGGAAGGATGCTGAGTTCGTTTGGTCAGAGGAGTGTCAGACAGCTTTTGATGAGTTGAAGAAGCTTACGACAGCTCTGATTCTGACATTGCCTTCAGATCATGTGGTTTCACTATTTATAGTGATGCTTCAGGGAAGGGACTGGGTTGTGTCTTACAGCAGCATGGGAAGGTGATTGCCTATGCTTCCAGGCAGTTACATCCCCATTAGAAGAACTACCCTACCCATGACCTGGAGCTGGCAGCAGTGATATTTGCTCTGAAGTTGTGGAAGCATTATCTGTATGGGGAGCGGGTGGAGATTTTTATAGATCACAAGAGCTTAAAGTATGTGTTAACTCAAAAGGAGTTGAACATGAGGCAGCACAGATGGCTAGAGTTGATGAAGGACTTTGACATCCTACTTCAGTATCACCCAGGGAAGGCCAACGTGGTTGCCGATGCCTTGAGTAGGTATCGACAGCCATGTGTTTGACCATTGATCGGCATTTGCTTGCAAACTTGGAGAGCCTTGGGATTGAGGTGATCGTGCCCGGAGTGCAGATGCAGATGTGGGGCATGCAGATTCAGTCAGACTTGGTGGAGAGGATCAAGTCGGTACAGTTTGAGGACGTTGCTCTGCGGTGTCTCCGAGAGCAGGTTCGAGCAGGATTGCTGGAGGGTGACTTTTCTCTTACAGAGGATGGTGCCTTGAGGCACAGTTCCAGGTTATGTGTGCCCAGCGGAGATCTCAGGGAGCAGGTTATGCAGGAGGCCCACAGATCTTAGTATTCTATACACCCGGGTGCCAACAAGATGTACCGAGATCTGAGGGAGCATGTTTGGTGGTCCGAGATGAAGCGGGAGGTGGCTCGCTTCGTGGCTAGGTGCTTGGTCTGTCAGCAGGTCAAGGCAGAGAGGCAGAGGCCCGGTGGATTCTTGCAGCCGCTGTCCATTCTCGAGTAGAATAGGAGCATATCACTATAGACTTCATATCAGGATTACCGCGTACACCTGGAGGGAAAGATGCGATTTGGGTCATCGTTGACAGGTTGACCAAATCGGCCCACTTCTTGCCATTCAAGGTGGGTACGTCTAAAGAGAGGCTAGCGGAGATGTATATGGCTGATAGTCAGGATTCACGGGGTTTCGGTCAGCATCATCTCAGATCAGGATAGTCGCTTTACTTTCCATTTCTGGAGGAGTCTGCAGATTAGCTTGGACACTCAGCTCAAGTTTAGTACTGTATACCACCCCCAACGGATGGACAGTCAGAGAGGACTATTTAGACACTTGAGGATATGCGCGGACGTGCATCCTGGACTTTAGAGGTTCCTGGGAGGATCATCAGCATTTGGTGGAGTTTGCTTACAACAACAGTTTCCAGGCAGCATTGAGATGTCACCTTTCGAGGCTCTGTACGGGCGTAGGTGTCGTACACCTTATCTTGGGATGATGTTGGTGAGCGAGCTTTACTGGGGCTAGAGATGGTTGTTGACGCAGCCGAGAAGGTGAAGCTCATCAGGGACAGACTTCGCGTGGCACAGGACAAACATCGGCACTGGGCCGATAGCCACCGGAGGCCGTTGGAGTTTGAGGTACAGATTATAGTAGGATTAGATTTAGGTTTGTTTGTTTATGATTTTGATCATGTTTGTTTATCATAATTAATTGAGACCTTGCTTGTGATTAGGTCGGAGACCAGGTTTTCTTGAGGATATCTCCGACTCGTGGTACGATACGTTTTGGTGGAGGCGGAAAGCTTAGCCCGCGCTTCATCGGCCCTTTCGTTATCAGCGGGAGAGTCGTGATGTGCATACAGGCTAGACTTGCCACCTGTACTAGTGGGGGTCCATAACGTATTCTATGTATCACAGTTGAGACGGTACGTGGCTGACCCTAGCCATGTGCTCGATCATTCTGAGATTGAGGTTGGACCTTTCTCAGCTTTCCAGAGCAGCCAGTGGAGATTCTGGATCGATGGGAGAAGGTCTGAGGAACCAGGTGATACCCTTGGTACGCGTCGCATGGAGGCATCATTCTCCAGAGAGTCTACCTGGGAGAGGGAGGATGAGATGCGCGAGCGTTACCGCTATCTTTTTAGACTTGAGGTATACTTTTCTATCCTTCTCAGCATTAGTTTCGCCTTTAATTTGAGGACAAAATTATTTTAAGAGGATAGATTTGTCACTACCACATTTCTAGTTTGAGGGTATTTTGTCATTTTTGGGGTTATTTGAATTTATTAGAATTTATGGGAATTTTTAGAATTTATTTTGGAATTGTTTGAATGAAGGTTGACTAGGTTGACTTTGACTAGCAATGACCATGGTAGACTAACCTAGGAGCTAACCCTAGTTGAGTTTGGACTTGGTTAGGTTATGCAACCCTAGTTAGACTAGAGTTAACCCATGGTTTAGTATTTGACTCAAGTTAGATTATTAAGTCATAAGCCATGACTTGTGGTTGAACCCTTAATCAATAACTAGCCATAGAAGCCCAAAGCCCATTAACTAATGCCTAACCCTAACCCTAATCTCTAGTGGCCAGCCAATAGACCCACATTGGGAATCCCCCCTATAAATATCCTCTTCCATTTAGGGCTAGCCTCTTTAGGAAAGAGCAAGTTTAGAAAGAGGTATTTTCCCAACTTCATAAATCCCTAGAAAATCCATTTTAACTCCTTTTTAATCCAAACAAATTGCAATAGGTTCTAATTGATGTTATCTTGCTGTTGGAATTTGTTTATCTCAGTTTTCTATCAATTTGAAGGACTTTGGTGGCTTTTGGGAATCCTCATTCAAGGAGCTTTTGTGTTGAAGAACACACCTAGGTATTTTCCATTCCATCCATTAAAATTAGGTTTTAATTGCATGAACACCTAGCCTTAAGTGTCCTAGTCCTGTAGGAATAGGATTGGTGGATTTTTGTGTCCTGTAAGTGTCCGTATCGGACACGTATCAGTGAGGGGTGTAAGTGTTCGACGAAATGCCCCAATGCATTTCGATTCGTTTTTGTAGAAGTTTTTGAATAGGAAATGTCGTTTTGGAGTGGCTTGCATGTTTCTAGTGTGAGTTTGAATCGAGGTCGTCGTGTCGCTTTGACACTCGTGCACACGTGTTTGGATACGCGGCGCGGCCTGGGCGCATCCCCTGCTACTCGGGGCTTCTGTAGGACACGACACAAGTTCGTTTGACACGAAACTTGGTGGACACGAGGGGAATGCACTGAGATCATACCCCCAAAGTTTCATCGGGTCTCGTGTACGGGTTAGAGAGTAATCAGTCGCACACTGGGATAGCACTGTTCTGTGCACAGTCATTTTAAGCCACTGATACGGCTTAATATTTTGGACACGCGACACTGTGGACACAATACAGGCTTTTGGACACGTGCACTAGACCTAACCTAGGTGTGGACACAACCACGAGTCCTAGTTTGTGTCGTGTCGTGTCCACGAGTGAGGTGAACACGTGCACGACACTGTGTTCTGATTTTGTGTCTGTGTGTGCACTATTTGGGTTTTAAATTGTTGGACACGTCGTGACGTGTCGTGGTGGACACGAGGCACATCCTATGACACGTGCACACCATGTAAATTAATTACCAACCATTGATAGCTTAATTTAGTTTGATTTTAGTTATCAATTTCTACTTTCCCCAATTTTCTGATACGGGTTTTATTACTGTTATTTTCCATTTTTGAATATGAGTTTTGTCAGTTATTTTGATTAATTTAAGTGCTGTAAAACACATATTTAGATCCCTAAATGGTTCTTCTATAAGTTATTTACTTGTGTGCAAATTTGGGAGATGATTGATTGAGTTTGGATTTCGAAATGAGGGTGATATGAGAGTTGGACTGTTTTACAAAGGCTGAGAATTAAATTCTGAGATTTCCTTGATGTTTAGAACTCAAAATCTGAGTTCATTGTAACCTGAGATTAGTGTAAGTTATAATGATTTGATTTCCTTTTCTTTTCTCATTGATTTCATGTTAAAATCTGAGTTTGTTTAACTCTGAAAAACTGTTATGGACTTCCTATTTTTCTGAAACTAAACACTCTTCACTAACCTAAGTTTTTCACTCACAGTTCACTCACTCTTCACACATATACACACACACAGTTTTAATTCCCTCACACTCATGCCTGTCACTCACTCTCTCAATCACAGTTCACTCACACACTCACTCTCTCTATATTTCCTATTTTTCCTAATATAAATATATGTATATATGTAATGTATATATAATGTAATGTGTATCTATATATAATATAGTTTGTGTAATATATGGGTATCTAGTATAGATACATGCAATGGGTGTATAGATTACATTAAGTATATATACAAGTATCATATTATGTAACTTGTTTGTGTACTAAATATATGTATTATACATATATATGTGTTATGTTTTAGATTACATAAATATATCAAGAGTGTTATGTTTTAGATATAGATTTTGACTTGTGTATGTTTTAGGGCTGGCCTATAGGCATGTTATAGCCTATGGCATATATGTGAGTCTGTTTGACTAGTGAGCCTAGATTGGGCTTGTATAGACTTGTTAGACCTAAAATAGACTTGCTAGACTAGTGTAGACTTGTTAGACCTAGTTTAACCATAGTTGACCTAGTTTGACTTCTAGGGTTGACCAGAGTTGACCAAGAGTTGACTTTGGCTTAGATTGACCTAGATTCATGTAGAATGCATTGTAGTGCTTCATTTTACCATTCTGGACTTGTTGTGACTTGTGTTGTTCTAAATAGGAGCCAGACACCTCTCCTCGGACAGTATATTTCATCCGGACACTCAGATACCAGGCGAGTACATTCTCTGATCATTTCATATCCTGCTTAGAATTATTTTCCTGCATTAAATTACTTTACTTGATACTGTCACGTTAGTCCCACGGATTAGTACTATATGGATCACTTCTTGAGATGTTATCCCTTCAGGGAGCATCGGGTACTACATGTTCTGTGCGTTTCACTTACATGGCATATCACTATGCTTCATTGGTTCTTTGATCACTTGTGACATATACTCTTATGATCACAGAGTTTTCCTTGAATCCTTATCCCATTTATTGGGTTTTCTAGAGTCCCCATTTATGGGACTACCATGTACCACCCTTCGGGGACCGTTACATAGAATCATAACATAACTGGTTGGATCCTTTTGTATTGATTAGGGGTACGGGGGGAGTAGAAGTAGACATGTGAATAATATCCAAGTAGTGTAGCATCAGAATCATTCCATAGTGTAGCATCAGAATCATCCTATGCCATTTACATGTCTATATTGTACTCTGACTCACTAGCCACTGTTAGTCCCTATTTATAGTAGATATTTCTATTACAGCTCTCTCTGTTTACATACTGCATTTCCTTCAGTATCTATATCTTACTTTACTGCATGATTATATTTTCTAACCTGCTAAACTGTTGAGATGTATTATACTCGCTCCTGTCCTGACTAGACCGGTTAAAATATTACAGAGGACGAGGAGGAGGCCTGTGTGGATACCTTCTACGGGCAGCCCTAGATGACACTTGCGAGCTGGACTCTCAGGAGGATCCAGCTCTAGCTGAAGACATTACCCCTACTGCCTAGACTAGCTAGTTTGGCCTTATCTTATTTTATGTTGTCTTGAGACTGTTTAGTTAGACTTTATTTCTGTTCAGAGTTCTGAGTTGTATAATTCTTTCATATTCAGTAGCTGAGTTTTGTACTCTGGATATTTGCTGAGCTGTTATCGTAGTCAATTTTATCATCTGTATTTCCTTGAGTTCATATCTTATCGTGCTTCTTCTTCCTTAGTTGTGATTGAGTTTACTTCTATCATGTCACCCCCATTCGGGAGTATAAACTGCTTAGTATATTATTGCTAGATGTTGTGACCTAGGATAGCGTTCTACCGTCGACACTGCGGCGTAGGCTGGACATACCCACGTCTCGTGCCCTTACACTAGGGTGCGGGTCGTGACAATTTGTGTTCCTTATTTGTATGGGATAATATTTATAGTACTAGCTACTTACATCAGCTCAATATTAGTGTTCCTTATTTGTATGGGTTTGAATTGGCATCCTGTGTACAGTAAGCTTAGATTTTGAGCAGAATTTCCTAACTGCTATTTTGAGTCCATTTTTACTTCAATGCTATGAGTAGATTTAGTTGAGCAGTTTTCCCTTCAAACTTTACTAGTTGAGTTATGCTAATCTTAATCTATGGATGCAGAGTTAGCATGCCATGCCAATAGTGTATGCTATCAGGTTTTTTTCTTTTTACAATTGATTGGGCTGGGTTTAAATAATTTTGTTCACTTTCCTATTGAATTAATTGACCAATACAGTCATATGGAATTGGGAAGCATGAAAGGTCATGACAACCCAAGGGTAGCTTTGGGCCGAAATGAGAGGTTCAAGCATGGATTGATGCTGACTGTGAAGCTCTATATAATTTTATATTATGAGTCCACTCTTTTGGCTAAGCATGAAGTCACTGGTAGAGAACTAACCTAGTTGGCTATAGGCTTCCAATACTGATAGTTAGACTTTATGTGTTTATTTAATACTAAACCACAATAATTAAGTAAAGTTGGAATTAGGTATTTGGATGAATAACAACTAGATTTTAACCAATTTATAACCATTATCAGGAGGATATCAAGCATTACTATTCCCACTTGATCATCCGGAGCAAGGCAAGTATACTCCTCGGACTTGTTCATTTTCTCATGTCTTGTATATTTATTCTTGTATTTTCTGGTTGACACGATATATCACGATATTGTCTTGTATCATGTTTCTTGAGTTTACTTGTGTCTGGGAGAGGAAATACTACAGATGTGTGATCAAACTCGTGTTACTATTCATGTGAATAGCTTAGGCCCCTCATCGTGCACGCGGGACTGAAGCCGTACCATTTTATGTTCATTGAATCTACCTAAGCCGATCACACACTCTGGATGTATTTTAATATATTGCATATTTCAGGTTCAGGTTGTATTTCATGTTCAGGACACATTTTATGTTCCCTGTATTTACTTTCAGTATTCATGTTCAGGATTCATGTCATGTTCTTATTTCTCGTACTTTATATATTTTCTTGTGTTCTTGTTCATACCATGATGTTCATGTTCATTTCCTTGGATATACTTAGCTCCGCTCCTGACTAGGTTATGTTGCAGGTGTACTTGCAGGGTACCATTCTACTCTATGGACCAGAGCCAAGGATATTAGCTGAGCAGGATGAGACTTAGCTTGAGGTTTCAGGTTTAGACTGTTAGCTTTACTCCTAGGTATTGTTCTTAGAATTCATAGTGTTTTCATTCTTATTGTCTCTAGTACTTTTATGTCATTATGATTGGTGGATTATGGTGATGATTATGGGACGGTTAGAAGCTGTGATTGTGTACATTTATGTTTATCTGGTTAGATTTTCCTAGCTTGGTACAGCTTACTTCCTTGTATCTAACGACGAAGGCTGGGCGTGTCCGACTCGTGTCCGATTATTCGGAGCGGGTCCTGACATGTTTTTAGTGGTGGCCCATGCAGGTCAGTCCTAATAGTACCTAGGTATTAGAGTACTATTGGGAGACTTGTTAAAACTAGAAAAACTTGATCACAACATAGGAAATCGGGTACATTAGGTATTGATAGCAATAAACACTTGTTGTTATAGGATTAGAACATTTTAACAGTTTTCTGTTTTTTAGATAGTTCAAGCACGCAATACCGGAACAGTCGATCCACCTACTCTTGAGGGTTTCGAGCTCCTACTACCTTCTATCACTCTACTATCCCCATGGGTAATACATAGTTGATGGAGATGTTTGAAGAGTTCCTTGACAACCAGAGGGAGCATGCCATCCTTTTCCAAGTCAGACTTATGGATACACTCTCCGAGCCAGAAAGGACTTCTAATTTCCAGACCCTCAGATACTTGGATTTCCCCGACACCGAGTGCATGTTTTGTACCGAGAAGCAGATCGAGAACCTGGAACCGCCACTGAAGAACATCCAAGCCTCTGACGAACTGACTCCTCTGATCCTGAATGCAGCACAAACGATGGAACGAGATGGAAAGCTGAAGCACAGGAGAGACATGAAGACTTATGACGAAGACAACAACTACCCTGGACCCACAAAGCATCGTAACACTCAGACGGTGTTTCTTCAGTCACATTATCAGTCGTATCATCAGAGGCAGATTCAGGCCCACATTTACTGAATGAAGGATTGCCAGCAAGTCGCAGATCACAATGATCGAGGAGCATCAGGATCTCAGCAGCTAGCACACCAGCTGCCGTATATTTCTGTCAGAGTCCCGGCACTTCCGTCACCTCAGCAAGAGATTCAGATTCAGATTCAGCCAACAATCATTTGTATTTTCTGTCGTCATCTAGGACACCACTACAACGAGTGCCGCAAGTGATCAAGGTTATGCTTGTTCTACGGATCGTCTGTCCATCAAGTCAAGGATTGCCCGAAGGTCGTTGATCATACTGCCCAAAGACGAGCACGAGAGCACTAGTACCACAAAAGAGGACCCACCTCTCCAGTTTCAGCGATCGCATGGAGCACTACCGTAGGAACCAGTCTACGTCGGGACAGTGAAGAAGATTGAAGTGATTTCAGTCTCGGACGAAATACTGAAGACGGATTGAAGACAGAAGACTTCTTTTGCATGGTTGGAGAAAACCATAGATCGTGATTCATCAACCAGTCTCTCCTTAAAATTCTTCTTAGGTATTGTTTTCTATTCGGTAAACTTGTTCCAGATCCATAATTCGATAATTGTTTGGAATCTACTATTCGATACCCTGTTTCATATTCATTATTTATGGTTTTGTTTTTGCTTCTATTTGAAAATTTCCTATTCGAACCTTGTGCTATTCGAGATTCTATTTCTATCCGAAAGTTCATTTTGAAACTTGTCCCCAATCAAAACATTGATTGAATCTTCACTCCTATCTTGACACTTGCTTGAGATTCAGTTCCTATTCGAGTTATCGTTTGAAGATTTTATTTTCTATTTTGAAACTTGGCTCATTCCCTATGAGATTTTGTTTACTATTTGAGACTTGTTCCTATTCAAGAAATTATTTCTATTCACAACCTTGTTCGACCTTGTTTCCTATTTGAAGTTCTATTTGTTTCATAATCATGGTTCGATACCTGTTTCTTGTTCACTATTTGATACCCTATTTTCTAAATTACTGTTCGTAACCTTGCTCCCTGTTCGAGGTTCTGTTCAAGATTTTACATCTTATTTGCAGCTTTGTTGATGTCGATTTCCTATCTAAGATTTGTTTCCTGTTGAAATTTTTGTTCGAGACTTAGTTGTCGTTCGAGATTTTGATACATTGACTATATACAAGGTTTTGGTCATTATTTCGAGACTTTGCCTTCTATCTGATACCTTGTTTCTATGCAACCTTCGCGGTTTTGTTACGTATTCGGGATTACGTTCCCTATAGGGAATTTGTTACCATTCTAGATGTCAGTTGTGATTCAGATTATTATTTGAAACTTCGATTCATTGTTCAAAATTTTAAATCTCCCTGGTTGCCCTTTTGTACTTAATACTCTTTGATTAAGTCCCTTGTTGCTTCGTAGTATCTAATAAACCCTTGTATTCTAATAGTCAGGTAACTTCACTATTTCTGTGACTTGGACTATTGAAACTCAATTTGAATTCCTTGAACTCTTTTGAAATACCTAGGGATAAAGTCGAGAGGCTATTCGATGACCTACTATGGCATGAC
>JANAVB010013397.1:28460385-28704462 GCA_029216955.1 Iris pallida
GCAATCGTGTTTAGAGCAAGTGTGTATAAAACAAATATGTATTACCGTCACTGCTAAAATATTGCTCCCTTCATAATATAACGATGAGATGCAATGACTTATGTGTTAATCCCCTGAGGCAACTTACTTAGACATGTCTAGAATGAAATTATACAAGCTAATTAAGCCTTTGTCATATGCTGGACACGACATCGGCACGTGTTGGATATGGTTATTTAGCCTATGTGCTCTGATAACCTAAACTTATAGCAGATTCCTTGTAGTAAACTCAACGGAATGAAGCAAACAAAATTAATTTGTTCATATATGATTTAATACTACATGTTTGTTCATTACAATGAAGAAAAGCATATATAATTTATCAAGTAGAAGATAAGGTTAACATGAAACCAAGTCTAAAGATTGCAATATGGCTAGTTCACAAAACATATGGATCAAACACAAAAGTTGGCAGTTGCACAAAGTCGAATAAGACTAACAAAGTTGTCAATTGAAGGTTATTAGCAACCAGGAAAGTATGCGAACAAATAAATGTTATTTTACTTTTTTTCTACTTGGCTTATGAATTGATAATATGGACTATAAAATTGTGGTAGATAAACAAGAATCTTTTCACCTTCCCCACACTATAGAGATTTTATTTCATTCTACATCTTTTCAGAAGAATAGAATATAGTGAATACAAGAAAATAGGGCACTACTTAACATGAAATACTTTATTTTCTAATATACTTGTTAAAAATAAACTAACAAGAGTGATTACCTCATCTATATGATTTTAATACAATGATGATGAGTTTCAACAAGTAATTTATTATCTGAGCCTAGTATGTGCTAGAACGAAAAAATGTCTACTAAAAAATTGTGCCTTGGGATTGACTTACACCTATACCAAGTAGAAAGCCCATCTGCAGCATTAAGGTACGTTATCATATACAAAAGCTTGTGCCAGCAAATATATAACGGTTTTGTTAACATGTGCCCAAGGATCTTTACAATGGGTTCATAACATTCACATATTTGTATCAGGACAATTTAACAAGGGGAAAAGATAACAATTTCTAATGAATCAAATATAGTCATATAATCTTCTAATTATGTCACAAAAACAGGAAGATATTCTAAAGAATTAAATATTATAATTATTTCTAAACATATTTAAAATGTAAGATGACAATATCTATGAAAATTTTGTCTAATACAGTGCTTACAAATATATATAAATATATATGATAAGCAAATTTTCTACCAATGATTTAAAGGTTCTGCTATCAAGTGTGTGTATAAATGGTAGCAAATATATGTGCTAACAAATATGTATGCTCACAAATATGCTAATTGTTATTCCAGGGGCATAATTTTAAAATGAAAAACTGAATTTTGCAACACATTGAAGGTGTATTGTTGAGATTCCGAAGGTTTCAAAGAGACAAAATCAAATGCAGCACTTCAAGGAAGGCACAAATTATATCGTAGTATCATCGTCGAAATCCCATAGAAAGTTTCTGATTAGATCAGAAGAAATCTCGGTCTGAACGAGATTTCAAGTCAAAAAAGAAATGAACAGAAGAGAAGAAAGCCTACTGGGGTGACTGATCACCAGTGCTCAAAGCTAAATTTGCCCTACACGAATAGCTTCCAGGAACCAGCAAGTTCAGAAAAGAACTTATAGAACACTCTGCTCTCCTGACTCCTCTGATGGTGCACAGATTCCTCGGATGGCGCAAAATGGCGCACTGTTTCTCTCTTCTCTGATATCTAAAAAATTCATAAGAAATTGTTTGGAATGAAGTGTATTAAATGAGAGAGAAGAGAGGAGCATATATAGGCATGCACAGTAACCGCCCAGTATGCAAAACGTTCGGGACGTAGGAAAAATTGCTCCCGAACGTTTCGTAACCGCTCAAATCATGCACAGACACGACTGCGCCAATTAGCGCACAACGTACGCCATCTGTGCTAACTGTGCCAATTTCACATAGCGCTCGATCAGGCCATACGAATGGGCGCACGATTGGCAGCGCAGAGGCTCGCGCAACGAGCACAACATAAGCACACTATGCGTCTAGTGATGATGCTGACGTGCTAAGTAGAAAGTGTACCAATAAAATGCCATATTATGCCTCATGAGCCCATGAACCGGAGTCCGAGTCTGAGTCTGAGTCCGAGTCCGAGTCGCTAAGCCCTTACGGGGCTTAGCTCCAATGGAATAAATTCTAAGAGCATGACAAAAAGCATTAATGCTTTATTGTTGATTTAGCCTTTTCACCACTAGAAAAATACCCCCACATGGCACCCATGTACCTCTCCACACCACATGTGCATCTCTCAACAAGAAATGCCATATAAAAAGATACCAACCATTTGGCCTAGGAAATGTGGGACTATGTTTCTAGTGTTGCATAAGGCCAAAATAACAACAATCCCCCATATATCTCTATATATGGGTTTGAGTGTTCCCTACAGTAACTGTCTATCTTGCATTATGAGAGATGTCGTTGATGACTTGAGTCTTCCTGCATGGGTCAAACAACAGTATGATACAAGAATGGACTAAGCCTTGAAGTCTGCCTCATAGCTGTAATTCTTTTCACTCACATAATGTATTCACATGTGCTTCTGGCTGCACATTAAAGGCCATGTGCCAGCCTAGTTTTGGTGTATGCATTTTAGGCATCTACAAGTTTATCCTCAAGAGACGACCTGATATCTTTGTTCATACACTCTAGGTGAGTTCTTAAAGTGAAATGACATGAAGTCATGCGCTTCCTTACGGTGCTACACTGCTATGACATGGCTTAAAGCCGAGACATTACCCCTATCCGGGAACCTTATTGTCATGTTATACTACTGTAGTATAAGGTCACAAGCATCTCTGTAGTGCCAAACTACCCAGCATGAAGCCTTGTGCTTCCTTATAGTGTTATGCTGCGACGATAGCTTGTGAGGCCGAGGCTTTACCCCTATCTGGGTACCTCTTCATGATATCGTGCCACTATAACATGAGGACATCATCCCCTTTGTAGTGCTGTCTACAACCCTTTAATTTTATTATACATCATTAGGCTACCTGTCTATTTGCGGTACGACGCCGCTGTCACTTAGCTCGCAAAGTCGAGGCATTACCCCTATCTGGGAACCTCTTGGTGGAGTCACCCTACTGTAGCATGAAGTTACACTCCTTATAGTGCTGTGCTACCGTACTTCCTGTAAAGTACAACATGCATTCACTCTGCCTGAGAACTCATTAAGGCGTTTAAGCCATCCTCACCACAGGATCTGTTCTCCGTAGAAAATATATAGTAGACAACAGTGGTTGTAGGTCCGTATCCTTTCCATGCCATATAGGACATGTATCCATTGTTTCTGATATTTTTCCAGTTAGTGGTCCTCCCTTGAACCAAAAGTTAGATGCCAAGTAGATTTCTCTATGAACTAATAGCATAAAACTTTATGGTAGAATTACAATAACACAATATCAGAATGCCTTTAAGCCCACTTTATAGTTGTGTCTTCGACCAGCTGGCGCTTGAGGCCCTTTGTGAACGAATCCGTCAGGTTCTACTGACTTCGAACATCAATCACTACAATAACACCTCTCTTGATGAGATCGTGCATTACCCTGTGCTTTAACCGCACAGTTCACTTTTTCCTATTGAAGAGGTCATTTGATATAGCAGCTCCACCAATTGTGAAAATGAATCCACATGTGGATCTCTCGCTCTCCACCTCTGAGCACCAGCTGGCATCACTGAAGCCTTCTACTACTTGCGGATCTTTACTGTAGTGCAGTGCATATGTCTGAGTCTTCTTGAGATATCTCATTACCCGTTTCACAGCTTTCTAGTGCTCAATGCCTGGGTTGCTCATGAATCGACTCAGCATTCCTACGATAAAAGCTATGTCAGGACTAGTAGCAGTAGTAGCATACATCAAACTCCCGATGATGATTACATACTCTAGCTGCCTGACGCTTTACCTCGAATTAGGCTTCAGCTTCAGATCACACCTGTAAGGCGTATCGATTACTGAAAGATCCTGATACCCGTAGCGTGTGATCATCTTCTCAATATAATAAGACTGTGACAACGCTAGTCTAGTGTCTGTCCAGATGATCTTGATGCCTAAGATCAAATCAGCTTTCCCCAAGTCCTTCATACTGAACTTGGTCGAGATAAACTTCTTTGTCTCCGTGACAGCCCATATTCGTACCTAGGATCAGCATGTCATCCACGTACAGACAAACGATTAATCTCTTCCATCAGCGAACTTCGTATAAATATACTTGTCCGTCTTGCTAACCCTATAGCCATTTGACCTTATGACCTTGTCAAACTTCTCATGCCATATTTTAGGAGCTTGTTTAAGACTGTACAAGGATTTCACCAACTTGCAGACTTTGTCTTCAAGACCCTTGACGACAAATCCCTCTGGTTGTATGTAAATCTCTTCGGTTAGCTCGCCATTCAGGAAAGTTGTTTTTATATACATCTGATGTATCACCAACTTATGTATTACTGCGAGAGAAATTAATATTCTGATGGTGGTCATCTGCGCTACTGGAGCATACATGTGAAGTAGTTGATCCCCTGCTTCTGAAAAAACCCTTAGTTACTAGCCTAGCCTTGAACTTGTCAATAGTTCCATTTGCTTTCATCTTCTTTTTGAAGATCCATTTACATCCGATGGATTTTGCTCCTTCAGAAAGATCAACCAACACCCAAGTGTTATTAAAGGTGATTGAATCAATTTTATTGTCTATCATCTCTTTTCAGAATACAGCATCTCCGGTCTTCATCGTCTCATCATAGGTAAGTAGATCAGCTTCCACATGATAGGTGACAAAGTCATCTCCGAAATCCTTCGGTCTCCTTACTTGCTCAGCTGACGGCTCAATGAGTTCTGGTTCAACAGTTGTTTCTGCAACAATAACTTCTTCTTGGAGTACGTTCTCATTGGAAACTTCAATTTCCTGTGCACCCTCATTATTCTCCGGAATATCTGCAAGAACAATGTTTTTTGTGCCTTGCAAATTTATCTTCAAATATTCTGCATCGCGAGATTCAATGATATGATTTGATTCTATATCAAGAAATCTTTGAGCATAACTCTTCTCGCATATTCCAAGAAGATCGTCTTCGTAGTCCTTGTTCCGAGCTTCTGAACCTTCAGATCTGGAAGTTTTACATATGCCAGACACCCCCACACTCGAATGGCATTCAAGTTAGGTTGACTTTGAACCAGAGTTCATCAGGAGTGACGTCCGAAGTTGCATGCGGCACTATATTAATAATCAAAGTGGCCGTCAATGCAGCTTCTCTCAGTAGCATTTTGGAAGACCCGCAGTCAACATCATTGAGTTTATCATTTCTGTTAACATTTTGTTCTTCCTTTCTGCTACTCCGTTTGATTGAGGAGAATACGGAGCAGTAGTCTTGTTAATGATTTCGTGTTCTTTGGAGAACGATGTGAATTTATGAGACAGATACTCTCCGCCTCAATCACTTCTTATTCTCTTAAGTTGTTGTTTAGTTTGCCATTCAGCCTCGGCCCTGAACTCTTTGAACTTCTTAAACGCTTCATCTTTAGACTTCAACAAGTAGACGAACGCATATTTTCAGAAGTCATCGATGAAGCTTATGAAGTACTTTATCCCGACTTTTGTAGAGAATTATTTGAAGTCACAGATATCATAGTGTACTAACTTCAGAAGATCTGTGCTTCGATTAACCCGATTAAAGGGTTTCCTTGTGATCTTCGTTGGAGCATATATTTCACATTTTTATACCTTACCCCCATATTTGGAGATAAGTCCTAGACTAGACATTATGTTTATTCTTTTACAATGAACATATCCTAGTCTATTATGCCACAACTCAAGAGTATAATCAGAACGAGCGATTGCATTACTTACACTAAACTGATTTACAAGCTGAAGTTTAAACATTCCTTCGATATTTCTTCGATATAAAACGCTTTTTAAAGTATGTTCTTTTATGGACATCACCATCTGGCAAGCATTGATGTCCATCCTTAGGCCTGTATTACAGAGTAGGCCTCCAAAGATCAGGTATTTTACGGTAGCAGGTACATGCTTCACATCTTGAAGCATCAGAGACTTTCCTGATGTTAGCTTCAACACCACCGTCTCGATCCCTTGCACTTCAGCTTGTGTCTAGTTCGCCACCATAACACTTTAGAAGTTGGTATGTATGTGGTGAACCATTATTTGCTTTAGCAGACATAGCAGGTAGCACCAGTATCTACCCACCAGTCAGAGTCAGTCTCCACCGCAGTGACTTGAGCAATCATAACAATTACGTCAGTAATCATAGAAATCTTACTAGGCACAAATTGCCTTGTGCTTGGGCTTGGACTTGTATTCACTCTTGTAGTGGCCCTTCTTGCCACATTTGAAGCAAGTCACATGGGACTTTAGCTTCTGTTGCTTGAAAGAAGTTTCTTCACTTTGAGATTATTAAGGTCCTTTTTCTTGTTGTGGGAAGCCACATGCTTTCCCTTGGATTCCTTTGTGTGGACCAAATTGCTTTAGCCTTCTATTTGGACAGAGCGTCCACCTTCAGTTGAGCCCTTATTTGGTCTCAACATAGATTTCTTGCAGGAGATCTTCTAGACTATAATCTCCAGTTTATTCCTATGCATATTTGCATAGAATTTGCTCCATCATTCAGGGAGCTTGGAGACGATCCCTCCAACAACAAACTGTCATTGAGGGGCATTCCCTCATCTTCCAATTTTTGATGCAACTTCAGGAACTCCTTCACCTAAGGCAGCATCGTCTTCTCGTCTTCAAAGAGCCATTTATGATATTTCTTGACGATAAATATCTTGCTCTTGTTCTTGTCATCTTTATACAATTTCTCCAGTGACTCCCATATCTCTCTGGCAATGGTCTTCTTAGAGTAAGATTCTGCTAGGGAGTCATCCATAGCATTAAGGATTAGAAGCCTACAGAGGCTATTTTTCCTTCTTCATTTGGTCTTTTAGTAGTAGCAGTAATTGTGGCTGCAGACCCAATTTTTAGAACATTTGGTTCCTCAGTTAGCACGTGGTCAACTTCCGCAAATTGAAGACCAAGGCTAACCTTCCTCTTCCAAATTCGATAGTGCTCTCATCGAATTTCTCTAACTTGTTAAAGTTGGAATTGATGAGAGCTGCTCGTGAGTTTTCCATCTTGTAAATTTAGCTTTAAGATTTTTATTTTCGGGGCATAATTTTAAGATGAAAAAAATGAATTTTGCAACACTTCGAAGAAGGTGCACTGCTAAGATCTCGAAGGATTCAAAGAGAAATTAAATGTAACACTTCGAGGAAGGCACAAATGATATCGTAGTATCAGCGTCGAAATCCCACAGAAAGTTTCTGATTAGATCAGAAGAAATCTCGTTCTGAACGAGATTTCAAGTCAAAAAAGAAATGAACAGAAGAGAAGAAAGCTGCTGGGGTGACTGATCACCGGTGCTCAAAGCTAAATTTGTCCCGCACAAACAGCTTCCAGGAACTAGCAAGTTCAGAAAAAAAAACTTATAGAACACTCTGCTCTTCTGACTCCTAGGATGGCACGAAATGGTGCACTTCTCTCATCTCTTATCTCTAAGCGCGAGGAAGTGTATTATGAGCGCAACTTGAGCGCACTATGCGCCTAGCGACGATGCTGGCGTGCGAAGTGCAAAGTGTCCAACAAAACGCCTCATAAGCCCATGAGCCCGAGTCTGAGTCCGAGTTGCTAAGCCCCTACGGGACTTAGCTCCAATGGAATAAATTTCAAGAGCATGACAAAAAGTATTAATACTTCATTGTTGATTTAGCTTTTTTTACTAGAAAACACCCCCACATGGTACCCATGTGCCTCTCCACACCACATGTGCATCTCTCAACAAGCAAAGTCATATAAAGAGATACCAACCATTTGGCCTAGGCAATGTGGGACCATGTTTCTAGTGTTGCATGAGGCCAAAACAACAACACTAACAAATGTTGCAAGTGTGCTAACAGAAGCTAGAAAAATTTCAACAAGGAAACACTTGCTAACTTTGTTCTCACTTAAATTGAAAACAATAACTAAGTATTAACATTTAGAAAAGTAAAAATTGTATACAACATGCATGTTAGAAACGTTCAAACTGTGCCAACAAAACGCCACATTACGCCTTATGAGCCCGAATCCGAGTCGCTACGGGACTTAGTTGAATGGAATAAATTCCAAGAGCATGACAAAAAACATTAATGCTTTATTGTTGATTTAGCCTTTTTTTCCACTAGAAAAATATCCCACATGGCACCCATGTGCCTCTCCACACCACATGTGCATCTCTCAACAAGCAAAGCCATATAAAGAGATACCAACCATTTGGCCTTGGCAATGTGAGAATATGTTTCTAGTGTTGCATAAGGCCAAAACAACAACACTAACAAATATTCCAAGTGTGCTAATAGAAGCTAGAAAATTTTCAACATGGAAACACTTGCTAACTTTGTTCTCACTTAAATTGAAAACAATAGCTAAGTATTAACATTTAGAAAAGTAAAAATTGTATACAACTTGCATGTTAGAAACGTTCTCACTTTGAGATATTCCAACAATGGGTGTTATTCCAACAATGGGTAAAAACTTAAAATTTAGTTGTTGACCGAATGAATATGTTTACAGAACAAAGATGCAAACAAGTAGCCAAAATTTAAATGTTTAGTATTAACAATCATATATAAGAAAAGGATAAACTCTTAGACTGTTAGCATTATTTTTTTTTTTATGTCTATAAACAAAAATGAACAAAGAAGTATTCTTATGTCTGTATGCAAGACAAGTAAAGTGAATCATGACATCACATATTCGGCATAATATTTTCTAACCTAATGGAATGATGAAATGAACAAGTAATGTATCTTTAGATTTTCAGATTCATCAGTATTACATGGAACTTGAGAAGAGAGTATGTTTGTTATAGTAAATTGAGCTCGGACTTCATTCAATCCTTTGCATCCAAAGGAAAAAAAACAATAAAATATGTTGTGTTTGATTGGGCTTTTTTTCCATGGAAATTTTTTCCATCACAAAGTTTTCACCAATTGTAGCTGTGTTTGGTTGGGTTTTTTTCCATGGAAAATATTTCCATCACAAATTTTCCACCAATTGTAGTGTTTGATAGCTTATATTTTCCATGGAATTATTTTCCAAAAAACTGTCATTTTCCATATTTTCTTCTAAAATGGTGGAAAATGAAACTTGTCCAACCATAGAAAAATATCATTTTCCATGGAAAATAACTATTTATCATGGAAAATAATGACAATCAAACACCCAAATTAAGTTTTCCATGAATTTTTTTTTAAAATTCCATGGAATTTTTTTCTAGGAAAATAATTCCATAGAATTAATTTTTTTTCCATATCTTTTCCACCTTGCAATCAACGCACGTAACTGTTTGATAGCTTATATTTTCCATGGAATTATTTTCCAAAAAACTATCATTTTCTATTTTTTTCTGAAATGATGGAAAATGAAACTTTCCAACCCATAAGAAAATATCATTTTCCATAGAAAATAACTATTTTCCACAGAAAATAACAATGAAAACCCGAATTAAGATTTCCATAGAAATTTTTTAAAAATCCATGAAATTTTTTCTTAGGAAAATAATTCCATGGAATTAATTTTTTTCCACTTTGCAATCAAACGCATTATGGATTTTAGTTTTCCATGAACTCATATAGGGAACAATTTAAAAATCACAAGTAGTTCAGTAAAACAAAACAAAAACAAATGATTCAATATGTATTCATTGACAAGAAATGGTAACAAAATACTTCGTCATTTTCCAACAACTGATACAACTATGCAATGGTATCAAATTATACTTCCAAAACATAGTTGATAAAATGTTACCAAGGTATCAAATTATGCTTCCAATTCATCACAATATCATACATGTAAGACCAACTTGAGAATTTACCAAAACATAGTAAATGTCAAAGGATAACAAATCACCAATATTTATCATCAAGCCATCCATTTTTCACCACATAGGATGACTTGAAGTTTTTTTAAATGAAAGGACAAGTCAGTAGAATACAACAAATACTCACTGCGATCCTACAGAATTTCCAGGGATCATAAAGCATAAGAAAATAAATTACCAGGGATCACATAGGATGACAGGTCAGTATGTAAATTTCTTAACATCAATGATTTCTTAATATGCTATGAAAAATTCTTTCTTAACAAATTTTTTTGTGCTAAAATAATTTAATGTTAAGAACGGTTAAACAGGATATAAAAACACAGATCTCGAATAATCTTTTAGATTATTGAAAATATATCTTTATCATCCTGAAAAATAGAATAGCAAAACAATACAAGGTTAGAGTTACCGGTCTCTGGGGAAATCGTGTACGAAGTATTGCCTAAGAGATTATTCGTGGTCTATGCAGACTTATTCTCACATCCTCCTAGAGGTAAAACCTTCGTGCTACTGTCTTTCCGTCGCTGCACACAGCTATGGGAGAGTGACCCGAAGTTAGCTTTGTTCAGCAAAGAATTGAAATAAAAATTTGGAAAGATGAAAAAATGGAAGAATTTTTGGATGGTATAAGGAGGAAGAAAGCAACGGGTGTTGTCTACAAAAATCATGCCAAAGAAATTCAAAGAACATGTTATATAGTCATCCCAACCAAAGTATTAAGAGGTTTCAATGGTGATAAATAGGATGAATTAGGAGTCATAAACATTAGACATAAAGTGTATAACCGTTGGGGAATTAATAGGATAAGGGCGGAATTCTTCCTAATGTTTAAAAAATAGAGTAATGCTATATGTTTAAAAATAACATATCAACAACTTCTGTGTATAAGTCAACTGAACTGAGAAAATGATAACTTCAATGACTTTCCCAGTACAATAAAGCTTGGTAACCTAGTAGCAATATTAGTGAACTTAACAAATAAATCATAGTGTATATGCATATACATGTAAAAAAATTAGGACATACGAAAGCATACACATAGATGGCAAATGCATATCTGTAGACAAAATTTACACATATGCATAAGTATGCATGCAAGTAATAGAATTGAATTTGTAAGGTTATGTTTGGTTCACTATAATGTAATCGTAATCGTAATAGAATTGAATTTGTAATATAGGTCTGTAATGTAATGAAATTACAATAACATTACTATGTTTGTTGAAACATGTAATCAAATCATATAATTTAATGTCAATTGCATTCATATGTTTGGTTTACCATGTAATGTAATTGAGTTTCTAATTTAATATTTTTTAAATCAACATTAAAAAGAGTAGATCAATAAACATAGATGGCAAATGCATACACATAGATGGCAAATGCATATCTGTAGACAAAACATTTCAATACAAGTAAGGTTATGTTTGGTTCACTATAATGTAATCGTAATCGTAATAGAATTGAATTTGTAATAATCGAGTCTGTAATGTAATGAAATTACAATAACATTACTATGTTTGGTTGAAACATGTAATCAAATCATATAATTTAATGTCAATTGCATTCATATTGTTGGTTTACCATGTAATGTAATTGAGTTTCTAATTTAATATTTTTAAATCAACATTAAAAAGAGTAGATCAATAAAATTTTAAAAAATTTCAAAAATTAAAAATTAAAATTAAAAAATTAAAACTAAAATTAAATAATAAATAAATAAAGGAAAAAAAATCATTTTGTCCTTCTGCAAAAAAAGACTAAAAACGTCAAAAAAGGACAAAAAAGACCAAAAATGACAAACGAACAACAAAAAAAACAACCAACAATGAAAATGCAATAAAAACTGAAAAACGACAAAAAATTCAAAATGACAAAAAAAAACCCATCAAAAGTGACGAAAAATGATAAAAATTAACCAAAATAAAAATTGACCAAACAAGATAGGTAGAAGAGCATGCTTTATAATATTGATCAAATCCTAAAAAAGAATAGAAAAGAAAGGCGAGCGACAGTGAGCTAAAAACCGTCCCATATAGGAGCAAAAGCTCTCAACCCAAGCCACCCAGTCATTGATCATCCCTTTTATGAGAGAGAGGTTAGCGATAGCTACGGGAAAGAGCTCGATGATTCCGCTTGCCAATGTTGTCTAAAATGGCGATGGAATCCCAATCTTTAAGAAAAAAGAATTTCTGAATTATAAGACATACTCTACCTTAAAAAAAACTAAAAACAAAAAAGACAAAAAACAAATTTCTCGATAACTACGCTTGCCAATGTTGTGCCCTGTCGATTCATGAGATGAAGAACATAAATTAAATTGATTGCGGAAGCATACCTGAATCCATTGTCTTTGGTTGACGGATCTTGAAGCAGACGTTTTTCTTTGTGGGATTTGATCTTCCAACCTGCTACGGCCCTTAATAATAAAGATTAAATCTTTATTCCTCTCTTTGTTGATGGGGATACAGAAGAGAATAGAGAAACCCTCTCTTGGTGGCCGTATGAGTTGGGGACCATAACCCTAATGAATACACATATATATAGATATGTGTGTTGTGATATTTCTAATTTGGCCCCTCATCAAATTAGAATTATCTTCGGTATCTACACATTAATTCCATGACAATTATACCCTTAAGCTGTAGTGCCCCGTCCCGCTCAGTCAATCAGAGGAATCGAAACGCCGACGATGTTCGCCTTAGCCTTGCAACGGCTGCTGGAAGACATCGCTCGGTCAAGGCGACCGCATCGCTCAGGTGGGGGTAGTTTCGGTGACTTGTCTCATCTTAGCCTTCACATATAAATCACATGTTTTTAACTTGCACAAGTAGGCTTGATAATAAAAGTGACGAATCCACATAGCTAAAGGAAATAATCCCGACGGTCGAATTGAGTTAGAATATGGAAAGGTCCAACGGTCGGCATAGAGTTGGTGCACGACGTGATTTGAAAATGACCCTCAATCCTTCGTCCCGTGGCTTGGGAGAAGAAAAGTTGGTTGAGTAGGCAAAGTTATGAACGTAGCCTAAGTCATAGGCGTCGCCCGCGTAAATGCTCGATAAAGCATGCACGCTTCCATGATGCAAGGTTTGGCATAGCCTTTGCTCGTCCCTTGAGTTAAGTTGTAGGCTTGGTGAAGTTAGGCAAAGTGATGGTGGTCGACCTAAGTCATTCCAAGCACGGTCCTACGAGTTCTACGGCTGGGTATGACAACTTAGTCTTACGGTTTCAAGCCCGTCATATAGAGTAAGTCTTGGGCGGTGGCGTCGCGTAGAGTTCAAGTTGGTTTAAGGCACGATGTCACGGACGTAGTGTTTTCAGGCACGGGCCACGGTTGATTCATTGAGTTTGGAAAGTGTTGTGAATATTTGTTCTTGAGTTAAGTAAAATGATAGGGCAAGAAAGAAGAATGCTCGCGACTACGGGTCGTCGAGGCAAGATCTCAGAGGTGAGACGTATTGAACTTGACCCTGAAAGAGATGATAACACTATAGGTGGAATGACTGTGTGAGACGTCAGTTGAGTCGAGTCTTGCATGGTCATGGACAACTTGTTGACAAGGTAGAGTTTCCTCGAACGGTAGCCCGACGGATGGGGACCGGTTCTTGAGAAGCAGCATTAGCACGTACTGGATGACCGCACAAGTTAGCGCAGAGGCTTGCTAGCGGGGCTAGCTACCCACGCTGGCAAGGGCGGCCGCCTAACAAGCTAAAGGAGTCCAGGATGGCTCTGGGAGTCAGTGACCAAATCATATAGATGAGTCGACATGGCGGCAATCTGCGTGTGTGCCTTTGGATTGAGTTGAGTTATTGAATGTGTGTACAGTTGGAATACAATATTTGGTCCTAAGATGTGGCATCAACATAGGCGACGTGCTTCGGCACGAGATGTGGCGTCGAGTCTAATGTTGTCAGCATATAAGTTGCATAGTTTGGATGTGAGTTGTCCTGAGTCTAAGTCAGGAAAGGTCACAAGGCAAAGTTGGTCGAGCGACACTTAACCCACAGGTCTTGATTGGGTCAGTTGATGATTTGGTAGCAAAGGGCCGCGAGGCGGCGATATGATTGAGTCGCACGTAGTTGCGAGGCACGGCACAAAGGATTGTAGCACGGTCACACGGGAATGGAGCCTCATCGCATAGTTGCATCTCTGGTTTTGGCCGAAAGGCAAGCACGACATGATAGGTTAACGTTGTTTGAGTCGACATTGTTGTTGCAAGCACGGGATGGTCTAAAGACACAAATAGGCAAGGCGTCGGTCATAAAACTGATCCTAAGGCAAGAGTAGAAAGACAATACAAAAGGGGACTAAGTTGCACAAAAGTAAATCAAACGTGTCGGGTTTGTATGGGTGGGCGAGGAGCTCATTCTACCAGTACAGTTGAGTACTGACACCCACATAGTTTCCATGTACAGGTACAGGTAGAAGCACATGGTGTGGAGCTCATTTAGATACGTCGAGGCACGGAGTTCCTTGGCATATCGAAGCACGCAGACGCATGAAGTAAAGACTTATACAGGACATAATGTATGGACGTCGCCTTCCGAAGCATCCGCTGGCTAAAGACTTGTAAGTGAGAGATGAGAGAGAGCTGAGTGACTTGTAATGTGAGATTGAGTGAGCTTGAGAGACTTATAATCTTGGCCTTGTGCCCCCAATGTAACCGTTGTTTCAATATCAATAAAGAGCTTCTTTGAATAACTTGTGTTTGTTCTAATTTTGCTGCCATAAATCAATGTCTCTACACGGGACTTCTGTGCGACGACCCCGTCGCAGCCAGTGAAATCGGCCGTTATGGAACCCGCCTTGCACGAGCGCAATCTAGGCTCGTGCAGCATCATGCCTTAGCGAGGACGATCGCTCCTACGAGAGCGGGGCGTGACATAATGGTATCAGAGCACGGCTTTACGTCCTTGGATTATCGATTGAATTCTTTAACTCGTTGCTTCCGTAAAACTCTGAATGTTGCTTCCGCATATTGATATCGTTGGTACGCTCTCTCTCAATCGTCCCATGGGATGTCCATACAATAAGTCTAACTATTTTACAAAACGTAGGAAAATAGTTTTTGACAAAACAAAAAGATGGTTCGCGTAAGCACGGTTGGCTAAGTCGGGCTGGGCATATACACCAAAAAGTTGTGCCGACCTTAGAAAAGTCGAGTGCGGGATTCGAATTGTGTCGAACAAGAATGAGTTGAACCCGATTGAGTAAATTGAGATGACTATCAATAGGGGTGCTATCGAGCGATGATAACGTCGGTGCGATATAGATGAGCGTGCTTGGAAATTGAGGAATGGATCGAACGGAAAATTTGAAGTAGTCGATTTTGATTCAAATGATAAGTTGAGGATTTATTGAATGACTTCATCCTTGAGTGGTGTATGCGATAGCCTCAGGGATGTCGATCGATTGATAAAGGAATGATGCGAATTGAGGAAAACGTTGGTCGATGACTTAAGATAAACGGATGAACGATATGTGAATTTGGTTTGAGGAAAATCGATGTTGTGAATGATTTGAGGGATAATAATCGAACTTGAATTTGAATGTCGAGGAGATTATCCAGTCGGACGATAGCATCATTCGCACGACTCGAAATTGGTTGTAAAGGAAGATCGTCAGGTTACGCATATCGTCGATGGTATTGAGGCGTATCAAAGATCGATATGCGACAACTCGGGGGTACTCTGACTCGGCGAATGACGATCGTACAAGTGTTGTTGTTCGGTTGGGTGGATTACTTAGGATTTTGATTAAGAGGAATGTTGGAT
Source organism: Iris pallida (assembly GCA_029216955.1). Classification (NCBI taxonomy): domain Eukaryota; kingdom Viridiplantae; phylum Streptophyta; class Magnoliopsida; order Asparagales; family Iridaceae; genus Iris; species Iris pallida. The sequence continues at coordinate 28,476,146 of JANAVB010013397.1, forward strand.
GAAAATAAAAGTGTCTTGATGGTTACGCGGATAACCACATCATCGACATTCTTGTCTTGCGCGAGCGCAACTCTAGCCTCGTACATGCGTTGTGTCGGATTTGGGGCGATCATTCTGCGTGAGCGTTGACATGGTGATTCATGTCGCAGGAATGATCGAACCCGGAAAATCAGGACGCGGCAACTTTGATTGTCTCAACTTGTTGGTTTGATGCAAAGGAAAATTCGAAAATATTTAGACTTACGATTGATGAATAAAATAAACTTGAGGATTGAGTAGGTCCAATCTGCGCATCGAGAATGAATTAGTCTAGACACGAAAACAAGAGTTACGTCCCAATGAGGATGACTATCCCGTGGGAGCGTGCATGGTGATTCATGCCTACCATGGATAATCTGAATCGTGTGAGATCGGGGCGCAACATATTGTTAAGCTAGACGACCTCATGATCGAATACGTGAGTTGGAATGAATCACTTAGGGAATATGAAATATGAATTATGGTTTAGAGATGGATTGTGTCGTAACGTGCTTGACTTTGAAGGGATGATAGACGAATAATATCGAACGTATTCGAAAAGATAGACTATGCGAAGATGGTTTGTTGAACGAGCGATATTGAGATGTCGTGGAATTAGTTGAACGTAAGTTGTCGTAGGATGGCTTTGCTGAATGACTAGACCCCGTGCGACGAAATGTTGGGATGTGTATAGGGAATCGATGCTCGATGTTTAGAAATCGGAGTGATGCAAGCTTGGGTAGAAAACCCCGTACTATTAACTTGGTTTGACCTTAGGATAAGGTCAGTGTTGATATTATTGTTTGGGAACTATGATTCCAATACTGACGGAAAGACATAGCCTAGAAGTTAGGCAGACATTCCGGTGCGGAGCAATAGGAATGGTGAAGACACCACTCATGAGGCTCGGTTGACATGCATGTAGATCAAGGACGCTTGAATGCGTGCACGATCCGACTCGAGTGGTGATGGCGGAATTCGCTATCACGAGGCTTAGTTGAAATGCATGTATTTTAGGGACACCTAAGATATGTGCACGATCCATACTAAGTGATACGTTGAATTCAAGTGAGGCTTGAGGAACAGGAAAGTATAGAGGATTTTGAGATCGTAAGTTTTGAAGAAAGGATTGAGGGTAGCACGAGCGTGGCTCAGATTTGAGAAATGCATAGGCGTAGTGTGTGCGAGAGTTCGTGAATGTTGAGTAAAGTGATAAGTCGATAAGTGTACTCAGTTAGTTTCGAGGACAAAACTTTTTCTGAGTGGTGTATGATGTAGTGCCCCGTCCCGCTCAGTCAATCGGAGGAATCGAAACGCCTACGGCGTTCGGCCTTAGCCTTGCAATCGCTGCTGGAAGACATCGTTCGGTCGAGACGACCGCTCGCTCAGGTAGGATAGTTTCGGTGAACTTGCCTCATCTTAGCCTTCACATAATAAATCGTATGTTTTTAACTTGCACAAGTAGGCTTGATAATAAAAGTGACGAATCCACATAGCTAAAGAGAATAATCCCGACGGTCGAATTGAGTTAGAATATGAAAAGGTCCAACGGTCGGCTTAGAGTTGGTGTACGGCGTGCTTTGAAAATGATACTCGATCCTTCGTCCCGTGGCTTGGGAGAAGGGAAGTTGGTTGAGTAGGCAAAGTTATGAACGTAGCCTAAGTCATAGGCGTCGCCCGCGTAAATGCTCGATAAAGCATGCACGCTTCCATGATGCAAGGTTTGGCATAGCCTTTGCTCGTCCCTTGAGTTAAGTTGTAGGCTTGGTGAAGTTAGGCAAAGTGATGGTGGTCGACCTAAGTCATTCCAAGCACGGTCCAACGAGTTCTACGGCTGGGTATGACAACTTAGTCTTACGGTTTCAAGCCCGTCATATAGAGTAAGTCTTGGGCAGTGGCATCATGTAGAGTTTAAGTTGGTTTAAGGCACGATGTCACGGACGTAGTATTTTCAGGCACGGGCCACGGTTGATTCATTGAGTTTGGAAAGTGTTGTGAATATTTGTTCTTGAGTTGAGTAAAATGATAGGGCAAGAAAGAAGAATGCTCGTGACTACGGGTCGTCGAGGCAAGATCTCAGAGGTGAGAAGTATTGAACTTGGCCCTGAAAGAGATAATAACACAATAGGTGGAATGACTGTATGAGACGTCAGTTGAGTCGAGTCTTGCATGGTCATGGACAACTTGTCGACAAGGTAGAGTTTCCTCGAATGGTAGCCCGACGGAAGGGGACCGGTTCTTGAGAAGCAGCATTAGCACGTGCTGGATGACCGCACAAGTTAGCACAGAGGCTTGCCAGTGGGGCTAGCTACCCACGCTGGCAAGGGCGGCCGCCTAACAAGCTAAAGGAGTCCAGGATGGCTCTGGGAGTCAGTGACCAAATCATGTAGATGAGTCGGCATGGCGGCAATCCGCGTGTGTGCCTTTGGATTGAGTTGAGTTGTTGAATGTGTGTACAGTTGGAATACAATGTTTGGTCCTAAGATGTGGCATCAACATAGGCGACGTGCTTCGGCACGAGATGTGGCGTCAAGTCTAATGTTGTCAGCATATAAGTTGCATAGTTTGGATGTGAGTTGTCCTGAGTCTAAGTCAGGAAAGGCCGCAAGGCAAAGTTGGTCGAGCGACACTTAACCCACAGGTCTTGATTGGGTCAGTTGATGATTTGGTAGCAAAGGACCGCGAGGCGGCGATATGGTTGAGTCGCACGTAGTTGCGAGGCACGACACAAAGGATTGTAGCACGGTCACACAGGAATGGAGCCTCATCGCATAGTTGTGTCTCTAGTTTTGGCCGAAAGGCAATCACGACATGATAGGTTAACGTTGTTTGAGTCGACATTGTTGTTGCAAGCACGGGATGGTCTAAAGACACAAATAGGCAAGGCGTCGGTCATAAAACTGATCCTAAGGCAAGAGTAGAAAGACAATACAAAAGGGGACTAAGTTGCACAAAAGTAAATCAAACATGTCGGGTTTGTATGGGTGGGCGAGGAGCTCATTCCACCAGTACAGTTGAGTACTGACACCCATATAGTTTCCATGTGCAGGCACAGGTAGAAGCTCTCGACGCGGAGCTTGCTTGGATGCGTCGAAGCGCGGAGTTCCTTGGCGATTCGAAGCACGCGGACGCATGGAGTAAAGACTTATACAGGACATAATGTATGGACGTCGCCTTCCGAAGCATCCGCTGGCTAAAGACTTGTAAGTGAGAGATGAGAGAGAGCTGAGTGACTTGTAACGTGAGATTGAGTGAGCTTGAGAGACTTGTAATCTTGGCCTTGCGCCCCCAATGTAACCGTTGTTTCAATATCAATAAAGAGCTTCTTTGAATAACTTGTGTTTGTTCTAATTTTGCTGCTATAAATCAATGTCTCTGTACGGGACTTCTGTGCGACGACCTCGTCGCAGCCGCTGAAATCGGCCGTTATGGAACCCGCCTTGCACGAGCACAATCTAGGCTCGTGCGGCATCACGTCTTAGCGAGGACGATCGCTCCTACGGGAGCGGGGCGTGACATAAGCCAATTTCCATATTGACCACTTTAATTTGGCTTAATTATTTAGATAGCCCAAACACAATTAATTTTACATGTGTGGCCCCATAATTATTGAATAATTCCAACAATCTCCCACTGGACCACATATATAACCTTATAATTGTGTTAACCTTAGTGAGCTCATAAATCGCTATCTTAATCCTTAGTGTATATCCGGACAATCTCGTCCATTAACCATATGTCACCCTCATTTCCTGTATTTCGTATTTGTACTCGTAATTTGATTTTTGGCACGTATTTTATTTCCTCGACTTGCGGATTTTGGTTTCCCGTAAATGGGTTTGGACCATGGCTTGGTTTTATTTTATGGAATTGGTTTGGTTTGATTAGGTTTGGTTTAATATGAATTGGTACACTTTAACCTACACTCCTCCCTCAACACACCACAACCCACCATCATAAATTCCCACCTACTTTCTCTCTCCTCTTTACTCTCCATTAATTTTCTTCTTCTCCTTCCTCCACACACAACTCCCCAATCCATAGGCAAGTGCACCTTGCCAACAAATAAGTACCCAATTTTATTTGTCCATTTGATAGATTAGGACATGTAGATCAACATTAGAACTTGACATTTTGTGAATTGGAGCTTTCATTCTTCTAGATCTAGGTTTTAACCATTTTCAAAAATCCTTGGTTTTGCTCTATTAAACTTCGATTTTTGCATGTTTTGATGCTTCCATGTGGAAGAGAATTCGATTTTACTCAAGTTAGAACTTTGAAAATCTAGATTTGATTTTGATTTGATCAAGTTATGAAGAATTGAAGTTTTGAAGTTCTTCTCGGGTTGGAGAAGCAGCCCTCTCGGCCTGCGCTCTTTAGCGCAAAGCCGATTGCGCAGCTCACCCTTTGGTGAACTGCGCACCTTTCTTCTCGGCCAGCGCCTTCATTGCGCATAGCCGATTGTGCCCGGCCTCTTGGGCTGGACCGCGCATCTACCTTGGCGCACCAACCCCTGCGCAGTTGGCCCCTGCGCAACCTGACTCATGCACAATCCACCCTGCGTAAGCCAGCCATGCGCAATCCACCTTCTGCACAATCTATCTCTGCGCAACCAACTCCTGCGCAGTTCACTCCTGCGCAGTCTACCTTCTGCGCAATCCATCCATACGCCATCTGCCCCTGCGCACTTGGCACCCTGCACAACTGACACCCTACACAATCCAACCCCTGATCCCTTGCGCAAACCATTGGCTCTTGGAGTTTTGGTTTTATTTCTTTAAGCTTGGCTCTTCTATAGTCCTATATATATATTGGTATTTTATTAGGTATTTTACGTCTATTTTATATCCTTACGCCTTTTGTCATGAACTTGATTTTACTTAATATACTTGGAATGACTATTGTACATGGCCTGGTATGACAAGGAACTAGCATAACACGACAGTGACCCGTAGTGGTGCACTCCTGACATGACCAACTTGACTTGATAGTGGCCGTGGCGGCGCACTCCTGACTTGACTTGACTTGACTTGTAACTTGTAACTTGACTCGTATAATCAACTTGACACCGTGGGTGTTCCTGCTTGCTTGCTTGTACAATCCACTTGTCTTGTCTTGCATCATGTCTAGGATGTGACTCCCTGGGTACCACGGCCAGGGACTCGCGCTAAATTGGATTAGGCTAATGATTAGATCAAACTAGAACATGGAGAATTCCCAGTCACAGGCGATCTCGTTATCTGGGTGCTTTAATGGACTTGTAGCTTGCCGACGAGTAGAGCACATTTCCAGCACACTGTCATGTGTTGCACCCTCTAAGTCACCTAAGGGTACATTTGTCTCCCGGGCAATGTACCCACCTATAACTCTCAACCTGCGGAAGGATAACTGGATAGTCTGCAGGGCTTAGGACTGGGAGTTTCTCACTTGCATCTTGTTAGTAATTAGGCTTGTGATAACCCTAGTTAGTTAAAGTAGTAAGCCGTAGTAATTGCTTGGCCGCTTGTGAATGCATGATGTCCAGCCTTGTCTATGTCTTGTCTAGCTCCAGTACCTGCTATCTCCTGAGCATGTTTGTTTTACTTATCTTAACGATAAATGAGTAGAGACAGTGAGCTATTCAGGCGAAGGGTTACAACCCCGGTCCTTGTCTGGTTTAAGGATTGTAACCTGGCTCCCGGAATGGTTCCACGTCCCTAGTCGTTTATCGCCCTGTGTACTTTACTACTTGTACTTCTTTTATTCTTATGTTCTGATATGCTGGCTTTTGTTCTTATTTGTGGCCTCCTTTGTGGCACTTGCTCTTTCTGGGGTTTGACCCAGCTGGTTTTGTGTGGCCAGATTTCGGAGCAGCTCCCTAGGATCTATCGAGCTTCCAGCCCAATGGTGACAACTAGACGGAACCCGGGCCAAGAGTGGGTTTTCCTTTTTGTTTCACCCACTTATATGTAAATTTATTCTTTTGAGGCATTTAGCCGACGAGCACCTGTTAGCTCGATGCACATTTACTTACTGTCTGCTTACGGGCTGTAAACATGATTAACAAATCCTAGGGTTGATCATGTATGATTGAACTCTTGCTAGTCCTATCATTTTGTACGACTAGCTTCATGATCATCCAATATGTAATATTTGGGACGCCTTATATATATATTTGACGCTCTAACATCTTGTAACTCCGTTAATTGCTTGAGATTGAGACAATAGGCTTGACCTTAAGAGACTGCTGGCTTGTAGTAAACCCTCATATCTAGACAGCCGTGACCGTATAGTTGAGATGTATTCTATTTCAATATACGTAGCTGGCTATGTCTGCCCCCGCTCTCCAGTATTCTGGTTCTGGGACGTGACATGGTTTAAGTGGTGGCCCATGCAGGTCTTGGCATTCGAGAAATGTGAGGGTTTACCGAATAGATGTCTCAATCAATATTCGTCCTTGATCTCTGCTCGTATCCTCAAATCCCTGAGAATCTTGACCTGATCACATTGCTTGTATCATTGATCTGTCCTGGTCCTTTCCTTATTGTTCCTTATATCGTCTTCTTCAGCGGCATTACTCCCGGACCTGCCAACCAGCCAGAGGAAGCTCGACAAGCACCCCAGCGCCAGGAAGATCAAGCTCAGCACTCTGGAGTAGCCTCCCGAGTTATGCTTTCCGGAGGCTCAGAACCTCCAGTTCAGGCAGCTCTGTCCGCTCAACCAGCTAGACAGGATGAGGGACCTTTGGTAGGGCTTATCAGAGAACTACTTGCATCCCAAGATCGTCGAGGCTACGCCTTGCACCAGGAAGTTCATGATGCACTAAACCGAGGAGGTCCCCAAGGGAATCAGGCGGCCAACAGTTTCAAACGCTTGAACCCTCCCTTCTTTGACGGCAGTGAAGATGCGATTGCCGCGGACGCTTGGCTTCAGGATACCGAGGTGGTTTTAGAAGCAGCTAGGACACCTGAGAATGAGAAGGTGGCGGTGGTACGCCTACAGTTGTTAGACTTGGCTCGCGATTGGTGGGCAGCTCAGGCCATGGGATTAGCAGCGCAGTCACTTGGGCGACGTTCAGAGAGAGGTTCCAGACGAAGTACTTCGATGCGGTGGCACGGTACGACCTGCAGACCAGATTCACCAACTTGAAGCAAGGAGGCAGGACGGTCGATGGCTATGCGACCGAGTTTTCCAGGCTGAGTAGGTTCGCCCCTACCTTGGTGGCGACCGAGTTCGATAGGGCTCAGCGGTTCCAGCAAGGGCTGCACTTAGAGATATTATTGGCTGTGGAGCAGTTCGAGCACCAGACGTTCGATGCAGTATTGAAGGTAGCAAGGAGGCATGAGTATACCTCCCGGAGAATTATGGACAGGACCGGAGACAGGAAGCGGTCCCACAACCAGATGCACCAATCTTCAGCTCCAGCCCCGGCAGCTAGGGGTATAACCATTGGAACTCCGAGGCGGGCGGCCTCAGTGACGTCGGTTCAGCATTCAACCCCGACGTACCCGCAGCAGCAGAAGCAGAAGCAGTCTTCCTCGGTGGGATGTTCTCATTACGGGAAGCCGGGCCATGTAGTGGCAGAGTGTCGTAGGGCACAGGGATTATGCCTGGCTTGTGGAGGAGCAGACCACCAGATAGGGACCTGTCCGAATAGGGGAGGTCCATCATCATCCAATCTTTCTAGTTTTTCGGTGAGAGGACCAGCCCCAGTTCCAGTCCAGCAGCAGCAACAGCAGTACCCGAGGCCATTGTTGCCTCAGGCCCAGGCCTTTTAGCAGCAGAACCAGCAGTAGTTCACCCAGGCTCCAGCACAGAACCGACAGAGGGGTTCCCAGCAGAGAGGACCCGTAGCTAGAGGTCAGGCTATGATGATGACCATGGAAGAAGAAGTTACACCAGGTGAGGTAGTGGCAGGTACTATTCTCGTCAACACCTTTCCAGCATCTGTATTATTTGATTCTGGTGCATCGCATTCATTCATGTCTGCACGATTCGCGACACGGATAGGATTGGAGCCCGAGTCATTATCAGTGAGGCTCAATATACTTACTGGTATTGGTCTTGTGGGAGTAGATCGAGTATTTTCCTCGTGTCGGATCGTAGTTAGCGGTAGAGAGTTCCCCGCTAGGCTCATAGAGTTCCCTATGGCAGACTATGATGTAGTCCTAGGCATGGATTGGTTGAGAAACCATTATGCTAGGATAGACTGCCATGTTGGCAGAGTTGTCTTTAGTATTCCCGGAGAGCCAGAGTTTTCATTTTCCAGAGGCACAGTAGAGCCATCTCCTCCAGTATTGCGGATGGCAGTAGCAGCAGTGCAGTTGCCCCGGATAGTTGAAGAGTTTCCAGATGTCTTCCCAGAGGAACTTCCAGGGATGCCACCAGAGCGGGAGATCGAGTTCACCATCGACTTGATTCCCGGGACAGCACCAGTATCAGAGCAAGTCTACAGAATGGCGCCTTCAGAGTTGGAGATTTTGTACAAGATGATTGAAGAACTCAGGACCAAGGGATTCATTCGTGCAAGTGGATCATCTTGGGGAGCCCCGATGCTTCTTGTAAAAAAGAAGGATGGTACGTCCAGGCTATGTGTTGATTATCGTACCTTGAACTCAGTGACAATCAAGAACAGATACCCTCTTCCAAGGATAGATGACTTGTTTGATCAACTCAAAGGGGTTCAGTTTTCTCGAAGATAGACTTGCGGTCAGGATACCACCAGATCAGAGTCAGAGAGCAGGACATCCCGAAGATGGCGTTCAGATCTAGGTACGGGCATTGGGAGTTTCTAGTTATGCCCTTTGGAGCGACCAATGCGCCGGCAGTGTTCATGGACCTCATGAACCGTATTTTCATGCCTTACTTGGATCAGTTTGTGATAGTGTTCCTTGATGACATCCTGGTCTACAACAAGAGTGAAGCAGAGCACGAACAGCATCTCAGAGTTGTCCTCCAGATTCTCAGAGAGTACCAGTTGTACGCCAAGTTCAGTAAATGCGAGTTCTGGCTCGATCGCATTTCTTACTTGGGTCACATCATTACCAGAGGAGGAGTGGAAGTGGATCCCCAGAAGATTGTGGCTATCGAGGCATGGCCAGTACCCAGCTCAGTGGCAGAAGTTCGCAGCTTTCTTGGACTGGCCGGCCACTACCGGCGGTTCGTCTCAGATTTTGCAAGGATTTCAGCACCGATGACCCAGTTGACTCGCAAGGATGTGCCGTTCGTTTGGACAGCAGAATGTCAGGAATCATTTGAGAAGTTGAAGCGAGGTTTGATAACGGCTCCCATTCTCACCCTTTCAGATGGGACCGGAGGATTCACAGTTTATTGCGACGCTTCAGGCAGAGGATTGGGATGTGTTTTGATGCAACATGGGAAGGTAATTGTTTATGCGTCACGTCAACTCCGTGATCATGAGAAAAATTACCCGACCCATGACTTGGAGCTAGCAGCAGTAGTGTTTGCACTTAAGTTGTGGAGGCACTACTTGTACGGAGACAGAGTGAAGATATTTACTGATCATAAGAGCCTGAAGTATGTTTTCATACAGAAGGATCTTAATATGTGGCAGAGAAGATGGCTCGAGCTACTGGTAGACTACGATGTGGATTTGCAGTATCATCCAGGGAAGGCCAATGTTGTAGCAGATGCGTTGAGCCGGAGAGCCGGAGTTTATTTCCTGACGGCGCAACCAGAGCTATTGGCAGATCTTCAGAAGATGGGTATTGAAGTTGTCCTCCCTTCTAATGTGGCCTTGATGGCCAGTCTACAGATTCAGTCCACCATAGTTGAGAGGATCCGGACAGCACAGTTAACAGATTCCAAGATTCAGCGGCTCAGAGCAGAGTGCGAGGCAGGAAAAAGGCCAGAGTTATGTATTCATGAGGATGGTACACTTCGATACGGCATGCATTTTTGTATACCCAGTGGAGATATCAGACAGGAAGTCATGGCAGAGGCTCACAGTTCGCAGTATTCCATCCACCCAGGCAGCACGAAGATGTACAGAGATATTCGTCAACACTTTTGGTGGAATGGTATGAAGAGAGAGATAGCCCGGTATGTCTCTCGATGTTTGGTTTGCCAACAGGTCAAGGCTGAACATCAGAGGCCAGCTGGACTTCTTCAACCTTTACCGATCCCAGAATGGAAATGGGAACACATAACCATGGATTTCTTGACTGGGTTACCCAGATCTCCGGCAGGCAGAGATGCTATTTGGGTCATTGTAGACAGGCTTACCAAGGTGGCACACTTTCTTCCATTTAGAGTTGGACAGTCGACGGTACAGCTAGCAGAGATGTATCTCAGGCAGATCGTCAGACTTCACGGAGTGCCAGTCAGCATAGTATCAGATAGGGATACGAGATTCACATCGCACTTCTAGCACAGTCTTCATCAAAGTTTGGGGACTCGTCTCAAGTTCAGCTCAGCATATCATCCGCAGACAGATGGACAATCGGAGCGTACTATACAAACTCTCGAAGATATGTTGCGGTCGTGTACCCTTGACTTTGGTGGTTCGTAGGAGGATCACCTGCACCTGGTGGAATTCTCGTACAACAATAGTTTCCAGGCCAGTATCCAGATGGCACCCTTCGAGGCTCTGTATGGCAGGAAGTGCAGATCCCCGTTAGCATGGGACGATGTCGGAGAAAGGCATATGCTCGGTCTAGAACAGATTTCTCAGACGGTTGAAGTGGTCAGGAAAGTCAGAGATCACCTCCGAGTTGCTCAGGATCGCCAGCGCCATTGGGCCGATGCTCATCGGCGTCCCTTAGAATTTGCTGTCGGCGACCATGTATTCCTTAGGATCTTGCCTACCCGTGGCGTCATTCGTTTTGGCGTATGGGAAAAGCTTAGTCCTAGGTATATAGGGCCGTTCGATATTCTAGAGCGAGTAGGTGATGTGTCCTATCGTCTCTCTCTTCCGCCGTCGCTAAGTGAGGTGCATGATGTATTCCATGTGTTCCAATTACGACAGTACATCCCGGACCCGAGCCATATCCTAGATCATTCGGAATTGGTTGTTGGTACCAACCTTTCCTATGAGGAGAGGTCCGTGTCTATTTTGGACCGGAGGGAAAAGACGCTCAAGAACAAGACTATTAACTTAGTCCGTGTTGCTTGGGGTCATCACTCTCTAGGTGAGTCAACGTGGGAGCGTGAGGACGACATCCGATCGCGATACCCCTACCTGTTTGACTCGTAAGGTATAATGTCTTCCTTGTGCCTTACGTTTTCCCTTCCTTGCTTGCATTGTATGATTGTATGATTGAACTGCTTAGTGTAGCTTGTCTGTGCTTAGTATAGCTTGTCGTGGCAATCTCTAGCTCCTTGATTAAATTCCGAGGACGGAATTCTTTGAAGGTGGGTAGAGTTGTCACCCTCATTTCCTGTATTTCGTATTTGTACTCGTAATTTGATTTTTGGCACGTATTTTATTTCCTCGACTTGCGAATTTTGGTTTTCCGTAAATGGGTTTGGACCATGGCTTGGTTTTATTTTATGGAATTAGTTTGGTTTGATTAGGTTTGGTTTAATATGAATTGGTACACTTTAACCTACACTCCTCCCTCAACACACCACAACCCACCATCATAAATCCCTACCTACTTTCTCTCTCCTCTTTACTCTCCATTAATTTTCTTCTTCTCCTTCCTCCACACACAACTCCCCAACCCATAGGCAAGTGCACCTTGCCAACAAATAAGCACCCAATTTTATTTATCCATTTGATAGATTAGGACATGTAGATCAACATTAGAACTTGACATTTTGTGAATTGGAGCTTTCATTCTTCTAGATCTAGGTTTTAACCATTTTCGAAAATCCTTGGTTTTGATCTATTAAACATTGATTTTTGCATGTTTTGATGCTTCCATGTGGAAGAGAATTCGATTTTACTCAAGTTAGAACTTTGAAAATCTAGATTTGATTTTGATTTGATCAAGTTATGAAGAATTGAAGTTTTGAAGTTCTTGGAGTTCTTCTCGGGTTGGAGAAGCAGCCCTCTCGGCCTGCGCTCTTTAGCGCAAAGCCGATTGTGCAGCTCACCCTTTGGTGAACTGCACACCTTCCTTCTCGGCCAGCGCCTTCATTGCGCATAGCCGATTGCACCCGGCCTCTTGGGCTGGACCGCGCATCTCCCTTGGTGCACCAACCCCTGCGCAGTTGGCCCCTGCGCAACCTGACTCATGCGCAATCCACCCTGCGCAAGCCAGCCATGCGCAATCCACCTTCTGCGCAATCCATCTCTGCGCAACCAACTCCTGCGTAGTTCACTCCTGCGCAGTCTACCTTCTGCGCAATCCATCCATGCGCCATCTGCCCCTGCGCACTTGGCACCCTGCACAACTGACACCCTACACAATCCAACCCCTGATCCCTTGCGCAAACCATTGGCTCTTGGAGTTTTGGTTTTATTTCTTTAAGCTTGGCTCTTCTATAGTCCTATATATATATTGGTATTTTATTAGGTATTTTACGTCTATTTTATATCCTTACGCCTTTTGTCATGAACTTGATTTTACTTAATATACTTGGAATGACTATTGTACATGGCCTGGTATGACAAGGAACTAGCATAACACGACAGTGACCCGTAGTGGTGCACTCCTGACATGACCAACTTGACTTGATAGTGGCCGTGGCGGCGCACTCCTGACTTGACTTGTAACTTGTAACTTGACTCGTATAATCAACTTGACACCATGGGTGTTCCTGCTTGCTTGCTTGTACAATCCACTTGTCTTGTCTTGCATCATGTCTAGGACGTGACTCCCTGGGTACCACGGCCAGGGACTCGCGCTAAATTGGATTAGGCTAATGATTAGATCAAACTAGAACATGGAGAATTCCCAGTCACAGGCGATCTCGTTATCTGGGTGCTTTAATGGACTTGTAGCTTGCCGACGAGTAGAGCACATTTCCAGCACACTGTCATGTGTTGCACCCTCTAAGTCACCTAAGGGTACATTTTTCTCCCGGGCAATGTACCCACCTATAACTCTCAACCCGCGGAAGGATAACTGGATAGTCTGCAGGGCTTGGGACTGGGAGTTTCTCACTTGCATCTTGTTAGTAATTAGGCTTGTGATAACCCTAGTTAGTTAAAGTAGTAAGCCGTAGTAATTGCTTGGCCGCTTGTGAATGCATGATGTCCAGCCTTGTCTAAGTCTTGTCTAGCTCCAGTACCTGCTATCTCCTGAGCATGTTTGTTTTACTTATCTTAACGATAAATGAGTAGAGACAGTGAGCTATTCAGGCGAAGGGTTACAACCCCGGTCCTTGTCTGGTTTAAGGATTATAACCTGGCTCCCGGAATGGTTCCACGTCCCTAGTCGTTTATCGCCCTGTGTACTTTACTACTTGTACTTCTTTTATTCTTATGTTCTGATATGCTGGCTTTTGTTCTTATTTGTGGCCTCCTTTGTGGCACTTGCTCTTTCTGGGGTTTGACCCAGCTGGTTTTGTGTGGCCAGATTTCGGAGCAGCTTCCGAGGATCTACCGAGCTTCCAGCCCAATGGTGACAACTAGACGGAACCCGGGCCAAGAATGGGTTTTCCTTTTTGTTTCACCCATTTATATGTAAATTTATTCTTTTGAGGCGTTTAGCCGACGAGCACCTGTTAGCTCGATGCACATTTACTTACTGTCTGCCTACGGGCTGTAAACATGATTAACAAATCCTAGGGTTGATCATGTATGACTGAACTCTTGCTAGTCCTATCATTTTGTACGACTAGCTTCATGATCATCCAATATGTAATATTTGGGACGCCTTATATATATATATTTGATGCTCTAACATCTTGTAACTCTGTTAATTGCTTGAGATTGAGACAATAGGCTTGACCTTAAGAGACTGCTGGCTTGTAGTAAACCCTCATATCTAGACAGCCGTGACCGTATAGTTGAGATGTATTCTATTTCAATATACGTAGCTGGCTATGTCTGCCCCCGCTCTCCAGTATTCTGGTTCTGGGGCGTGACACCATATCAACATAGGATCAAAGCGGCCTTCGTCACATATAGCGTAACTAAACCATCAATGGTCACATATACCAATATAGCTAAACGACATAGATCAATCATGGATGCGTAGCATAGAAATTACACGCAACGTGATCAATATATGTCTATTTCCAACTGGCTCCTTAACTTTAATGACATCAATACTTTAACATAATGAAAACAGAATGAACTAAATTTCCATATATCTGATCAGATAAATATCCAAAATACTTTAATACATAAATGTGTCCAAAACCAAATAGCACCCAAATACATAAAATACAAACTCCCACTATATTGTCATATTCTTAATTAACACCCATATGAGCAGTATGCTCATGAAAGACCCTGGGTGATAATGCTTTTGTGAGCAGATCCGCTAACATGGAGTTTGTCTTAATGTGCTATATGGACACTATAACCATTCTGAATTCTTTCCTTCACAACTAGAAACTTTATGTCAATATCCTTTACTTATACAAGTTTCTGTTGTTTTTGGAATACATTACTGCTGATTTATTGTCACACCATAATTTAAGTGGTCTTTCAACACCGTACTGTAGGCGCAGCCTTGTGACAATTTCGTAACCATATTCCCTGAATAGATACCCCACAGCATGTTATAAACCTTGCTTTCATGGTGGAAGAAATTATGAGTGCATGTTTGACACTCACCCAAATATACCTCCATTAGTCAGCATAACATGATGTGGATCTCCTGCTATGTTGGTATCCAACAAAATCGGGGTCAGAATACCTTATGATCTCCAGAATTATCCGATCTCCTACAAAGAGCATATAATTTCATGTTCTCTATTAATTACTTAAGTAGTTTGGCTGCTATCCAATGATCCATCCATATTTGCTTAAATATCTGTCTAACATCGTAATATATACGCAATATCCTGACGCGTACATACTTGAGTATACATTAGACTCCCTACAACTTATTATGAAGGAAAAATCTATTGTATTTTCTTAATTTTAAGGCTAACCTTAGGGCACTTGTTTGAGACTGAATTTGTCTCCTTTAACGAGATGTGTCACCTAGTTTGCATTAAATACTTCAATCAATATATAAAACCAAAAAATTATTTCTACTCCCACTGAACTTGTGATACACACAATTTTCAACAGTGTTCATCTCAAAACCAAACGAGATAGTCACTTGTTAAAACTCAAAGTGTCTTTGACGAGAAGCCTGCTTGAGTCCATAAATAGATTCTGTCAGTTTGCAAACCATATTCTTTGGATCTTCTGACACAAAGTTTTCTGGTTGCACCATATAAATTATTTTGTCAATGTTACCATTGAGAAAAATATTTTTGACATCCATTTGATATAACTCAATATTAAAATGTACAACAAGTACTATGATTGGTTTAAAAGAGTCTTTCAAAGAAACCGAAGAGAAAGTCTCTTTAAAAAACAATCCCTTCCTCTTCTCTTGAGGTTGTTGAGTTTGTTCCTCAGAAACAATTACCTTATCTTGAATGGGGGGTACCTTTATGTTGTCTTGTTGAGGTAGCTCAACATCGACTTATAGAGGTAATTCGACATTGTCTTATTGAGGCTCCGAATTCACTTCTTGATCAATGACAGGTACAAAATCTTGCACATCGTCAAAAGTGATAGTAGGAATCGCAATCGATTCCTCCTCAAAGACAATGTCATTGACTTTATTTCTCCCCCAAACTCAACATCCTCAAAAAAAATATTACACTTCTCGTCTAAAAAAATTCTTTATTTTTGTGTTTAGTACCACGTGGTTCCATTGCAAGGTTTATTTATAGGACGCAATAGTTTCAAGTGATAATAGCATGTCACGAACATTTAAAATAAAAATAATACCAATATTATTTTGAATTTAAAGATAGATCAAACTTTATTGTTCCTAAATGAACAATGATAAATAAGATTGTCAAACAAGAAAACTGAAACTAAATTTCGTCTAAAAGACGGTACAATAAAAGCTTTAGATAAAATTGTCTATCAAATCCAATAATAACTAATATCCAAAATTTGTCCTATTGCATCCACTTCTACCGACTTGCCGTCTCCCACATAGATGTGTCTTTCACCATCAATTGGCTTTCGGTAGATCTGGCAACCCTTTTTTACACGCCATGTGTGGTACTTTATGCATTCCTTCTTTACGTGTCCCGACTTGCCATAAAAGAAACAACCATTAGCCTCAGTTTATTGTTTATTTTGCACTGGACCCTTAGTAGCTTCTGTATTATTTCGCTTAGTGCCCTTATACTTGTTTTAGGGGTGGTAGCCAAATTAGCACTTTCAGTTTTATCTTGCTTCAATCTCTCTTCTTCTTGTACACAGTACGAAATGAGCTCATTTAGAATCCATTTTTTTTTTACAGTTGTAACTGACCTTAAACTGATTGTACTGTGTAGGAAGTGAGAGCAATACCAAATAAACGAGCAAGTCATCCGACAAGTCGAGCTTAAGTGCCTTAAGTTTTGAAGCAATATGAGACATCTCCATGATGTACTCCCTTATGTTACCTTTGCCTTTATACTTCATGGTAATCAAGCGCAACAAAAGTGTGCTTGTTTCCGCCTTATCATTCTTTGCAAATCGCTTCTCAATTTCAGCAAGGAATTGTTTGGCATTAGTAACCTCATCAGATACTGCACTCCTGAATGCCTCTGGAATACCGCGCTTTATGATCATTAGACTCATGCGGTTTGAGCGTTCCCACTTCTCGAAGTTCGTTCTATCACCAGATGAACTGTCATCCTTAGGAGTAGTGGGACGCTCAATCCTAAGTGCAAGGTCTAGATCCATGAAGCCGAGAACAATATATATGTTCTCTTTCCAGTCCTTGAAGTTTGTCCCGTTAAGCATTGGAATTGAGTTCAGATTAGCAAATATTGTAGCAACACTAGCTGAAAAGAGAACCAAAAATAAATAAATAAATATGCTCTAATTAATAACCAAAGAATAAAAGATAGTCAAACAAATTCAAATAATGGCGAACCCCATCTCAAGATATCTAGTGCATCATTAATATCAAGTCTTTGGACAGTGATATTAACTGCAAGTACTCTTGGTGTAGTGATCAAATGTTGACAATAAGTCATGTCAAATAGTAAGCCTATCTTTGGATCGGGTTATTATTCACATGTAAACCGTATAATTGTCACACATTTATCACCACAAGTATGTGTGCAATTCGGCCAAGTATTAACCTTTCTTTGGGTCGGCTAATACCCGCATGAATGTACACACACAAACATCCGACATCCCTCATAGACTATCTACGCAAGAGAGGTCACTTTCGCGACATCTTGTTTCAATGAGTCTACTTAGAATATTGGACAACTATTACTAGTCATAAAAGGTACCAAAAAAAATTGAATGTTGACTAAATTTTACAAAACTGAATTATGTCCAAAACTTTATATACATGCATATTCATAAGATTATTACTCAAATAAAGTAATCAAAAGCATAATCATGAATTTTAATTTGACAAAATTGGATATTATCAATATAACAAAATTCATGAAATAATCTACGGAGGATATGCATCCAAAAATAATATCAAATAATTCATAAGGATTACGTTAAATAGAATAATCTATAGAAGACCAAATATATATGCATCAACAGATTACATCAGATAATCTTTAAAGATTATACCAAAATTGGTCTACTGTATCAAAAGTATATGAATCTTGTGCATGATTTAAATCACTTTAAATAAAAGAACATTCAAATATTCTTTTAATATAAAAAAATCATGCATCATAAAACATTATATCAAAAAAACTAGAACCAAATCCTAGTTGTAGAGCCAAACAAGGCAAGGGACTCCTGATTTCCTTTTATAATCCTCACTTTTTCTTAAACCCAAAATCCCTCGATCCAAGGAGGAGGGAAATAATCTACTAAGTCTAAACACAAGAAGAAATAGGAATATGACACCATATAAAGTTCTCGACTACAGCAAATACAGAGAAGTCCGAAGCAATGCAACTTCGATACCTATATTCCCACACTCACGTCCAAAATAGTTCCATAAATAAGTCAAATATATATATATATATATATATATATATATATATATATATATATATATATATATATATATATATCAACAAATATGGTAAGAGGTCTCCTACTTCTTGATTACAGCAGCCAAACAAAGCAAGCTGATACAGACTCAAACACAAGAACATCTAAAACAAGTTAAATATGATGTAGCTAACTCAAAAGATCAAAGTAACGGAACTAAAAATTGAAGCTAGTGAGTACCTCAATAAAGAACAATATTAAAAAACTATAAGAAGAGCAACTTCAACACGCCCATACCAATTTAAGAAACTCATCAAGAAGAAATAGCTTCTCCAACCAAATCCTTTTAATGGAATCAAACAATTTTTGCTAAACCAAAATCTTAGTATTATTTAAATTAGGGAACCGAAACCTTAGTACATGCAAATCATCTGATTCCAACAAAAAATAAAAAAAATAAAACTCAATCGACGGATCATAAAACGTTGATCGAGCAATGGAAACCCCTAAATTAAATTAGATCAAACGATCTAGGGTTTCCGTACAACAACAAAAAATTGATTCTAAAACTTCAATCTCATAAATCAAACAAGGAGGCTCTGATACCACTTGTTAGGAATTTGTTGTGCCCTGTCGATTCATGAGATGAAGAACATAAATTAAATTGATTGCGGAAGCATTCCTGAATCCATTGTCTTTGGTTGACGGATCTTGAAGCAGACGTTTTTCTTTGTGGGATTTGATCTTCCAACCCGCTACGGCCCTTAAT
Source organism: Iris pallida (assembly GCA_029216955.1). Lineage (NCBI taxonomy): Eukaryota > Viridiplantae > Streptophyta > Magnoliopsida > Asparagales > Iridaceae > Iris > Iris pallida. Next base: position 28,494,970 of record JANAVB010013397.1, read on the forward strand.
AATAAAGATTAAATCTTTATTCCTCTCTTTGTTGATGGGGATACAGAAGAGAATAGAGAAACCCTCTTTTGGTGGCCGTATGAGTTGGGGACCATAACCCTAATGAATACACATATATATAGATATGTGTGTTGTGATATTTCTAATTTGGCCCCTCATCAAATTAGAATTATCTCTGGTATCTACACATTAATTCCATGACAATTATACCCTAAGCCAATTTCCATATAGACCACTTTAATTTGGCTTAATTATTTAGATAGCCCAAACACAATTAATTTTACATGTGTGGCCCCATAATTATTGAATAATTCCAACACGATGACTACGCTTGCCAATGTTGTCTAAAATGGCAATGGAATCCCAATCTTTAAGAAAAAAGAATTTCTGAATTATAAGACATACTCTACCTTAAAAAAAACTAAAAACAAAAAAGACAAAAAACGACCAAAACGACCAAAAAAGGACAAAAAGCGACCAAAACAAAAATAGAGATCAAAAACCAAAAAAGCAATCAAAAACGACAAAAAAAAACCAAAAACAAGAAATGATGAAAAATGACAAAAAGATAAAATTAACCAAAAAGACCAAAAATAATTAAAAAAATGAACAAAAACCATCCTAAAACGATAAAAAAAAAGAGCAAAAATTACAAACGACAAAACGAAAAAAGACCAAAAAATGAAGGGATCAAAACGAACAAAAAACGATAAAAAAAAAGGTAAAAGAAAAATTAAAACCGAACAGAAACGACCAAAAAGGACCAAAAAAAGGCAAAAAAGTGCAAAATCGAACAAAAATGATAAAATTCGACCAGAAACGTTCAAAAACGAGGTAAAACGAGAAAAAAAATCGAAAAAGGACAAAAACGAGCAAAAAAGAAAAAAAAGGAGCAAAAATATAAAAATAAAAATATATAAAAAAATGATTACAAAAGTCAAAAAATGACCCAAAATGAGAAAAATGGTAAAAACGAACAACAACGACAAAAATGACCAAAAACGTATAGAAGCGATAAAAAGTGCAAAAAGGAAAAAAACGAAAAAATGTGCAAAATGGACAAAAAATAATAAAAAAGTGAAAAAAAAACAGCAAAAAAAAGTACAAAATCGACCAAAAATGTAAAAACAGCCAAAAGCGACCAAAAACGATAAAAATGTGAAAAAATAGCCAAAAGCAACCAAAAACAATAAAAATCTGCAAAAATGGTCAAAAATGAACAAAATCGACCAAGAACGATAAAAACGTGCAAAACCGGCCCAAAATGGCAAAATACGTGCAAAACGACCAAAAATAATTAAAAACGTGAATAGACAGCCAAAAGCGACAAAAATTAATAAAAAAGTATAAAAATGGTCAAAAACGTAGAAAACCGACAAAAAATGATAAAAACGTGAAAACCTAGCAAAAAAGCACAAAATCGACAAAAATGTTAAAAAAAGTGCAAAAAACGACCAAAAATAATTTAAAAACAGCCAAAACGACAAAAACAATAAAAAAATGTATAAAAATGGTCAAAAACGTGCAAAAACGACCAAAAATAATAAAACATATGTAAAAATGGTCAAAAACGTACAAAATTGACTAAAAATGATAAAAAAGCGAAAAAACTGACAAAAAGTGCAAAATCGATCAAACCGATAAAAATATGCAAAAGCGACCATAAAATAGCCAAGAACATGCAAAAACGACCAAAAATGGAAAAAAAGGGCCCAAAACGAGCAAAAAGGGCTAAAATACGACAAAAAACAAACAAAAATGAAGAAAAGGACCAAATTATAGCATACCAACCTTCCACTTAAGTTGTAATATAATCACGATTACATAGGTTTTATGATGTAATTAAGTTTAGAAGAAACTGATGTAATGTAATCAAACTTGTAATCGTGATTACATTACATCTAATTTTTTTTGTCCAACCAAACACCCGAGTTAGATTGACAAGGTAATGCCAATTACATTACGTTGTCCAATCCTGCAAACCAAACGGGCCCAAGTTTCTTTGTATATATATGCAACATTTAGCTATGTTCCTGTGCCCAATTTTCTGGCCTATGCACATTTTTCGCCAACGCAATTGGCAGAAACCCCCCATGCATATTTTCTAGCAAAATTTTTCCTAATGCAATTTCTGTCAACCTGTGTTTCGTTTCCTCTAATTTTAATCATACTTGTTTCATTTTAATTGATTTGTACAAATATATTTTTACTACAACAAATTTTCGATAATTTATACCTATTTTTTTTAGGGTTAATGGGATAAATTCTTCCAAAATTCCCTCGTCTTCCTCCATTCTCTTTCAATGTTGGGAGGAAAAAAATTTATTGGGGCCCACATAATTTTTTCCTCAAATTCTGTTTTCCTATTTTTTTATCCACATTCTCGAACACCATCACTTTTTTATTTTTCTCTCATTTTTTCCCAACTTTTCTTTCTCCGTTCTTCTCCCTTCCCCTTCCCAAACGGTACCTAAGGGGTTATTTAGTAACCGGTATTTGGAGTCGGATTTGCTCCAAATCCAGATTTTGGATCAAATTTCACATTTCCTCCATTTGGTTTACTTTTGGATTTGGAATGAAATCCCACATTTCCCAAATCTTCACTTCTCCTTTGGATTTGGTTTAGAAAAAATAAAAAGTAAAAAGTAAAAATATTAATTATTAGAATTAAATAATAATAATAATAATAATAATAATAATAATAATAATAATAATAATAATTGTGTAATTAAAATTAACATTATTATTATTATTATTTTATTATTTTAATCAAAATAATTAACATCATTTTTATTATTATAATATATTATTCCTAATAATAATAATACTAGTAATATAAATAATAATTATTATAATTACTGTATAATTAAAATGAAAATAATATTAATAATAATAATAATAATAATAATAATAATAATAATAATAATAATAATAATAATATTATTATTATTATTATTATTATTATTATTATTATTTTGATTTTGATTTTTATATAATTATAACTAAAATAATAATTATTGTTATTATTATTATTATTATTACTATTTTAATGGAAATAATTGTCATAATTTTTTTTTATTATAACATATTATTTTATTTTCCACTTTCCATTTTCCTATTTCAACCGAACAACTTTGTACGGAATACGGGAATATCAGTGATCAAAATCCAATTTTTTTTTCAAATCCAAATTCATCTATTACTTCAAAATCCAAATCTAACTTTTTCTATACTTACGATTTACCAAACAAGGCACGATGGAAATGAAACTGTTTGATGCAGACTCGATGTATTAACCAGGCTGGGTCGGACCAGGTCAGGCCTAAATTTGACCGGGCCCAAAACGACATTGGGGTTATCCTGGCCCGAATAACACCTTGAAATGAAGACAGTATGTCAAGACTTAATTACCTTATATAACACTTCCCCGCCAAAGCAAACACATTTCGATCTTGAATAACCATATCAACTTAATATCGTGAGATACATGGTGGGGGCCGGACACTCTTTCTTTCTCTCTTTTTTCCCTTTCTTTGATGAAGTTGAACATTAAAAACCACTATAAATTGTTGGCCAAACTTCTAAGGCAAAATTAGGGCTTGCCAGAAGAACCTACTCGATCCCTTGTTCCGTTTTGTACTTAATAAGAGTATCCTTGAGCACATGATTGGATTTCTCATCGTCGAATAGATACGCGAAGCAAGTATCAGGCTGTGAAAATTTATTCGCCAATAAGTAGGAGCAACACTGGTGGCGGTCCTTACTCTCAGCCAGGAGCTTGTGTTTGTAGTAGAGTGTCTCCCAGCACATAGGCGTAGACGGGTTTCTTCTTCCAATCACGGATGTAATGATCGACAATACTTGTGGCTTCGAAAGTATGTCTTTTATGGACGGGTTTTTTCGGCTACAATTAGATCAAGATGTTCCCTGACGACGAAAAGCACACTTCATTCCGAATTTCAATAGAAATCTACTGTTATATAGTGATGCCTTTCGGTTTGAAGAACACTGGGACGACATATATCAGTGGGCTATGAGTACCATATTCCGTAAACACCTCCAGAAAATGGTGGAGTGTTATGTTGATGACATTACCGTAAAAAGTCGGAGGTCGGACAACCTTCTGGAAGACCTGAGGACCGTCTTCGACCTAATGCGGACACACCAGTTAAAGATGATACAACCAAGTCTTTCCTGGGGGTTGCTAGTAGCTAGTTCCTGGGCTTCATCATTACAGCCAAGGGTATCCACATTGACCCTGAGAAGACTAAGGCCATCCTGGACATGTCTCCCCTGAAGAACCTTCGTGAGCTTCGAGGCCTACAAGGACGCTTGGCATACATCCAAAGATTTATAACAAATCTTTCTGGAAGATGCCAACCCTTCACTAAACTAATAAAGAAGGGGATTTCTTATGTCTGGACTAAAGAATACCAGTAGGCATTCGATGAAATCAAGAAATATCTCACCAGTCCCCCAGTCCTGGTAGCACCGATCATGGGGAGGCCCGTTCTATTATATGTCCGAGCAATGGACAATTCCCTCGATGCTTTACTAGCCCAGAAAAGCAATGAAGGCCACGAGCAAGAAATCTACTATCTGAGCAGGACTATGATTGGTGCCGAACATCGATATAATTATGCTGAGAAAGTTTGTCTCGCTCTAGTCTTCGCCATCCAAATGATGTGCCACTAAGTTGCTGGACAAATGATCCACGTCATTTCTAAGGTCAACCCCCTTAGAGTCCTTATGATGAAGCCGGGAGCACTAAACTCACAGTTAGCCACATGGGCAATCTTGTTAATGCCTTACGACATGGTAATCGTTTCACCGAAGGCGGTTAAGGGGCAAGCGCTGGCTGACTTCTTGGTAGCACATCCTGTCCTAAAAACTTTAAAACTTTACGACGGTATTCCTGACGAGGTCTTGGAGTCCAATACGGTCACAAAAAATCCCATAATGTGAAAGTTTTTGATGGTACTTCAAGAACAGGCCCCAAAGACAAAATTATTGTAGGAGTAGGCGTAGTCCTGGTCACTTCTGAAGGCTTGATCATTCACCGTGCATATTCTCTCATGGAATCATGTACTAATAATATCGTCGAGTATAAAGCTCTTATCATCAGGCTCCAGCTCGCCAAACAATTGGGGATCGACTACCTTGAAGCCTACGGGGACTCGAAACTGATAGTGAATCAGGTTAGGGGCCAATACGAGGTTCGACATGAAGACCTGGTCCCTTACCATCAGGCGACAATCGACATCATCTCTACCTTTACAGGGTCCTTTATAGATCATGTACCTCGATTGCAGAACCTGGAGGCAGACACCCTCGTTGGTCTTGCCGCCTCTTTAGCAACTCCTGTCGGGAACCAATACTCGGTCACTGTGATAGGACGAGAATTGGTATGTCCAAAGAATAAGTTATTCACGTGTCTGAATTATTCCGTACAGACGGACACTAATGTTGACATTCGGGATTGGCGATTCCCGTTCATAGACTATGCAGTCTATGGAATCCTACTCGAGAACTCGAAGGAAGCCACTTCTATCAGGAGGCGCTCGCTCCGATTCTATTATGGCACAACTACCAAAATATTGTATCGTCGTTCATGTAACACCACTGAATTTTTGAAATTATTTTTTATTATTTATTTGACTTAAATAGGGTTTATGGAATTTTTGAATTTTTTAAATTAAATTGTTTATTATAGAAGGCCTTAGCCATGGTTAAGTTTTGGAGTACAAGATGACCAAAAAATTTGACATGGAAAGTGTAGTAGTGTGCCTTGACTAGTGTATTAGCCTTGCTAGGGGAGGCCCAGCCATAGCAGTGTCCCAACTAAGAAAACCAGTCAAAGTTGCGACTTAATCTCTATAGACGATTTAATTATTTATTATTAAGATTATTGACTTTTATGAGACCTGGTTGTACCAATTTAGCCCGGACTTGACCCGAACCCAACCTAAGCCCATGTAGACAATTAGTTTATCCAAAAATGCCATGTAGACATATTTTATATGTGTACAAATATTTCATATTTTTTTCTAGGAATTGACAAATATTTTCTAAATAATTATTATACGTATAATATAGGTATTATTAATACTAAATGGCATTTTAGAATATTTGTACGATTTTCTAGAGCCAAATAAAGAGTGTGTATAATATGTTCACTAAGACTACTATTGGTTTATGTTTAGTTGTAATTATTATTAATGTTGTTGTTGTTGTTGTTATTAAATAAAATTATTTATTATTATTGGTTATTTTTATTTCATTGTTAAATTTTATATATATATATATATATATATATATATATATATATATATATATATATATATATATATATATATATATATATATATTCACTAAAACTACTATTGGTTTATGTTTAGTTGTAATTATTATTAATGTTGTTGTTGTTGTTGTTATTAAATAAAATTATTTATTATTATTGGTTATTTTATTTTATTGTTAAATTTATATATATATATATATATATATATATATATATATATATATATATATATATATAGTTATACATATGTAGAAATATATATAAAGAGATATAGTATAATAAAAACAAAAACAAAAATCCTTGGAGTACTGTTCCCGCAGGGAACAATACATCCAAAAGCCCCGACCCCCCCCCCCCCCCCCCCCCCAAAAAAAAAATTGACCCCCACAACAGCTTGATATATATATCGAGCAAGAGAAGGGGATCTCATCAAAACCTTAAACATAAACCCAACCCCCTCGACACAGCGCTACCCCGGAGCATCCCCACGACCCCCAACCACCTACGCGTGCCTCCACGATACCGAACGGCCACCGGAGGCCGACCACAACGTCAGATTTTGCCGTAACAGCGGCAACATTGTCAGCCCCGAGCCCTCGACTTTGTAGTAAGTGTTCTCCCTCGTCTCATCGTCGATTTTCAAACCAGTTGGTTCTTTGCAAACCTAACCTATACCTCTTCAAACCCAATGGATAGTTTCGAGTTAATCGAAACAAAATCAGTTTAAAAATCGATGCCAAAATTGGCGAAAATCTGCTTCAGATCGAAACAGAATACTAGTTCGGGGACCCAATTTGGAAGGCAGTTTTCTGCCAATCCAAGGCAAATTTTCAAAATCTATTTGAATAGATTTGTAGACTACATAACCTGGATTAAAACCCTATTATTAATTTTAATTTTAGTTAAATAGACAGTAAGATAAATCAATTTGAAAAATCAAGAAAAACCATAAAAATTTACTTTCGAAAATTGGGATTTTTTTCGATACGGGATCCGTCCCTTCAAACCGGGCCACTTGGTCTCAACCCATGAGCCTTGAAATACGCGTACAGATGTTGCGGACGTATAGGATTTGATGGAACTCAATTTCGTTGTGTGTGCACGATGAAATCGAGTCGTATCGGTTGAGATATCCCTTATTGGCCTCTTTGCAAACTAGCCAATTACTTTGTGCATGTTCGTCACCTCATGACGAAACTTGAGCCACTGGACTTGTGTCGTTTTTCTGGTCCTGTGAGCCATGTTTGATCCGATTATGAGAAGGTTGACCGGAACACTATTTTGGCGTGCCTGCGACCCGATCCAACGAACAAATTTGTGCATGGCCTACCAGAATCCAAGTTTGGACATACGGTTGGGTTTGTGTCGTCAAACTAGATCCATAGATATATAGTTTAATGACTTTAGAGACCATATTCTCTGGTACGCTTTTCGATGCAAAGCGGGTCCAACGGAGGACACTATTTTGGCCCGAAATTATATTTTTGCCCTGTGTCCAGAATTTGACTTTTGGGTAGTCAAACTTAAACATTTTTCTTATGTCAAACACGTTGGTGATGTCTATTTTAGCATTCAAGAACAGTTGCAGGAGTTCAATTTTTGCAGGCAATTGATTTGACAGGTTTATTTAGACGTGGTTGATTCTACACCAGGCAAGTATACCTTGCCAAACTTACAGTATTTACATGTTTTATTTTTCTATTGTATTTCTTTCCATATGGTGACATGCTTTTCATATTTCACTTGGTTTATCATATACTGCTTTACTTGTTTTATAGATTTATGTACACAAATAGGATATTAGTCATTTTTATTGATTGTTGATTGGTCTTCTTAGTGCTCAACGTGTCTTGTGATAGAGTTGTCTGTTCTGCCATATTTCCTTGATTGACTTGACCTAGTCGTGATTGATTGACTTGGACTTAACTTGAGTATGACCTGACCTGACTTGTGATATTCTATAGATTGAGAGTATCTTTCATTGTACTATAATCTATAGGATTTTACATGACCTTTATACTCCTTTAGGAGATGAAGTTGGTACTAGGATTGGCTACTTGACCATTCTCGATTGGGTGTATCATGTATTATACTACAGTTGAGACATACTATAGAGTGAGAGTATCTTTCATTGTACTACAGTTTATAGGATTTACTTGATTGATTGTTAGCCAAGGCTAGTCTTACACTTCTCTATGACACGTCACTTCTTAGATGTTTTCTTGTATTGTTCCTATTTTCCATACATGTTATATACTGTCATAGTAGGCATGTTTTATGTATCTTGCTAGTCCTCTGAGGACCTGGTGATCTCTCCAGGCTTAGTTAGAGAGGAGGACTACCCGGAGGTGTATGGTTCTGGAGTCAAGACAGGTGGCGTACCTTCGTAGAAGGACGAGATAGTGTCCGAGGACTTCTCGTGATCATGTCTCTTTATTTTAGACTTACTACTCTATTTTCTTTCATTTCAGCAGACATGTAGTTAATTATCTTATTTCTTTTACTGTAGTTTCGGGATGTCTTACCCGCACAGTTATTATTTTATTTTCTGCTAGACAGATCTTTTTATTAATACTATTTTATTGGACTTGATATCTTGTGTCTTATTATTCTGTGTGGATGAGATTATTTGTGACCTGTGACCTGTGACTTGTATTATTATTTTGGTTGTTATCATGATTTACAGCTTAAGTATTTGGCTAATGGGCTTGCTATTAGATTTGGCCTATTGGTGAAGTGTTGCTGGCATGTACCGTATCCTGGTCCTACGTATTTTGGGACTGGGGCGTTATAGTTCATAGGACGGACTCCTCCTTTGGTGCTTGTCTAATGCCGAAGCACAAGAGGCACTCTGGAAAGCACATGATGGTACTTGCGGAGCTCACCAACCTGGTCCTAAATTGTAAGACCGATTACGTCGCATGGGATATTATTGGCCCACCATGATGGTGGATGTCGTTGATTATGCTAAGAAATGTCGAATATGTCAGGTACATGCCGACTTCATCCATCAACTTTCTGAGTTCCTATACCCCACTGTGGCCGCTTGGCCATAAAAAGCTTGGGGGATGGATATTATCGGACAGGTTAATCCTTCGTCCTCCAGAGGACATCGGTTCATCCTCGCTATCACCGACTACTTTTCCAAGTACGGAGGCGATACCACTAGCAGAGGTGAAAACCTCAAATGTAATTAGCTTCATTAAGCACTACGTTATCTACAGTTTTGGAGTTCCTAAGAGAATTATCCATGATAATGGCCCCCAGTTCGTGAGCCATGCGTTCCATCAGTTTTGTGATAATAATCAGAAACAGAATGTAGCATGTACGACCTATAATCCTGTAGTGAATGGGCTAGCAGAAGCATTAAACAAGACAATCGTAAAGTTACTCAAGAAAGTCATATCTTCTAATAAGAGCGACTGGAATAAAAAAAACTCGGTGAATGTCTATGGGCTTACCGTACAACTATTCGGACACCCACTGGCAACACGCCATTCGCTCTCATCTACCGGAGCGAAGCGGTACTGCCCTGGAGATATAAATTCTATCTCTGCGGGTGGCTGTCTGTCACTCTACTTTTCCAGTATTTTCAAATTCTAAATTTAATTTTCTGAGTAATGATTTAATTGATTTTTTAAATAATAAATTTTATAATTATTTTTGGAGAGAAATTGAATTATAGTTTTGGAGGGAGATTTGAATTGTTGGCAAGGAAATAATTTTCAAATTAATTATAACCAATAGGAGTGGTCCCCAGTCCCTAATAAACATTTAACCATCTCTCTAATAGTTTTTTTTATAGTTCATATAATTTATGGAAAGGGGAAGGGCCTGGTTATCAAATAACCATTTGGGGGAAGGGGCTCTTTGTAAATTTTCTTTTCTTTCTCAACTTTATATAGTAGCTGACAGTTTGGGGAGAGCTCATTCTCTAATTTTTCTCGAGCTCTACTTCCTTCCCCTAATTTCTTTTCCGACCCCAACCCTAATTTCTCTAAATTCCGGCGGTGGAGATCCATGATGACGGCATCGATGATCGTATTCCTCTCCGGCGATTGAAACGGAGCAGTCTGATCTGCGACATCAAGCTCTTCTTGCGGCCAGGCAGAGTCGACGGCGGGTTCTTCTCCGGTCGGCCAGCTTCTTCCCTGATCTGCGATGTTCTTCCTCGACTGGCGAGTTCTTCACTTCCACGTCGAGATCCGAGGAGGCTCGGTGGGTCAATTAAGATCGAGAAGAGTGGATCGGTGAGTTGAATTTGTTGATTTGTTGATTATGGATTTCTTTAGCGGTTGTTTAAAATTCTTAGTGAATTTTTTCGAACGAACAGATGGTAGATCGGTCGGGATTGGGAGTTTGGTTCTGAGATCTTACTATCTGTTTCGTTTAAGCTGGTAAGTGATTTTCTTTAGCGGTTGTCCAATTTTAATTTTCTGTGTATTGTTGTCACGTTTTGTGTTAAATTTCTTTGGGCATTCGAACATACAGAGGATTGATTAACTGTTCGGATCGACCAGTGATTCTAGTTGGATCGGACGTGTCCATTCTATGTTCTTTTGATCGGATCTTCTTCAGGTAAATTTCTGCTTAGATTGTTGTTTATGCAATATTTACTGGTAGTTTTGATCAACTGTATCCGTATTCGTTTCATGTGTCGTGTTCGTGTCTGGAATGATGTCGATTCGTGTTCGAGTTGGGTGCGTATCCGAGGATGGATTGAAGTTGCAGTCGTGTTGGCTTGTGTCGACTTTAGATCGTGTCCAGTTCTGGATTGGTGTCCGATTTTGGTTATCGTGTTAAAGAGTAATTTGAGACTAGACGTTGCAGTAGCTCAAGAGAATGGGGAACCGTGGCCTTACCCGACCTCTGCTTGGTGTCGTTCGTGTCCCTTGCAGTAGCCAGCAAATGGTGTATAACATTTGGCAGGATTGGTTTTGGTTTGACATTTCTTTTGATTTTGATTTTTGTATATTTGTATAAATTTTCCTTTGGGGGTTCTGTGAATATGGTTGGTGTTATGCTTTGATTCTCTTTTCTAAAAAAAGAGAGGAACTGGAATGATCTGTCATAGAGTTCCAAAGAGGGGGTCGTAGCGGAGCCTGGGTTAGAGGAAGAAGTGAAAGCAGCTGCTACAGAGAGAGAAGTACGTATGATAAACTTCTAATTAAGGTTTGTGATGAGTTATGAAAGGGTTGGAAGGAGTCTAGGAAGAAGTATTGTAAGAGAGCAGTAAATAAGAATTTCTTGAAGAACATCTAGTACGAGTGTGGGATTTGCTATCGCATGTGTTTGTGGGGTGTAATTCCATTGGGCTCAATATTTGTGTTCCTAATTTGTATGGGATAATATTTGTAGTACTAGCTACTTATCATCAGCTCAATATTTGTGTCACTATCACATTTCTAGTTTGAGGGTATTTTTGTCATTTTTGGGGTTATTTGAATTTATTAGAATTTATTTGAATTTATGGGAACTTTTAGAATTTATTTTGGAATTGTTTGAATGAAGGTTGACTAGGTTGACTTTGACTAGCAATGACCATGGTAGACTAACCTAGGAGCTAACCCTAGTTGAGTTTGGACTTGGTTAGGTTATGCAACCCTAGTTAGACTAGAGTTAACCCATGCTTTAGTTATTTGACTCAAGTTAGATTATTAAGTCATAAGCCATGACTTGTGGTTGAACCCTTAATCAATAACTAGCCATAGAAGCCCAAAGCCCATTAACTAATGCCTAACCCTAAACCTAATCTCTAGTGGTCGGCCACATAGACCCACATTGGGAATCCTCCTATAAATATCCTCTTCCATTTAGGGCTAGCCTCTTTAGGAAAGAGCAAGTTTAGAAAGAGGTATTTTCCCAACTTCATAAATCCCTAGAAAATCCATTTTAACTCCTTTTTAATCCAAACAAATTGCAATAGGTCTAATAGATGTTTTCTTGCTGTTGGAATTTGTTTATCTCAGTTTTCTATCAATTTGAAGGAGTTTGGTGGCTTTTGGAAATCCTCATTCAAGGAGATTTTGTGTTGAAGAACACACCTAGGTATTTTCTATTCTACCCATTAAAATTAGGTTTTCATTGCATGAACACATAGCCCTAAGTGTCCTGGTCCTGTAGGAATAGGATTGGTGGATTTTTGTGTCCTGTAAGTGTCAGTATCGGACACGTATCAGTGAGGGGTGTAAGTGTTCGACGAAATGCCCTAATGGGCATTTCGATTCGTTTTTATAGAAGTTTTTGAATAGGAAATGTCGTTTTGGAGTGGCTTGCATGTTTCTAGTGTACTGAGTTTGAATCGAGATCGCGTCGTGTCGCTTTGACACTCGTGCACACTTGTTTGGACACGCGCACGCGGCCTGGGCGCATCCCGTGCTACTCGGGGCTTCTGTAGGACACGACACAAGTTCGTTTGACACGAAACTTGGTGGACATGAGGGGGCATGCACTGACATCATTCCCCCAAAGTTTCATCGGGTTTCGTGTACGGGTTAGAGAGTAATCAGTCGTGCACTGGGATAGTACTGTTCTGTGCACAGTCATTTTAAGCCACTGATACGGCTTAATATTTTGGACACGTGACACTGTGGACACATTACAGGCTTTTGGACACGTGCACCTAGACCTAACCTAGGTGTGGACACAACCACGAGTCCTAGTTTGTGTCGTGTCCACGAGTGAGGTGAACACGTGCACGACACTGTGTTCTGATTTTGTGTCTGTGTGTGCACTGTTTGGGTTTTAAATTGTTGGACACGTCGTGACGTGTCGTGGTGGACACGAGGCACATCCTATGACACGTGCACACCATATATATTAATTACCAACCATTGATAGCTTAATTTAGTTTGATTTTAGTAATCAATTTCAATTTTCCCCAATTTTCTGATACGGGTTTTATTCACTGTTATTTTCCAGTTTTTGAATATGAGTTTTGTCAGTTATTTTGATTAATTTTAGTGCATCTATAAGTTATTTACTTGTGTGCAAATTTGGGAGATGATTGATTGAGTTTGGATTTCGAAATGAGGGTGATATGAGAGTTGGACTGTTTTACAAAGGCTGAGAATTGAATTCTGAGATTTCCTTGATGTTTAGAACTCAAAATCTGAGTTCATTGTAACCTGAGATTAGTGTAAGTTATAATGATTTGATTTCCTTTTCTTTTCTCATTGATTTCATGTTAAAATCTGAGTTTGTTTAACTCTGAAAAACTGTTATGGACTTCCTATTTTTCTGAAACTAAACACTCTTCACTAACCTAAGTTTTTCACTCACAGTTCACTCACTCTTCACACATATACACACACACACAGAGTTTTAATTCCCTCACACTCATGCCTGTCACTCACTCTCTCAATCACAGTTCACTCACACACTCACTCTCTCTATATTTCCTATTTTTCCTAATGTAAATATATGTATATATGTAATGTATATATAATGTAATGTGTATCTATATATATAATATAGTTTGTGTAATATATGGGTATCTAGTATAGATACATGCAATGGGTGTATAGATTACATTAAGTATATATACAAGTATCATATATATGTAACTTGTTTGTGTACTAAATATATGTATTATACATATATATGTGTTATGTTTTAGATTACATAAATATATCAAGAGTGTTATGTTTTAGATATAGATTTTGACTTGTGTATGTTTTAGGGTTGGCCTATAGGCATGTTATAGCCTATGGCATATATGTGAGTCTGTTTGACCAGTGAGCCTAGATTGGGATTGTATAGACTTGTTAGACCTAAAATAGACTTGCTAGACTAGTGTAGACTTGTTAGACCTAGTTTGACCATAGTTGACCTAGTTTGACTTCTAGGGTTGACCAGAGTTGGCCAAGAGTTGACTTTGGCTTAGATTGACCTAGATTCATGTAGAATGCATTGTAGTCTTCATTTTACCATTATGGACTTGTTGTGACTTGTGCTGTTCTAAGTAGGAGCCAGACACCTCTCCTCGGATAGTACATTTCATTCGGATACTCAGATACGAGGCAAGTACATTCTCTGATCATTTCATATCCTGCTTAGAATTATTTTCCTGCATTAAATTACTTTACTTTATACTGTCACGTTAGTCACACGGATTAGTACTATATGGATCCCTTCTTGAGATGTTATCCCTTCAGGGAGCATCGGGTACTACATGTTCTGTGCGTTTCACTTACATGGCGTATCACTATGCTTCATTGGTTCTTTGATCACTTGTGACATATACTCTTATGATCACAGAGTTTTCCTTGAATCCTTATCCCATTTATTGGGTTTTCCAGAATCCCCATTTATGGGACTACTATGTACCACCCTTCGGGGGCCGTTACATAGAATCATAACATAACCTGGTTGGATCCTTGTGTATTGATTGGAGGTACGGGGGAGTAGAAGTAGACATGTGAATAATATCCAAGTAGTGTAGCATCAGAATCATTCCATAGTGTAGCATCAGAATCATCCTATGCCATTTACATGTCCATATTCTACTCTGACTCACTAGCCACTGTTAGTCCCTATTTATAGTAGATATTTCTATTACAGCTCTCTCTCTGTTTACATACTGCATTTCCTTCAGTATCTATATCTTACTTTACTGCATGATTATATTTTCTAACCTGATATGAACTGTTGAGATGTATTGTACTCGCTCCTGTCCTGACTGGACCTGTTGAAAATATTACAGAGGACGAGGAGGAGGCCTGTGTGGATACCTTCTACGGGGCAGTACTAGACGACACTTGCGAGCTGGACTCTCAGGAGGATCCAGCTCTAGCTGAGGATATTACCCCTATTGCCTAGACTAGCTAGTTTGGCCTTATCTTATTTTATGTTGTCTTGAGACTGTTTAGTTAGACTTTATTTCTGTTCAGAGATTCTAAGTTGTATATATTCTTTCGTATTTAGTAGCTGAATTTTGTACTCTGGATATTTGCTGAGCTGTTATCGTAGTCTATTTTATCATCTGTATTTCCTTGAGTTCCATATCTTATCGTGCTTCTTCTTTCTTAGTTGTGATTGAGATTACTTCTATCATGTCACCCCCATTCGGGGAGTATAAACTGCTTAGTATATTATTGCTAGATGTTGTGACCTAGGACAGCGTTCTATCGCCGACACTGCGGCATAGGCTGGACGTACCTACGTCTCGTGCCCTTACTCTAGGGTGCGGGTCATGACACGTTTTTAGTTGTGGCCCATGTAGGTCTAGACTAGAAGTGTAGTGGTATTCGAACTATAGTATCACTACAGCCTACAGTAGAATATAGGACATTAATTTTAAGGTACTCAATCACATTAGGAAAAATTCTTTTATTGCCATCTAAATCCTTATTGTCAACTGACCTTTGAATTTTAATTGTCCGCCTTTGTTATATCGCTTCCTTCTCAGAAATTGATACTCTTGTTTGGTCTATCTTCAGGATGGTAGAGCCTCGGTCGCAGCATACCATTCATGGGGATGCTATAGAGGGATCTGCTACTTCTCAGCCAGTACAGTAGAGACAGAAGACTGCAGCTTCTGCCACCTCTTTTCGTATTGAGGCTTCAGCAGCAGCAGCAGGGGGTATGCCTCCACCGGCTCGGAGGTAGGACCCAGTCATCGCGGAGGAGCCCTTCCAGCAGCCGCCGCCTACAGGATACGTGGATGCGGCACAGATATTCGTATATTTCCAGCAGTTCATGGACCGGCAGCAGGCTCGACAGGACAGGGGCATGGAGTTGGCCCTCACGATAGTCACAGCTCGACCAGTGGTTCAGCAGCCGAGGACACCGGGGATAGAGCAGTTCCAGAAGATGAGCCCCAGAGACTTCCTGGGGACAGAGGGGATTCTATATGCTGATGAGTGGATCGAGCATATAGATGAGATCTTCTGCCTGGCCCGGATACCAGCAGATCTTCAGATTTAGGCCGCAGCTAGCCGGATGCGAGATCTTGCTCGCACCTGGTATCAGTCAGACCCCAGGGTGGAGGTAGCTGGGCAGACTTGGGAGGAGTTCAAGGGCTTCTTCAAGAAGAAGTTCTTTCCAGATTCAGCGCTCAGAGCCTTAGAGTCGCAGTTTGAGAGCCTAGTCCAGAGGAGCCTTTTAGTGGAGGAGTACGCTGGGGAGTTCGGCTGCCTCGGCAGGTTCGCAGAGGGCTTGAGCGAGACGGCGAAGGCCAAGAGGTTCCGTAAGGGTCTGGTCAAGGAGGTCAAGTCCTTGACCAAGGAAAACAGGGATGCCACATTCGAGGAGATCTTGACGGGAGCCTTATTGGCAGAGGATGATCTTGAGCTTAGGCTCAAGAGGGGGCGAGACCCAGTTGGGAGCAGCAGCAGCGGAGGCCAGGCCAAGAGGCCCCACTTCCAGCACCAGCAGCCGAGGCAGTTCCAGCCGCAGCCGATCCAGCAGAGGCCAGTTCACCAGCAGCAGCAGCCGAGACAGTAGCAGCAGGGCCAAAGACAGGTGAATACTTGTGCTTACTGCAAGAAGCCCGGGCATATCGCCAATGAGTGCCGAAAAAGGCTGGGCCAGTGCCTGGTGTGTGGCTCAGCAGACCACCAGATGAAGGAGTACCGTATGGGACGAGCAGCTAAGGGGACAGCAGTCAGAGCTCCAGCAGGCCAGCAGAGGGGACCAGTCCTGCCGACACAGCAGCTGAGGTTCGTCCAGCACCAGCAGCAGGCCATGGGAGGCCAGCAGGGGCGAGCTTTCACCATGGCAGCTGGAGATGCAGAGGTGATAGGAGAACTGATTGCAGGTTCGATCCTTCTCGACTCCAGTCCAGCTTTTGCATTATTCGATTCCTGTGCTTTGCATAGCTTCATATCAGTATCTTTTGTGATTAGATATGGTATCATAGCTGAATCGTTGCCTAGGACTTACAAGATCACGATCGGGGGTGGCATTATCCTCGTGAGTGATGTTTGTAAGGGTCGAAGAGTAGTTTTGGGAGGCCGTGAGTTGGAGGTGAGCCTGCTCGTAATGCCATTGCCGAACTACGATATAGTACTAGGCATGGACTGGTTGAGCAGGCACCAGGCCAGCATTGATTGCAGAGGGGGTAGAGTTCTCTTCAGAGCGCCGGGGGAGCCAGAGTTTGAGTACTCCAGACGTCAGGCAGAGCAGAGCAGCGGAGTCTTCTGCGGAGTCTCGGTTGAGGAGCAGGCGATTCCATACCCCTTGATAGCAGAGTATATGGATGTTTTCCCAAAGGAGTTGTCAGGATTGCCACCAGACAGAGACATTGAGTTCTCGATAGACTTGGTTCCAGGAGCGGAACCCATCTCTCAACATGTCTATCGAGTGAACAATAGTGAGTTGGTGGAGCTGAAGAAGCAAGTGGATGAGCTGCAGGATAAGGGCTTCATCCGCTCGAGTTCGTCGCCATGGGGTGCACCAGTTTTGTTTGCGCCGAAGAAGGATGGGTCAGTACGGATGTGTATTGACTATAGGGCACTCAACAACCTCACGATCAAGAACAAATATCTACTGCCGCGGATCGACGATCTATTTGACCAGTTGAGCGGAGCTCGGGTATTTTCCAAGATTGATTTGAGGTCGGGATATCATCAGGTGAAGGTGAAGAGAGAGGATATTCCCAAGACTGCTTTCAGGACGCGGTACGGGTAGTTTGAGTTTTTGGTTATGCCGTTTGGGCTAACCAATGCACCAGCAGTGTTTATGAACCTTATGAACAAGGTGTTCCACCAGTACCTAGATTAGTTTGTGGTGGTGTTCATTGACGACATCTTGGTATATGCCAAGACTGAGGAGGAGCACGAGGAGCATTTGAGGATAGTGCTGGAGACTCTCAGGAAGGAGCAGCTTTACGGGAAGCTCTCCAAGTGTGAGTTCTTCTAGGACCGGGTGGACTTCTTGGGGCATGTGGTGACTGGAGATGGTATCTCAGTTGACCCCAAGAAGATTGTAGCAGTTAAGGCATGGGCAGCGCCGACTTCAGTTGCAGAGATCAGGAGTTTCCTGGGGCTGGCAGGATATTATCGAAGATTTGTGCAGGATTTCTTCCGGGTTGTAGAACCGTTGACTCGGTTGACCCGGAAGGATGCTGAGTTCGTTTGGTCAGAGGAGTGTCAGGCAGCTTTTGATGAGTTGAAGAAGCGGCTTACGACAGCTCCGATTCTGACATTGCCTTCAGGATCATGTGGTTTCACTATTTATAGTGATTCTTCAGGGAAGGGACTGGGTTGTGTCTTACAGCAGCATGGGAAGGTGATTGCCTATGCTTCCAGGCAGTTACGTCCCCATGAGAAGAACTACCCTATCAATGACCTGGAGCTGGCAGCAGTGATATTTGCTCTGAAGTTGTGGAAGCATTATCTGTATGGGGAGCGGGTGGAGATTTTTATAGATCAGAAGAGCTTAAAGTATGTGTTCACTCAAAAAGAGTTGAACATGAGGCAGCGCAGATGGCTAGAGTTGATGAAGGACTTTGACATCCTACTTCAGTATCACCCAGGGAAGGCCAACGTGGTTGCCGATGCCTTGAGTAGGTATCAGACAGCCATGTGTTTGACCATTGATCGGCATTTGCTTGCAAACTTGGAGAGCCTTGGGATTGAGGTGATCGTGCCCGGAGTGCAGATGCAGATGTGGGGCATACAGATTCAGTCAGACTTGGTGGAGAGGATCAAGTCGGCACAGTTTGAGGACGTTTCTCTGCGGTGTCTCCGAGAGCAGGTTCGAGCAGGATTACTGGAGGGCGAGTTTTCTCTTGCAGAGGATGGTACCTTGAGGCACAGTTCCAGGTTATGTGTGCCCAGCGGAGATCTCAGGGAGCAGGTTATACAGGAGGCCCACAGATCTTAGTACTCTATACACCCGGGTGCCAACAAGATGTACCGAGATCTGAGGGAGCATGTTTGGTGGTCCGAGATAAAGCGGGAGGTGGCTCGCTTCGTGGCTAGGTGCTTGGTCTGTCAGCAGGTCAAGGCAGAGAGGCAGAGGCCCGGTAGATTGTTGCAGCCGCTGTCCATTCTCGAGTAGATATGGGAGCATATCACTATAGATTTCGTATCAGGATTGCCGCGTACACCTGGAGGGAAAGATGCGATTTGGGTCATCGTTGACAGGTTGACCAAATTGGCCCACTTCTTGTTATTCAAGGTGGGTACGTCTACAGAGAGGCTAGCGGAGATGTATATGCGGCAGATAGTCAGGATTCACGGGGTTTCGGTCAGCATCATCTCAGATCGGGATAGTCGCTTTACTTTCCATTTCTGGAGGAGTCTGTAGATTAGCTTGGACACTCAGCTCAAGTTTAGTACTGTATACCACCCCCAAACGGACGGACAGTCAGAGAGGACTATTTAGACACTTGAGGATATGCTGCAGACGTGCGTCCTGGACTTTGGAGGTTCCTGGGAGGATCATCAGTATTTGGTGGAGTTTGCTTACAACAACAGTTTCCAGGCCAGCATTGAGATGTCACCTTTCGAGGCTCTGTACGGGCGTAGGTGTCGTACACCCTTATCTTGGGATGATGTTGGTGAGCGAGCTTTACTGGGGCCAGAGATGGTTGTTGACGCAGCCGAGAAGGTGAAGCTCATCAGGGACAGACTTCGCGTGGCACAGGACAAACATCGGCACTGGGCCGATAGCCACCGGAGGCCGTTGGAGTTTGAGGTACAGATTATAGTAGGATTAGATTTAGGTTTGTTTGTTTATGATTTTGATCATGTTTGTTTATCATAATTAATTGAGACCTTGCTTGTGATTAGGTCGGAGACCAGGTTTTCTTGAGGATATCTCCGACTCGTGGTACGATACGTTTTGGTGGAGGCGGGAAGCTTAGCCCGCGCTTCATCGGCCCTTTCGTTATCAGCGGGAGAGTCGGTGACGTGTCATACAGGCTAGACTTGCCACCTGCACTAGTGGGGGTCCACAACATATTCTATGTATCACAGTTGAGACGGTACGTGGCTGACCCTAGCCATGTGCTCGATTATTCGGAGATTGAGGTTGGACCTTTCCTCAGCTATCCAGAGCAGCCAGTGGAGATTCTGGATCGATGGGAGAAGGGTCTGAGGAACCAGGTGATACCCTTGGTACGCGTCGCATGGAGGCATCATTCTCCAGGAGAGTCTACCTGGGAGCGGGAGGATGAGATGCGCGAGCGGTACCCTTATCTTTTTGGACCTTGAGGTATACTTTTCTATCCTTCTCAGCAGTTAGTTTCGCCTTTAATTTCGAGGACAAAATTATTTTAAGGAGGGTAGATTTATCACTACCACATTTCTAGTTTGAGGGTATTTTGTCATTTTTGGGGTTATTTGAATTTATTAGAATTTATGGGAATTTTTAGAATTTATTTTGGAATTGTTTGAATGAAGGTTGACTAGGTTGACTTTGACTAGCAATGACCATGGTAGACTAACCTAGGAGCTAACCCTAGTTGAGTTTGGACTTGGTTAGGTTATGCAACCCTAGTTAGACTAGAGTTAACCCATGGTTTAGTTATTTGACTCAAGTTAGATTATTAAGTCATAAGCCATGACTTGTGGTTGAACCCTTAATCAATAACTAGCCATAGAAGCCCAAAGCCCATTAACTAATGCCTAACCCTAACCCTAATCTCTAGTGGCCGGTCACATAGACCCACATTGGGAATCCCCCCTATAAATATCCTCTTCCATTTAGGGCTAGCCTATTTAGGAAAGAGCAAGTTTAGAAAGAGGTATTTTCCCAACTTCATAAATCCCTAGAAAATCCATTTTAACTCCTTTTTAATCCAAACAAATTGCAATATGTTCTAATTGATGTTATCTTGCTGTTGGAATTTGTTTATCTCAGTTTTCTATCAATTTGAAGGAGTTTGGTGGCTTTTGGGAATCCTCATTCAAGGAGCTTTTGTGTTGAAGAACACACCTAGGTATTTTCCATTCCATCCATTAAAATTAGGTTTTAATTGCATAAACACCTAGCCCTAAGTGTCCTGGTCCTGTAGGAATAGGATTGGTGGATTTTTGTGTCCTGTAAGTATCCGTATCGGACACGTATCAGTGAGGGGTGTAAGTGTTCGACGAAATGCCCCAATGTGCATTTCGATTCATTTTTGTAGAAGTTTTTGAATAGGAAATGTCGTTTTGGAGTGGCTTGCATGTTTCTAGTGTACTGAGTTTGAATCGAGGTCGTGTCATGTCGCTTTGACACTCGTGCACACGTGTTTGGATACGCGCGCGCGGCCTGGGCGCATCCCCTGCTACTCGGGGCTTCTGTAGGACACGACACAAGTTCGTTTGACACGAAACTTGGTGGACACGAGGGAGAATGCACTGACATCATGCCCCCAAAGTTTCATCGGGTCTCGTGTACGGGTTAGAGAGTAATCAGTCGCACACTGGGATAGCACTGTTCTGTGCACAGTCGTTTTAAGCCACTGATACGGCTTAATATTTTGGACACGTGATACTGTGGACACATTACAGGCTTTTGGACACGTGCACCTAGACCTAACCTAGGTGTGGACACAACCACGAGTCCTAGTTTGTGTCGTGTCGTGTCCACGAGTGAGGTGAACACGTGCACGACACTGTGTTCTAATTTTGTGTCTGTGTGTGCACTGTTTGGGTTTTAAATTGTTGGACACGTCGTGACGTGTCGTGGTGGACACGAGGCACATCCTATGACACGTGCACACCATGTATATTAATTACCAACCATTGATAGCTTAATTTAGTTTGATTTTAGTGATCAATTTCTACTTTCCCCAATTTTCTAATATGGGTTTTATTCACTGTTATTTTCCAGTTTTGGAATATGAGTTTTGTCAGTTATTTTGATTAATTTAAGTACTGTAAAACACATATTTAGATCCCTAAATGGTTCTTCTATAAGTTATTTACTTATGTGCAAATTTGGGAGATGATTGATTGAGTTTGGATTTCGAAATGAGGGTGATATGAGAGTTGGACTGTTTTACAAAGGGTGAGAATTAAATTCTGAGATTTCCTTGATGTTTAGAACTCAAAATCTGAGTTCATTGTAACCTGAGATTAGTGTAAGTTATAATGATTTGATTTCCTTTTCTTTTTCATTGATTTCATGTTAAAATCTGAGTTTGTTTAACTCTGAAAAACTGTTATGGACTTCCTATTTTTCTGAAACTAAACACTCTTCACTAACCTAAGTTTTTCACTCACAGTTCACTCACTCTTCACACATATACACACACACACAGTTTTAATTCCCTCACACTCATGCCTGTCACTCACTCTCTCAATCACAGTTCACTCACACACTCACTCTCTCTATATTTTCTATTTTTCCTAATGTAAATATATGTATATATGTAATGTATATATAATGTAATGTGTATCTATATATATAATATAGTTTGTGTAATATATGGGTATCTAGTATAGATACATGCAATGGGTGTATAGATTACATTAAGTATATATACAAGTATCATATATATGTAACTTGTTTGTGTACTAAATATATGTATTATACATATATATGTGTTATGTTTTAGATTACATAAATATATCAAGAGTGTTATGTTTTAGATATAGATTTTGACTTGTGTATGTTTTAGGGTTGGCCTATAGGCATGTTATAGCCTATGGCATATATGTGAGTCGGTTTGACTAGTGAGCCTAGATTGGGCTTGTATAGACTTGTTAGACCTAAAATAGACTTGCTAGACTAGTGTAGACTTGTTAGACCTAGTTTGACCATAGTTGACCTAGTTTGACTTCTAGGGTTGACCAGAGTTGACCAAGAGTTGACTTTGGCTTAGATTGACCTAGATTCATGTAGAATGCATTATAGTGCTTCATTTTACCATTTTGGACTTGTTGTGACTTGTATTGTTCTAAATAGGAGCCAGACACCTCTCCTCGGACAGTATATTTCATCCGGACACTCAGATACCAGGCGAGTACATTCTCTGATCATTTCATATCCTGCTTAGAATTATTTTTCTGTATTAAATTACTTTACTTGATACTGTCACGTTAGTCCCACGGATTAGTACTATATGGATCCCTTCTTGAGATGTTATCCCTTCAGGGAGCATCGGGTACTACATGTTCTGTGCGTTTCACTTACATGGCATATCACTATGCTTCATTGGTTCTTTGATCACTTGTGACATATACTCTTATGATCACAGAGTTTTCCTTGAATCCTTATCCCATTTATTGGGTTTCCCAGAGTCCCCATTTATGGGACTACAATGTACCACCCTTCGGGGGCCGTTACATAGAATCATAACATAACCTGGTTGGATCCTTTTGTATTGATTGGGGGTACGGGGGAGTAGAAGTAGACATGTGAATAATATCCAAGTAGTGTAGCATCAGAATCACAAGTAGTGTAGCATCAGAATCATTCCATAGTGTAGCATCAGAATCATCCTATGCCATTTATATGTCTATATTGTACTCTGACTCACTAGCCACTGTTAGTCCCTATTTATAGTAGATATTTCTATTACAGCTCTATCTCTGTTTACATACTGCATTTTCTTCAGTATCTATATCTTACTTTACTGCATGATTATATTTTCTAACCTGCTATGAACTGTTGAGATGTATTGTACTCACTCCTGTCCTGACTAGACCGGTTGAAAATATTACAGAGGACGAGGAGGAGGCCTGTGTGGATACCTTCTACGGGACAGCCCTAGATGACACTTGCGAACTGGACTCTCAGGAGGATCCAGCTCTATCTGAGGACATTATCCCTATTGCCTAGACTAGCTAGTTAGGCCTTATCTTATTTTATGTTGTCTTGAGACTGTTTGGTTAGACTTTATTTCTGTTCAGAGGTTCTGAGTTGTATATATTCTTTCATATTCAGTAGCTGAGTTTTGTACTTTGGATATTTGCTGAGCTGTTATCGTAATCTATTTTATCATCTGTATTTCCTTGAGTTCCATATCTTATCGTTCTTCTTCTTCCTTAGTTGTGATTGAGTTTACTTCTATCATGTCACCCCCATTCGGGGAGTATAAACTGCTTAGTATATTATTGCTAGATGTTGTGACCTAGGATAGCATTCTACCGTCGACACTGCGGCGTAGGCTGGACGTACCCACGTCTCGTACCCTTACACTAGGGTGCGGGTCGTGACAATTTGTGTTCCTTATTTGTATGGGATAATATTTGTAGTACTAGCTACTTACATCAGCTCAATATTTGTGTTCCTTATTTGTATGGGTTTGAATTGGCATCCTGTGTACAGTAAGCTTAGATTTTGAGCAGAATTTCCTAACTGCTATTTTGAGTCCATTTTTACTTCAATGCTATGAGTAGATTTAGTTGAGCAGTTTTTCCTTCAAACTTTACTAGTTGAGTTATGCTAATCTTAATCTATGGATGCAGAGTTAGCATGCCATGCCAATGGTGTATGCTATCAGGTTTTTTTCTTTTTACAATTGATTGGGCTGGGTTTAAATAATTTTGTTCACTTTCCTATTGAATTAATTGACCAATACAGTCATATGGAATTGGGAAGCCTGAAAGGTCATGACAACCCAAGGGTAGCTTTGGGCCGAAATAAGAGGTTCAAGCATAGATTGATGCTGACTGTGAAGCTCTATATAATTTTATATTATGAGTCCACTCTTTTGGCTAAGCATGAAGTCACTGGTAGAGAACTAACCTAGTTGGCTATAGGCTTCCAATACTGATAGTTAGACTTTATGTGTTTATTTAATACTAAACCACAATAATTAAGTAAAGTTGGAATTAGGTATTTGGATGAATAACAACTAGATTTTAACCAATTTATAACCATTATCAGGAGGATATCCAGCATTACTATTCCCACTTGATCATCCGGAGCAAGGCAAGTATACTCCTCGGACTTGTTCATTTTCTTATGTCTTGTATATTTATTCTTGTATTTTCTGGTTGACACGATATATCACGATATTGTCTTGTATCATGTTTTTTGAGTTTACTTGTGTCTGGGAGAGGAAATACTACAGATGTGTGATCAAACTCGTGTTACTATTCATGTGAATAGCTTAGGCCCCGCATCGTGCACGCGGGACTGAAGCCGTACCATTTCATGTTCATTGAATCTACCCAAGCCGATCACATACTCTGGATGTATTTTAATATATTGCATATTTCAGGTTCAGGTTGTATTTCATGTTCAGGACTCATTTTATGTTCCCTGTATTTACTTTCAGTATTCATGTTCAGGATTCATGTCATGTTCTTATTTCTCGTACTTTATATATTTTCTTGTGTTCTTGTTCATACCATGATGTTCATGTTCATTTCCTTGGATATACTTAGCTCCGCTCCTGACTAGGTTATGTTACAGGTGTACTTGCAGGGTACCATTCTACTCTATGGACCAGAGCCCAGGATATTAGCTGAGCAGGATGAGACTTAGCTTGAGGTTTCAGGTTTAGACTGTCTAGCTTTACTCCTAGGTATTGTTCTTAGAATTCATAGTATATTTTCATTCTTGTTGTCTTTAGTACTTTTATGTCATTATGATTGGTGGATTATGGTGATGATCATGGGACGGTTAGATGCTGTGATTGTGTACATTTATGTTTATCTGGTTAGATTTTCCTAGCTTGGTACAGCTTACTTCGTCGTATCTAACGACGAAGGCTGGGCATGTCCGACTCATGTCCGATTATTCGGGAGCGGGTCCTGACATGTTTTTAGTGGTGGCCCATCCAGGTCAGTCCTAATAGTACCTAGGTATTAGAGTACTATTGGGGGACTTGTTAAAACTAGAAAAACTTGATCACAACATAGGAAATCGGGTACATTAGGTATATTGATATCAATAAACACTTGTTGTTTTAGGATTAGAATATTTTAACAGTTTTCTATTTTTCAGATAGTTCAAGCACGCAATACCGGAACAGTCGATCCACCTACTCTTGAGGGTTTCGAGCTCCTACTACCTTCTATCACTCTACTATCCCCATGGGTAATACATAGTTGATGGAGATGTTTGAAGAGTTCCTTGACAACCAGAGGGATCATGCCATCCTTTTCCAAGTCAGACTTATGGATACACTCTCCGAGCCAGAAAGGACTTCTAATTTCCAGACTCTCAGACACTTGGATTTCCCCGACACCGAGTGCATATTTTGTACCGAGAAGCAGATCGAGAACCTGGAACCGCCACTGAAGAACATCCAAGCCTCTGAGGAACCGACTCCTCTGATCCTGAATGCAGCACAAATGATGGAACGAGATGGAAAGCTGAAGCATAGGAGAGACATGAAGACTTATGACGAAGACAACAACTACCCTGGACCCATAAAGCATCGTAACACTCAGACGGTATTTCTTCAGTCACATTATCAGTCGTATCATCAGAGGCAGATTCAGGCCCACATTCACTGAATAAAGGATTGCCAGGAAGTCGCAGATCACAATGATCGAGGAGCATCAGGATCTCAGCAGCTAGCACACCAGCTGCCGTATATTTCTGTCAGAGTCCCGGCACTTCCGTCACCTCAGCAAGAGATTCAGATTCAGATTCAGCCGACAATCATTTGTATTTTCTGTCGTCGTCTAGGACACCACTACAACGAGTGCCGCAAGTGATCAAGGTTATGCTTGTTCTACGGATCGTCTGTCCATCAAGTCAAGGATTGCCCGAAGGTCGTTGATCATACTGCCCAAAGACGAGCACGAGGAGCACTAGTACCACAAAAGAGGACCCACCTCTTCAGTTTCAGCGATCACATGGAGCACTACCGCAGGAACCAGTCTACGTCAGGACAGTGAAGAAGATTGAAGTGATTCCAGTCTCGGAGGAAATACTGAAGACGGATTGAAGACAGAAGACTTCTTTTGCATGGTTGGAGAAAACCATAGATCGTGATTCATCAACCAGTCTCTCCTTAAAATTCCTCTTAGCACCTAGATCATTTCTTGAAACTTCTCGTTTTCTTGTTTGAAATCCTGATTGATATTCGAAACTTATTTCGAGGTATTGTTTTCTTTTCGGTAAACTTGTTCCAGATCCACAATTCGATAATTATTTGGAATCTACTATTCGATACCCTGTTTCATATTCATTATTTATGGTTTTGTTTTTGCTTCTATTTGAAAATTTCCTATTCAAACCTTGTGCTATTCGAGATTCTATTTCTATCCGAAAGTTCATTTTGAAACTTGTCCCCAATCAAAACATTGATTGAATCTTCACTCCTATCTTGACACTTGCTTGAGATTCAGTTCCTATTCGAGTCATCGTTTGAAGATTTTATTTTCTATTTTGAAACTTGGCTCATTCCCTATGAGATTTTGTTTACTATTTGAGACTTGTTCCTATTCAAGAAATTATTTCTATTCACAACCTTGTTCGACCTTGTTTCCTATTTGAAGTTTTATTTGTTTCATAATTATGGTTCGATACCTGTTTCTTGTTCGCTATTTGATACCCTATTTTCTAAATCATTGTT
The DNA here is from genome assembly GCA_029216955.1 of Iris pallida. Classification (NCBI taxonomy): domain Eukaryota; kingdom Viridiplantae; phylum Streptophyta; class Magnoliopsida; order Asparagales; family Iridaceae; genus Iris; species Iris pallida. The sequence goes on from JANAVB010013397.1 coordinate 28,522,689, forward strand.
CGTAACCTTGCTTCCTGTTCGAGGTTCTGTTCAAGATTTCAAATCTTATTCGCGGCTTTGTTGATGTCGATTTCCTATCTAAGATTTGTTTTCTGTTGAAATTTTTGTTCGAGACTTAGTTGTCGTTCGAGATTTTGTTATACATTGACTATATACAAGGTTTTGGTCATTATTTCGAGACTTTGCCTTCTATCTGATACCTTGTTTCTATGCAACCTTCGCGGTTTTGTTACGTATTCGGGATTACGTTCCCTATACAGAATTTGTTACCATTCCAGATGTCAGTTGTGATTCAGATTATTATTTGAAACTTCGATTCATTGTTCGAAATTTTAAATCTCCCTGGTTGCCCTTTTGTACTTAATACTCTTTGATTAAGTCCCTTGTTGCTTCGTAGTATCTAATAAACCCTTGTATTCTAATAGTCAGGTAACTTCACTATTTCCGTGACTTGGACTATTGAAACTCAATTTGAATTCCTTGAACTCTTTGAAATACCTAGGGATAAAGTCGAGAGGCTATTCGATGACCTACTATGGCATGACAGTTGCGTACTGCAGCCATTAGCTGGATTATGGAGACTGAGGGTTCATTGCAGCCAGTAGCGCAGTGGCGAGGCAGGAACTCTAAGTTAAAGTGATTTCAGACAATCATAGGTTTTCGAGTATTGTCGAGACTTGTCATATTCTTCATATCTTGATCTTTTGGGTTGTTTCGTCAATGGTTGTTGGAAAATGGATAAGGTTGACAGAATATTCGGAGACATTATTATTTGAGTCACGGAGTCGAAAGTCCACTGCAGTCAGATACATACTGGCGGGGTAGGGATTCTAAGCAAAGTAATTGCAAATACCTATATGTTCTTGGATATCCTGGAGACTATATTTCCTTTTCATATGATTACTGGTTTTCGAGAATAAAAATCCTTGCATGTTCACCCTTTTTTGATACTAATATCTCTTGAGTCTTTCGTACGTTTCCTAAATCAACCCTTGTTAATTTTCCTTCCTAGCATTTTATCATTAGATCATTGAATTTCTCAAAATTATACATTACCAGATTTTGATTCTGTACTTCATTTGTGTCTTGTCTAAACTTCGATCATAAGTCATGTCTATCTGACCATGATTTTCCTATCTTGTTCTAGTCTACTTGTATTAAACTATCGATTTTGATCGTACTTGGTAGTTGTGCCTTCATGATTTTACTTATTTAAGTTGTGATTAAATTCATATCAGCTCTTGCCTAATTAAAGTCTCAGTCATTGATAGATCATGTTATTTTAACTCCCTTTAGGAAATTATCGTACTTGATCTTAAATATACCTGTTTCACTTCGTGCCTAACCAATTTTGATCATTATCGATCATGTCATCTTACCGTTGATTTCGTCATGCTAAGTCATTCATGTTCCACTTCTGGTCATAACTAGAAATCCTGATTATGCCTATATTTTATACTCTATACCTATTGATCTTACCTGATATTGAAATCTCGTTTGATCATGATCAAATAAACTATGTTCTAACCATGACTAGAATTGACTTTATTTCACATCTCAATTTAAAATTGTCGTTTTCAACTTTTGCCTCAATTGAAATTATATTCTTAAATTAAATTGTTGCACATTTGAATTTTGAGGAGAAATTATTTTAAGGGGGAGAGATTTGTCACTCTAACTTTCCAGTATTTTCAAATTCTAAATTTAATTTTCTGATTAATGATTTAATTGATTTTTTAAATAATAAATTTTATAATTATTTTTGGAGAGAAATTGAATTTATATTTTTGGAGGGAGATTTGAATTGTTGGCAAGGAACTAATTTTCAAATTAATTATAACCAATTGGAGTGGTCCCCAGTCCCTAATAAACTTTTAACCATCTCTTTAACAGTTTTTTTTTTATAGTTCATATAATTTATGGAAAGGGGAAGGGCCTGGTTATCAAATAACCATTTGGGGGAAGGGGGTCTTTGTAAATTTTCTTTTCTTTCTCAACTTTATATAGTAGCTGACAGTTTGGGGAGAGCTCATTCTCTAATTTTTTCCGAGCTCTACTTCCTTCCCCTAATTTCTTTTCCGACCCCAACCCTAATTTCTCCAAATTTCGACAGTAGAGATCCATGATGACGGCAGCGATGATCGCGTTCCTCTCAGGCGATTGAAGCGGAGCAGTCTGATCTGCTACAACAAGCTCTTCCCGCGGCCAGGCAGAGACGACGACGGGTTCTTCTTCGGTCGGCCAGCTTCTTTCCTGATCTGCGACGTTCTTCCTCGACTGGTGAGTTCCTCACTTCTACGTCGAGATCCGAGGAGGCTCGGTGGGTCAATTAAGATCGAGAAGAGTGGATCGGCGAGTTCAATTTGTTGATTGTGGATTTCTTTAGCGGTTGTTTAAAATTCTTGGTGAATTTTTTCGAGTGAATGTAGGGCCTAAAAATCAAGTTGCGCTATGTATTTACTACTCAGCAATCAAGTTGTGCCCCAAAATCAAGCTGCGCCACTGTTATGAAGCTCAGAGATTAAACTGCGCCACTGATCAGGTTGTGCCAAATATCAGACTGCGCCCAGTCATATTGTGCCAAAGACTACGTGGCGTCTGACATTTAATTTCCATCATTGCCAGACTGCGCTGACAACTAACAGCGCAGAAAACGAAGAAAATCTTTTCGAATCCCTCGAATTGTGCCGCTCGAGGAGATTTAATTGACAGCTGTCCTTCACATCTTGTGAGTTGCGCCTAGGCGCAATCTAAACAAATTTCTTAGTTGCGCCTAGGTACAATCTGAACAACTTCTTCTCAAAAGCTGCCACGTGTCTATGTATTAAGTTGCGCCTAGGCACAACCTAATCAGGCGCAGTTTGACTTGTTGACTGAAGCTTGCACAACCTGATAAAGTTGAGACAACTTTCATTCTCTAAAGCTGGATAATGTGGTGCACATGCCACTAATCTCGTAAAATGTGTCCACTATTCTATACACGACCACGCGCATCTCAATCACATGATGCCACGCGTCTAAATACAGTTAGTACACGATTGATTAGCTGAATGGAAGTTGGCGCAATATAAGGTTGGCGCAACCCAATGTGGCACAATCCAGCCTCGCACACATCAGAATAACTGCTAAAACAGTTATTTCCAAAACTCTATAAATAGAGTTTTCAATCATTGTCAAAGCATCACAGAGATCAAGTACTCTTGCAAAATTCCTACTGCATTCTCCAGAGGGATAAAGTGATCGTCTTCTGATCAGATTCCTACAGTTGTACTTCCCCAGAATTCAAATTGTACTCTTGTACTTTTTTTCTAAGTTTGTTATAATTTTTTTGTTTTTGTACAAAATGGTGACTCTGCTGGGAACGACTTTCTCCTCCGATGAGAAGGTGACAACTCAATGTGATACTGCGTCGATCGGCAAGACGCAGAAGACTCTGGTTGTTCAGATCAACCAGACAGCCTATGAAGATATGATCAACAAAAAGAGCAACAGGCACACTGTGGCTATCACTAAGAACAAAACTGTGTGGACTCCTAAGTCTTCTACGGTTGCTGTTGCACAGGCGCAACCTGTATCAGTTGCCCAGGCGTAATCTGTCCCTGTGGCTCAGGCGCAGCCTGCTTCTGTTGACCGTGCACAACCTACCCTCTTTGTTGCCAAGGTGCAGTCCAATCTTTTTGCTGCCCGTGTGCAGTCCACTGTTCCTACTGTAAGGCACGGTCTAATCATGCTGCTGCCAAGGCACAATCAGCACAATTCAGCACATCTCGTTGCCAAGGTGCAACCTCTGGCTAGGGTGTAACCAGTAGTTCATATGGCTATGGCGCAACCTAAGCACTTAGTTGTCCAGGCGCAGGTTGCTCCCCATACTGCTCAGGCACAACCCAAAGGAACTGATCTTTTGGCTATTCCCTCTTCCAATTCTCCAGTTCTGAACTTGGAGAAACAATGTTCTAGTACCAAAACTAGACAGAACAAATGGAAGGGTCCTTTGACATTTCCTCAGCAGGTGCAACCTATGCCTAAGATGGTCTCACAACAAAACAGAGGAAAACGCTTCTTAGCTAACCCTCTACAAAATGAAGGAAAGCACCCTTTGGTTTTTTCTCGAACTTTCCTGGTCTATGACTCAGAGGAAGATATATCAGATTTTATTCCTTTAAATAGAGGTCTTCAGATCGCTGCCATGGGAAAGAATACTGATCAAAGAGGCATCTTGCCTACCCCTATAGGGTCTGGTCAAGGTCTTCCAACCTTGCAAATTTCAAGATCTAAGCAAGGAAAGTTGATGGCATCTCAAACAGAAACACCTAGAGCAGAATTCTTTGATTTACGCGCTTATCTCAATAGACGTCAATCAGCATCAACTTTGGTGAAACGTAAGAACCCTATGCCGAAGGCCAATCTATACCAGAAACCAAAGTTTGAAAAGAAAGACCCAATCACTTATGCTAATGAATTAAGTACATCTTTGTACACTCAGGGAACTAAACATCTGAAGAATAGGAGGCATGTTCGTAACATCATTAAGGAATATGTTCCTTCGACTTCTTCTTATCCTGTAGTAGTAACTGATCTCCGGGAACGTCTTACACAAAGATGGGAGATCGCAGGGATATCTCCTTCACCTCTAAATCACTCTTCAGATCGCCACTGCCTTCATGAAGTGGTCATCAAGTGTTGTTGCCAATCAACTAAATGATCAGTCTTCGATCTTCTGAACTATGTTTCAACTCCTGAACCTATAATAGAAGATGAAGACGAGCTGTTATATGCTTCTGTCAACATGACTTCTCAAGGCACTAGGGGTGGGAAACGTCCAAGACATAATGCGTCCTGTAATTCCAGTCAGCAATACTTAGATCGGATTCATGCATCCTGTGAAGGGGTCTTTCAATACACCAGATCAAGAAGTCAGAATTTGAACCAAGGTATCTTTAATCAAGAAGATCTCCCCATCGCTCATCTAGGAGAGGACTCTTTTTTGAGTTTGATGCAGATAGTAAAAGTTCTGAACAAACTATCTCGTCAATAGCAGCAAGAGAAGTCACGGCATATACCATTACAGAAGATCAAGATGCCTCTACTTCAGCCAGTCAGGAGCAATGAATTGTTGCACTAGAGGACAAACTGAAGACCATAGCTGAGATGGTCGTAAGTATGTACACTATAATCGTGGCTCAATATACAGTGCCACCGGTTATAAACCCTGCTACAAATCTGCAGCTAATAGCATCTTTTGTACCTGTTAATGTTAATCTAGAGGTACCACCTCCTCAGGTTGCTTCTATACCAATTCAAGCTGATCCCAGTCAGTCTGGTGCTGGGGTTGGTAATTACCATGCTGTTCCTCCTCCCAACAATTCTAACCTGCCTACCAATTCTCAAACATCAGGAGATGCTAATGAGTCTGTGAAACTCTTACGCACTCAGTTTGAGGCATTCAAGCAGAAGGATGGCCTACAAAAACTTGGCATAAAATAACCATATCCTACAGAATGGAAGGAGGTTCCATTCCCTCCTAAATACAAGCTTCCAACTATTATGCTGTTTGATCTCAGCACTTCTTCAAGTTAGAACATCAATCACTTTGAAGTGATGACTGACCAATTACAGCCAAATGATGCTCTCCTTACCAGAGTGTTCGTCGGTTGTTTAGCCGGCACAGCATACGACTGGTATCGTAGTTTGCCAGATGGCTGCATAACTTCTTTTGCTAGTTTCAAGCAAATGTTCTTGGAACGGTTTTATGAGGGAGTCAACGACATGACAATGTCTGCCCTCATTAAAATCAAACAAAGACACATTGAATCCACAGAGAGTTTCATTGAAAGATTCTGTCGAGAGGCACTTAAAATGCCTTTAGGAACTCCATCTGCTGTAACAAAAGACACCTACAAATCAAACTTGTTGCCTATTATCAGTATGTGGACAGGATCTATACAATTCTAGGATTGGCCTTCTTTCATTATGAATGCCAAGGCGGCAGAGGTTAGTGCGAAAAAGTTCAAACAGTTAGGAGTTCAAATGACTCATCCTAACCAAGATGAACATTCTACACCCGGGGGTAATAATCGTCAAAGTAACCGTAAGGGTAAAGAAACATTGGCCATCAATCTCAAGGACAAGGAGTCATTGGCTGTTAATGTTGCTCAGACAGCACCTACCCCATCAGCACCACCATAGAAAATACCTTGTCCAAAAGAAGAGTATTCTTTTGATGAAGATGATACTTTGAGCATCTTCGATTGCTTAATTAAAAGTAATAGCTTCAATTGCCAGAGGCAAAATAGCCAGAAGAAGTAGGTAAAATCGATCACCCTAAATACTATGTTTATCACATATTTATAGGACATCCAACCAGCGCATGCTACGTGCTCAAAGGCAAAATCTAGGAGATGGTCAATTCTGGAGCGATTACTCTTCAGCGGGATGAGAAGATAGTGACTGCTAATATTGTTTCTCTACAAATTTGGTGACTTTCCACCACAACTTGTATAAGATGGTGTTGTCCCTATTCCAAGGACTACTCTCGAGATCGTGAATCTCCCACCTCCTCAAAATGAGGGTCTTGTTCTATTATCAACCGATAAAGGAGAAATCATGTGGATTCATCCTGATCTGGTAGCAGATTTCGAAGCGCCTTCTTCTTCCACTCAAAAGAAGCGCTCTAAAGCTAAATCTAAAAGCTGCAACATGGTACCCTTTGAACAGGTAGCAGAAGAAGAAATTCTAATTGGTACTAGATCTAGGAAACACTATCTTTGGGAATATTCCGAAAATTAAGAGAATCCTGTCTCATCTCCTGATGTTCCTCCTACATCATCTGTTTCTGCTGAAAATATACCATCTACATCTCGCCGGTAGTGGAATCAACTCCTCCTAAACTGATATCAGCAGACAAGGGAAAACAACCTGTCCGTTTTGACAAAGTACTGAAGAAGTCCTCATCTTTTGGACTCGAAAGGCCATATAATTTTGATAAATTGGCTCAATTATCCAATACTCCAGCAAGATTGTCAATCTTTGAACTCTTACGTCTCTCAAAAAAACTCGAGAGACGTTAAGTGAAGCTTTGATGCAGGCTGATGCTTGTCTTACTCTTCTCAAAAAGCCTGAAAAGGAGCTAGTTAGCTGTGCACATTGTCATAGTGTATTTGAGTTAATGCCCAATATTACTTTTATACAAGATGATATGTTGTTAGAATACAATCATCATGATCATCCTCTCTATTTTACGGGGTATGTGGATACCATAAAAGTTGATCGTATTCTGATTGACCCAGGGTCTGCTCTTAGTATCATGCCAAAGTCTTTGCTAGATGCTTTGAAGATCCCAGTACATAATCTTTCTACAACTATCACTACCATCTTGGGGTTCAATCAAGGAAGAAGCGAACCTTTGGAGAAGATACGCCTGAAACTTCAAATTGGCAATCTTCGTACAAAGGTGACTTTCTATGTAATTGATAATCATGGCTCATACAATGCTTTGTTGGGAAGACCATTCCTTCACGAGCAAAATATTGTACCTTCAATTATCCACCAATGTTTCAAATATATGGATGGTAATAGATAAGTCCAGAAAGAGGTTGCAGATCTGAATCCTTTCAAAGGAGTTGAAGCATACTGTAACGATTCTCGCATATACAAAGAGGAATTCATAAAGGTGGTACTGGCAATGGTCACAGATGAAGAACAGAAAGGTATACCAAATAATACTCTAGCGATCCCTGTCAAAGGGCGTACTTCCTGTCCTCAGTCTTCCAAACCATTGACTATCTATCTTCCTTTCCACGAGAAGCAGCATATTGGTGATAGTCAGGAACAAAGGGAGCTCACTTCTTCTGAGCCGCTTATAATCGACCTTCGTTGTAAAAAGCCCCCTCCTCCTTTTCGCTCTTCTTCTCCCCCTCTTGTCATCAATCTGATTAAGCCTCCTATGGCTAACGGTCCTGTTGTAAATGATGGTGTAAAAATCAATAAAGCATCTCCTTTGCAGTATATTGATGTCTTTTACTATACTCAATGTTATTTGAATATGCTAGATAGCTTTAAACCACTTACAATAGGAGTCATATCATCTCTGCGAAATATGGTATCAATGGATTCAATACAAGAGTCGTACTTCTTAGTATCGTCTCGAAAGAAAGATGAAAGGCCTGTATTCTTCAAGAAAAGAGAGGAACAAAAGGTTATGCTCTATAATGATAATAGAGATGATACAGGACGACTACAATTACGTCGCTATAGTCCACAATCTAAAACAATCATCCGTAAAATGGGATATAATTTCAGAACAGGTCTTAATAGCGGCAAAGGAAGGCGAACTCCCCTTCGTATCTCTATTCCAAAAGGAAAATCACAATAATATTACAGTAAATCGAAGCGGGGTTTAGGCTATACTTCACCACTTACGACTCCAGAACCTTTCGAATCTGACGAAGAAGAACGATCTAACTCTTCTGATTCTTTCTCATAGGATTCTGATACCAGTATCGGTCATGTTCATCGGATAATAGTATCTTTTAATATGGTGTTTGTCGAATTCTCAGAAGATGATGGAGATGGCATTGAAGAAGCTCCTGAAGTGGACCCTTGGACACAAATGATGGACAATCAGTGGGAACATCGTTTTGAATAACGAGAACCACCTACTGAGGATCAACTAGTCCAAATCGATATTGGAGAAGAGGGCATATCACGACCAATCTTCATTAGCAAAAATCTCCCTGAGGATGATAAACAATAATTGATTTACCTTATTCGTGAATATATAGATGTCTTTGCCTAGAGTTATGAAGATATGCCAGGATTAGATCCTCAAGTTGTAACTCATAAACTTAATATCTTGTCGAATGCTAAGCTGGTCAAACAACAACAACGGCGATTCAAGCCTGAAATGATGGATGTAATTTCTGATGAAGTCAAAAAGCTGATAGCTTGCGGTTTTATCAGAGAAGAACAACATCCTGACTGGGTAGCCAATGTTGTACCAGTTTTGAAGAAGACCGGAAAGGTTCGGGTTTGCATAGACTTTCGGGATCTCAATGTTGCTTGCCCTAAAGACGAATTCCCTCTCCCAATTACTGACGTCATGATCGACAATACATGTGGATTCGAACGAATCTCTTTCATGGATGGGTTTTCTGGATATAGTCAAATTCGGATGAATCCTGAAGATGAAAAACATACTTCATTCCGTACTCCTCGTGGAGTATATCGTTATACAGTCATGCTGTTTGGTCTTAAGAACGTAGGTGCAACCTACCAGCGGGCTATGAGTACTATATTTCGAGATCATTTGCGAAAGACCGTCGAATGCTATGTTGACGATATTGCTGTCAAAAGTCGTCTTAAGGAAGATCACATTCAAGATTTAAGAACTATTTTCAATCAAATATGTGCCAGCATCAACTCAAAATAAACTCCACCAAGTCTTTCTTGGGTGTCTCTAGTGGTAAATTTTTCGGCTTCGTTATTACCTCTAAGGGTATACATATTGATCCCGAGAAGATCAAAGTCATTCAAGAGATGCGTCCTCCACGCAACCTAAAAGAGCTACGAGGATTCCAAGGTTGACTTGTGTACATCAAGAGGTTTATTTCAAATTTATCTGGACGTTGTAGACCATTTACTCAATTAATGAAGAAAGGTGTATCTTTCGTTTGGACGGAAGAATGTCAACGAGCATTTGATGACATAAAGCAGTATTTAATGAGTCCACCGGTTCTTGTATCACCGATCTCAGGAATACCTTTCTTAATGTATGTCCGGGCAATGGATCATTCATTGGGAGCTTTGTAAGCTCAGAAGAACAAGGAAGGTCATAAACAAGCCATCTACTACCTTAGCCGGACAATGATTGGAGCTGAATATCGTTATAGTTCGGTGGAGAAAGAATGCTTAGCCTTAATATTCGTTGTTCAAAAGACAAGACATTACGTCATAGGCCAAACTATTCATGTCATATCCTGAGTCAATCCTCTTCGAGTCTTGATGAAAAAGCCCAGTACACTCAATTCCAGGCTTGCAACATGGGCCATATTGTTAGCACAATACGATATGGTTTATGTTCCTCAAAAGTCTGTTAAAGGCCAAGCGCTTGTTGATTTCTTAGCAGCTCATCCTGTGCCTGAAACATCTAAGCTCTATGATGAGATTCCAGATGAGACATTGGAATCAAATATGATCTCAGAAGAATTTTCTACTTGGCGGTTGTTCTTTGACGGAGCATCCAGAATTGGACCAGGAGGTACTCTTGTTGCTGGAGTGGGAATTGTTCTCGTTTCACCAGATGGATTAGCTATTCAAAGGGCTTATTCTTTAGACGAATCATGCTCTAACAATGTAGCAGAATAGAATGCCTTGCTTATTGGACTTCAATTAGCTAAACAATTGGATATTGAATATCTCGAAGTATATGGTGACTCTAAACTAATTGTTAATCAGATTAGAGGCTTATATGAAGTTCGACATCAAGATTTGGTACCATACCATGAAGCAGCAACCAGGCTAGCTTCTTCGTTCAAAGGGTTCTTCATCGAACATGTACATCGTACATGTAATACAGAAGCTGATGCCTTAGCTAACCTAGCTGCGATAGTGGCAGTTCCAGTCAAAAGACAACAAATGGTTGTTATATCTAATAGAGAACTATTTGTGTTGAAAACAAACACAATATTGAATTCAGTAATCTAACTGAAGTCAATGTCATTAGCGAGGACTGGAGATCACATTTTATTGATTTTGCAGTACATGACATATTGCCAGAAGATCCTAAGGAAGCTACAAGTATTCGTCGCCGATCGCTTCGATTCTATTATAATCATACTACTAAAACTCTCTATCGAAGAACTTTTGATCGATTACTTTTGAGATGTCTCGCTGGCAATAAAGCAAAGCAGATATTACGTGAAGCTCATGATGGCATTTGTGGAGCACATCAGCCTGGTCCTAAACTACAGGATCGTATTTGACGTATGGGCTACTACTGGCCCTCTATGGTATCAGACGCTATTGACTATACAAGGAAATGCCGTGCATGTCAAATTCATGCAGATTTAATTCACCAATAGTCAGAATTTCTTTATCCGACTGCTACCTCATGGGCCTTCGAAGCTTGGGGCATGGATATAATTGGCCCTATCAATCCTCCTTCATCTAAAGGACATCTGTTCATCTTGGCTATAACCGATTATTTCTCCAAGTGGGAAGAAGCTATACCTTTGGCTGAAGTAAAAAATAGTAATGTCATCAACTTCATCAAGCATCATATGATATACAGATTTGGTGTTCCTCGCCGAATCATCCATGATAATGGGCCGAATTCGTCAGCCAGAAGTTTAATAGGTTCTGTGATGACAACAGAAACAATAATGTTGCCTCTACGGCCTATAATCCTGTAGCTAACGGGTTAGCTGAAACATTCAACAAGACCATTATCAAACTCCTTAAAAAGTTTGTCTCTATTAACAAACGTAATTGGAGTGATAAACTTGGAGAATATCTATGGGCATATCGTACTACTGTCCGTAACCCCACAGGTTGCACACATTTTTTCTAGTATATGGATGTGAAGCTGTCTTACCTCTGGAAATTCAAATTCCATCATTGAGAATCGCCATTGATAACGAGCTTACTACAGAAAATAATGATCGTCTTCGGCTTCAAGAATTGGAGGCGCTCGATGAGAAAAGGCTACTGGCTCAACAGCACATCGAACTTTATCAAGCCCAGATTTCAAAAGCTTTCAATCGCAAAGTTAGAGTGCGAACATTTCAGGAAGGCGAGTTAGTTCTTACAGTCAGGCGTCCTATGACTATGACACATATGACAAAGGCAAGTTCGAGGCAAAATGGGAAGGGACGTATGTGGTAAATAAGGTTTTCTCAAATGGAGCCTATCAATTAACAGATATGGATAGCAGAGTTACTATGATGCCTATCAATGGCAAATTTCTTAAGAACTATTATGTATAAAAGAAAAATGTACTTTATTTCAGGGACATGATTTAAATAAAAGTTTATTTTATTCAAAAGCAGAATGGAGTTACATAATATTAAGGACGGGAAGGAGGCCCCGATCCTTTACGATTAAATACATATTTTGCCAATAGTTCAAACATCTCATTGTCTGAACTCACAAAAAACTTACAAGCAGCCATCCTCAATGCCTCTTCTTCGACAGTCTTCCCAGGATCCACTAGCTTGGCAATGAAGTCCTGTCCTGGTGCAGGAGCAGTTGAAGCCTTCACCCCTTTCTTTCTGAAGAGGCACTGGAGGCTCAGCTGAGGGCGTCTCGGCCTTTCCTTCAATCTTCGGAGTGAGCAAATCTTTGGAAGATATTTTGTACAGAAAGGAAAGATAATTGACGATATCTACGAAAGTTTTGTTCTATTTATAGACAGAATAACTAGATAGTCAACCTTGAGAACTGATGCAAATTTTGAAAGAAGCCCAAATGTTCATTCATTTATAACTGTTCATTCATTTATAACTAATCATTCATTGTCCTTTCTTCGAAAACCGATGTAATTGTTCATTCATTTATTTCTCTTCCTCGAGAATTGAGATAACTATTCGTTTATTCAACATCTTTTCATAGAAAACTGAAGTGACTGTTCATTCATTCACTTTCTTTGAATTACCTTTCATTTGGCATTGATTGTCTCGTATTTTAAGTTCTGATTATTTACATCAGCAACTTGTCACTGTCCTTATTACCTCTGATAAAGTTGTCTATTGAAATAAAAATATTGTTATACTTTATATTCTGCCACGTCTACATTACCTATGAGCAGATATAATAAATATTGTTATTTTCTAAATCAAAAAATATATCATGTCCAGTACCTCTGAATATATTTTCTATTCTATTACTTATATCTATAACAAAATATGCAACAAGTAATGAAACCACATAAAAAGTCTTTTCTATTCCTTTTGCAAAAAAATAAATAAATAAATAAATTGAGTTGAGCAGACTATTAAGTTGTGCAACATCTTAGATTGCACAAACAAATGAGTTGCGCCACGACCTGAATTGCGCAACAACTTAAGTTGCGCCACATATTGTGTTGCACTGAAACTTATGTTGCGCCAAATCTCATGGTGCGCCACATACTGGATTGCGCCTCAAAACTTAGTTATGTAATATTTTTGATTGCATAAAAAGCTAAGTTGTGCAACAGCATGCGCAACACAGTTCGTAAGAACGAACAGTGTTAAAGCAACCACACCCTAAGAAGGGATGGCGACAAAGTTCAGTGATGCGCCACACTCTAAGAAGAGGACGCAAGTCAAAATGAGGATCGAACATGTTCAGTGATCGTCCTTAATCACCTTCCAGTGCTGGGGTGGCCGTCTCTCGTTGAGAGAAAGGCGGCACATACTGTGGTGCATGAGCCGACGGGACATGGGTCGATGAGTTGGTGACGCCTTTCCCTTTGTTGGCGACAGTCTTTTTGGGGGCCATTACGTCGAGGAGATAGTCGGAAAGAAGAAGGCAAGTGCTCGAACAATTTTATCACAGGATTAAAATAGAAGTAAAGAATTTAAGTCGACTAATCAAGGGTTATTTATAACATAAAAAGTTGAATCCAAACAGTCACCCCCAATTGCGCATAAAAAATTGTAACTGATTGCAACAGACTGCGCGAGACTGACGCAAATTGACTCAGTCAGCTTTCATAATTCAAAGTATTTCAAAACTTTGAAATATTCTTAAAGTTTTGAAAACTCTGAAGGGGGTCTTGTAGGGCCTAAAAATCAAGTTACGCCATGTATTTACTACTCAGCAATCAAGTTGTGCCCCAAAAATCAAGCTGCGCCACTGTTATGAAGCTCAGAGATTAAACTGCCCCACTGATCAAGTTGCGCCAAATATCAGACTGCGCCCAGTCATATTGCGCTAAAGACTACGTGGCATCTGATATTTAATTTCCATCATTGACTGGCAGCACTGACAACTAACAGCACAGAAAATAAAGAAAATCTCTTCGAATCCCTCAAATTGTGCCACTCGGGGAGATTTAATTGACAGCTGTCCTGCACATCTTGTGAGTTGCGCCTAGGCACAATCTAAACAAATTTCTTAGTTGCGCCTAGGGGCAATCTGAACAACTTTTTCTCAGAAGCTGCCACGTGCCTATGCATTAAGTTGCGCCCAGGCGTAACCCAATCAGGCGTGGTTTGACTTGTTGACTGAAGCTCGCGCAACCTGATAAAGTTGAGACAACTTTCATTCTCTAAAGCTGGATGATATGGCACACAATGCACTAATCTCGCAAAACGTGTCCATTATTCTGTACACGACCACGCACATCTCAGTCACATGATGCCACACATCTAAATACAGTTAGTACACGATTGATTAGCTGAATAGAAGTTGGCACAATATAAGGTTGGCGCAACCCAATGTGGCACAATCCAGCCTCGCATACATTAGAATAACTGCTAAAATAGTTATTTCCAGAACTCTATAAATAGAGTTTTCAATCATTGTCAAAGCATCACAGAGATCAAGTACGCTTACAAACTTGCTGCTGTATTCTCCAGAGGCTCTAGTCTTCAAGTTCACACAATCCAAGGGATAAAGTGATCGTCTTCTGATCAGATTCCTACAGTTATACTTCCCCATAATTCAAATTGTACTCTTGTACTCTTTTTTAAGTTTGTTATAAAACTATTTGTTTTTGCAAACAACAAACAGATGGTAGATCGGTCGGGATTGGGAGTTTGGTTCTGAGATCTTCCGATCTATTTCTTTGAAGCTGTTAAGTGATTTTCTTTAGCGGTTGTCCGATTTTAATTCTCAGTGTATTGTTGTCGCATTTTGTGTTGAATTTCTTCGGGCATTCGAACATGCAGAGGATTGATTAACTGTTCGGACCGATCAGTGATTCTAGTTGGATCGACGTGTCCATTATGTGTTCTTTTGATCGGATATTCTTCAGGTAAATTTCTGCTTAGATTATTGTTTATGCAGTATTTACTGGTAGTTTTGATCAACTTGTATCCATGTTCATTTCATGTGTCATGTTCGTGTCTGGAATGATGTCGATTCGTGTTCGAGTTGGGTGCATATTCGAGAATGGATTGAAGTTGCAGTCTTGTTGGCTCGTGTCGACTTTAGATCATGTCCAGTTCTGGATTGGTGTCCGATTTTTGTTGTCGTATTGAAGAGTCGTTTGAGACCAGACGTTGCAGTAGCTCAAGAGAATGGGGAACCATGGCCTTACCCGACCTCTGCATGGTGTCGTTCGTGTCCCTTGCAGTAGCCAGCAAATGGTGTATAATATTTGGCAGGATTGGTTTTGGTTTGACATTTCTTTTGATTTTGATTTTTGTATATTTGTATAAATTTTCCTTTGGGGGTTCCGTGAATATGGTTGGTGTTATGCTTTGATTCTTTTTTCTAAAAAAAAAGAGAGGAACTGGAATGATCTGTCATAGAGTTCCAAAGAGGGGGTCGTAGCAGATCCTGTGTTAGAGGAAGAAGTAGAAGCAGCTGCTACAGAGTGAGAAGTACATATGATAAACTTCTAATTAAGGTTTGTGAGGAGTTATGAAAGGTGTAGAAGCATGGAAAAGAACATGATTGCCCATGCGGCTCAGAACCAGAAAACCCATACGGTTCAAAAAACAGACGAGCTTCATGCAGCTCAAGAGCATCATGCGGTTCAAAAGTCACCAACTTGGACATACGGCTCAAGCAACACCACGTGGCCTTCTGTGGTTCGCTTCTACAATTGGCCATTAAGCAAAGGCCCTATTTAATGCTCTGACATAAAGGAGAACTGACGGCTCTGACATAAGCTGCAATAATAACTCTGTCATAATGATAGACTCCTAGGAAAACGAAGGAAATCTCTGACACAATCCATCAAACCCCAAAATCCTTCATGCGACCTTGACACGTGGACAGTCGCATACGGCTCAGGCAGAGGCCACCCCATGCGGCTCAGGTAGAGGCCACCTCATGCGGCTCAGGCAGAGTCTACCCTATGCGGCTCACGAGGACTATCTTCATACGGCTCACTGAGAAGCCACCCATCATGCGGTCGCCTACGCTCTTGCGGCTCAGATCATCTCCATACAGTTCAAATGTTCAGAGGCCACGCCCAAGTAGCCTTAACACGTGGCCAGTCTTATGTGGCTCAGTAGGGAACAATCCTCATGCGGTTCGGATTTCCTAAGTGGCTCGCGGTTAAGACACGTGGCAGAAGATTAGTTTTTTCCCGCGTCCCTACAGCTAGCAGCATAATAATAGTGGGACACGTGGCATCAAATCGATCAAGATTGATCAAAAAATCCCAACAACCAGGTTTAGTGCCATCCTCATAATTACTGGGATCAAATCAGATCATTTGCAATCATGTAAATTGAACACATGGCGGGAGATCCGAGCTTGGCATAACAAATCATGAGGATTTATGGCAATCATCATTAATTGCCCACAGAGATTTGATGCAATCCACATTAATAGCCTAGATTTGCTACAATCAGAATTAATGGCCTAGATTAATTGATCTTTAACTGCCGACTTCTCAAGGAGGCAATCATTGCAAACCCTAATGATCGCATTCCATTCCTATAAATAGCAAGGTGCCATTCCCTTGCAAGGGGAGGATTTTTTGGAGAGCACCAGAGCACCTGGAGAGTCCTGAAAAGGGAGCGCAGAGAGACAAAGGCACGCACAGAGGATTCTTCTCGAGCATCCTGAGAGCATTTCTTTCCCGGAGCCAAGGCTGCATCTGATCGTCCAAGGAGTAAGGCAGAGCTGCCGTCGCTTTCCCGAGCCTCTACCGTTACCCCCCCCAGAATCTAAAATAAATAATTGTACTTAGATTGTTGTACCTAGGTTTTCGTCCCTAGATTTTTTTTGTACAAGCGAGTTTGTATTGTGAAGTAAAAGTCCAGTCCTCCGATATAATTGTTTTGGTCTTTTATAATTCATGGCAAACACGATGGCGACTCTGCTGGGGACAAACTTCTCCATGGCTGAGGAGTTGGTGACGCAATCGGATGCATCCAAACTTGGCTCTACACAACAGAAGATGGTCGTCCGCTTCGACCAACAGGCGTTTGAAGAAATGCTCTCCGACGGGAGCGCTGGCCCGGTCCAGAAGCGAACCCGCACGAAAAAAGCTCGCAAGGAGTGGAGGCCAAAGTCATTTGCTCCTCCCCAAGCTCTGGACGGAGTACTCTCTGCTGCCCAAGACGGCGAAGGCAAGTCTCATGCGGCTTCACTTCAAACCATAGAGGACTCTGCTGTCCCCAAGTCCGGCAGAGGAAAGCACTACGATGCTGGACTTGCAGGGGCAAAGAGTGATTCTATGTGCTCCAAGAAGAAGCCGAACAAAGACACTAGCCGCAGGCTGAAGACTTATGCGGCCGAGATTGCCAACCGCATGCACGATGTCCATACGGCCGAAACTGCCAACCGAATGCATAACACTCATGCGGCTAAGATTCCTAGCCGCATGGAGAAGACTTATGCGGCTGAGACTTTCAGCCGCATGAAGAAAGCCCATGCGGCTACGATTGCCAGCCGCATGAAGACTGTTGATTCCAGCCGCGTGCTGCCTGCTCCACGCGGCTCCGTCTTCGATCACCTCTCCTATGGTCATGATCTCTCATGCTCCCGAGAAATCATGTCTGACTCTCTCCAGCACCACTTAGACTCTTCCTACTATGTGCCCTCACGCACTAGAGTGAAGAAGTCTAGGGCAGCGCGAGCTTGGCGAGCTCAGTCCGCTGTCCCGACCTCTGACCATCCGAGCGTTCCACATACTATTATGTGGGCCTCTGATGGGAAGTTGTACAGAACCACTCGAGTCCAGCCCCCGGTGGCAAACGGACAGAGTGGTTCCCAAAAGTCTTCCAAAATCCAGGGAGCAAACGTGGTCGTTTCAGACCCGTCTGACTTGCGTGAGGCTATCCTCCACAAGCGCAAGAAAAGAGAAGAGGCTTCAGGGCGCAAAGAGTCCTCCCACGGACGTCACTGCACCCAAGTCATCTTCAACTGCTATTACAATAACACGACGGTACGAGACGACCGGCAGTACGTCTTCCAAAGACTGCAACAACCATGTTCAGAGGATGAGGCACTTTCCGTCGTCTCCTGCAACTCTGCTCAGAAAATCCCCGCCAGCGGGAGGGCGAGGAAAACAAATATTTCTAGCCCGAAGATTTCAACCACTATGACTAAGAAACAGTCGTCTAAACGGTTACCCACCACCGGAGTTTTCCAAGGTACCCGTTCAAAGACGAAATCTGCTACAGTGGGAGATTCATCATCCACATCACTGGAGGTTGCTGGAACTGGGGGTAGCACTCCTCTGAACCTCCACGACAATCCGATGTTCCAAGAAGACGAGCTGGGAAAAACAACTCTCCCATTAGATACAGTAAATCCCGACGTCCCCGAGGACGTCCACAACTCCCAAGACGAGGCGAACTCGGAAGCTGGGGGTACTGTTCCTTCTGAGTCCGAATCAGAGGAGAACATTCCTACGTACCCCCGATGACTTCTCGGTACAGGGGTATGATTCGGAGGGTACGTCATCCACCGTCCCTTCCACTTCTACTCATGTCAGGACGGCATTCATGACAAACGACGAACAGCATGGTCCCAGTGATCGCCAACGCATCGACACTCTGGAGGCCATACTGCGCACTTTGGTCAAATCGGTAGACAAAATCAAAGCAGCCCTCCCTATGCTGCAAGGAGGGACGCCTGGCCAAACAAACTTGGGTTCCGTGGTCAATACAGACTCGAACTCAGTGGCACCAAACCCGGGCAATATTCCTCCTGAAATGTCGGCTCCTACCGCTGCAGACGAAGCCAGAGGCAAGAAGAGATGTCCAGGAGCTCCGAGCCATGTTCCACGCCCGAGAAAACTGCCAAGACCTCAGGATACGACAACCGTATCCCACTGCGTGGAGAGATGTTCCCTTCCTACCAAAGTATAAACCTTTCCACATCAATCCATATGATGGAAAGATCTCCGCAAGTCGGTACATCACTTACTTTGAGGTCACCATCGACCTTCTGCCCCATGACGACGCCATCCTTATACGATTATTCATCGGGGCATTGGAAGGGGTCGCCATCGACTGGTACCGTAACCTGCCAGACAACTGCATCCACTCCTTTGCCAGTTTCAAGCGCATATTCTTGGAGAGATTGTATGAAGTAGGACAGGACATCACAATATCCACCCTCATAGACGTCGTTCAAGGGGAGAAAGAGCTGACAATGAACTATATTGAGCGGTTCCACCAAACCGCCATGAAGTTGTCGTCCGGTAATCCGGATTCCTCCTTAATTAAAATTTGCCAAAAGAGACTGCTTCCAACAATCAGCCTCTGGATGGGTGAAAGTCAATTTAAGGACTGGAAGACGTTTATCATTAGTGCCACTAGCACCGAGGACAGGTTGAAGAAGGCTCGCCAACTGGGATTGTACATCTCGGAGGGAGAGGACAAAGGCAAGCGCCCTAATACCACCAACAACAATGGTGGTAACTCCTCCAACAATCGGGACAACAAAGGCAAGCAGGCTATGGTGGCCGACACAGCCCAGAAACCCGAGTTAAAACCGACAGACAAGCAATGGCCACAAATTACCTACTCCTTCGAAGACGGCCATGTCAAGCCCATCTTGGACATGCTCATACAAGGAGATAGAATTCAGCTCCCTCCACCAAGACGGGAACCTCGGTCAGCAGAAATGGAGAACCCAAAGTACTGCCATTACTACCGCTACGTCCACCATGCTACACATGACTGCTACCAACTAAAGCGATACATCCAACATCTCATCGCTTCGAAGGCTCTGGCCATTGATTTTGAGGAGGTAACCGTGGCAGCCAATATGGTGTCCGTACATTTTGGTAGCTTCCCTCTGACAAAGACTCAAGACGGCGTGATACCCATCCCTTGGACGACAATAGAGATTGCCAATCTTCCATCTCCTCGAGATCAGGCTACTGGTTTGGTACCCTCACCACGTCACGAGGGGAGGTCATGTGGGTCCATCAAGATTTGGTACCAGAAGTAATTCAGTCCACACCACCCTCTATTGGCAAGAAGGGGAGTAGAAAGGTGAGATCCTGCCGCACAATCTCGACAGATATCGAAGAAGCCACAGCTGTCGTCACTCGGTCTGGTGCTCAATCCCAACCTATGCCAGATAACTCGGATGAAGAGCATCAGCCGGCCATTGCTGACACTCCGGGACATTCCCAACCTCCGACGACAGACAATCCTAGGCCGAAGGAGACTCGCTTTGACAAATCCCTCCGAAAAGAGGTACCTTATAGGCAGGAAAGGCCCTTCAACTTTGACATCTTAGCGCAATTGGCCAACACACCGGCCAAATTGTTATTATACGAGCTCCTGAGACTCTCCAAGGATGTTCGTACGGCTTTGAGCGACGCACTCCAGAACGCCGACGCATATCTAGCTCAGGTTAACCTCATGGGAGAGAGCCCGCCTGCAGATCTCCAAGGCAGCGCTTGCACGGGAGCGATGCCCAATTTTGTCTTCACTCCACAGGATATGCTCATCAAAACCAACCTGCACGATCGTCCGTTATATTACACTGGATACATTGACGACGTAAAGGTGGACCGGATGCACATTGATCATGGTTCTTCTATAAGCATCATCCCGAAGGGTCTGTTACATCATCTCCGCATTCCTATGCATCGCCTGACACCAACAAGCACCGCCATCAGCGGTTTCAATTCGGACAGAAGCTACCCGATTGGAAAGATTCGTCTGAAGTGCCAAATTGGCGATCTATAGTCAGAAGTGACCTGTTACGTCATAGATGCAGACACTTCCTACAATATCCTCCTGGGGCGCCCTTGGATATACGATTACATGATCGTGCCTTCCATGCTGCACCAGTGCTTCAAGTATGTCGACAAACACGGTTTTGTGAGGACAGAATTTGTCGACATCGATCCCTTCAAAGGGGTCGAATCCTACAACTCAGACACCTGCTTATACGAAAAGTCGAAGAGGCACCTTGGTGAAGGAGATGTGCAAGCTCGAACTGAGACGGTCACAGGATCAGAAGAACCTATGACGATCCACCTCCAAGCTCGTAAACATGGCAAGTCCGTACCCCTTACGGCCGCTCTGCGTAAGGACGCAATCAGCCTCTCGGCACAAGAAGGGCAAATGATAATCCGGCTGCCAAGGTCCGGCCAAGCGCCAAGACCCACAATGGAGCCACTGACAATCAGACTGCCTAGGGTTGGCCAGCCATAAATAGGGAAGCTCAATCCCTCCGACAAGCCAATGATGATACGTCTTCCCAAAATGAATCGTCAGCCCGATGCAAAGTCTGGGGCTTCTAGCGAGCCAACCACTCCCCACCCAGCATCGAGTACCAAACTGGGGGTCGTTAGTTTGCCAATGACTCCACGTTCTGCTCCACCAGCGGAACCCCTGATGATAAAGTTGTCCAAGTCATCCTCTCAGTCTTCATTTATACAGGGGGTGGCCGAAGAAGAACCAGAACTGGCCAAGTATGTGGCTGCTCACACTGATGTTCCATCCGCAGATGATGCACTCACCTACACACACAAGTGACTAATGTTTACACGTCAAATCAACTCACTCCCGTGGAAGACGCTTACCGCATAATCGAGGGAGGGGACCATCCAATCATCTTCGGTCGGAAGAATGATCCGCAGCCCTTCACCATAGAAGAAGTCGATCTCGAATCAGATGCCGGGAGACTGCCTCTCTATCTATATTGCCCCCAATCCAAATATCTCATGCAAAACAGGGGTAAGATCTGGAGACTACGCCAGGTTTGAACTATGGCATTGGTCGACGATTATCTTTAAAGTCGCCGGTCACGGCTGGCAAACCACAAAACTACTACAACAAGACCCGATGCGGGCTGGGATATGTTACGCCTGCAACGACTCCTGAAAGCTCGGATGAGGAATGCGACTGGCATTCACACTCAATCGGATCACCAACTTCTGATTCAGATATCAGCATCGGGGATGTCTTCAGACAAGTCCTGTCTGTCAATATGGCATTCGTCGATGCTTATGAAGAAGGTGAAGACTTTCCCGAACTCATCGAATTAGAGCCGTGGGCCCAACAGCTGGATGCGTAATGGAAGAAGCGGTTTGAACGAAAAGAGCCTCCTACTGAAGATGAGGTCATGCAAGTGGATCTCGGCAGCGACTCTTCTCCAAAACCAATCTTCGTTAGTAAAAGCCTGACAGACGAAGAGCGAGAATCACTACTGGAACTCATCAAAGAATATATTGATGTGTTCGCCTGGAACTATGAAGACATGCCAGGGTTAAATCCCGATATTGCTCTTCATAAACTCAACATTCGGCCAGATGCAAAGCCAGTCAAACAACAACAACGACGCTTCCGCCCAGGCATCATGGATGCAATCGAAGCCAAAGTCAACAAACTGATAGCCAGCGGCTTCATTCGTGAGAAGCAACATCCAGACTGGGTCGCCAACATAGTACCGATCCTCAAGAAGAATGGAAAGATTTGAATCTGTATCGACTTCCGCAATCTGAATGAGGCGTGCCCCAAAGATGCGTTCCCCCTCCCTATCACAGACATCATGATTGACAACACCTGCAACTTCGAACGTATGTCGTTCATGGATGGCTTCTTGTGGTACAACCAAATTAATATGTCTTCCGACGACGAAAGGCATACATCGTTCCGAACACCAATAGGCACGTTCTGCTACACAGTCATGCCTTTCGGCTTAAAGAATGTTGGCGCCACCTATCAGAGAGCCATGAGTATCATCTTCAGGGATCACTTGCGCAAGACCGTGGAGTGCTATATTGACGCCATCGTCGTCAAAAGCTGCTCTAAGGAAGATCATCTACATGATCTAAGGACAGTGTTCGACCTAATGCGAGTGCACAATTTGAAAATGAACCCTATGAAATCCTTCTTGGGCGTATCCAGCGGAAAGTTCTTGGGTTTCATCATCACCTCCCAGGGTATCCACGTAGACCCTGAGAAGACGAAGGCAATCATGGAGATGGATCCCCCGAGAAATCTCCGAGAACTTCGAGGCCTCCAAGGGAGGTTAGCTTACATCAGAAGGTTCATTTCCAACCTCTCCGGGCATTGTCAGCCATTCACCCATCTCATGAAGAAGGGCGTCTCATTCGTATGGGACGAAGAATGTCAGCGTGCCTTCGACAGCATCAAAGAATATTTGTCGAACCCTCTAGTCCTGGTGGCCTCGATTGCTGGAAAACTATTCCTGCTCTATGTACGAGCAATGGAGCTTTCCTTCGGCGCTCTGCTAGCACAAAACAACGATGCAGTCCATGAGCAAGCTATATATTACCTCAGCCAAATGATGATTGGGCCAGAGCACCGATATACCGCCGTGGAGAAGGAATACCTCGCCCTGGTGTTCTCCATTCAAAAGATGTGACACTATGTCACGGGGCAAACCATACATGTGCTATCATGAGTCAACCCCCTCTGGGTCCTCATAACTAAACCAGGGGCACTCAGCTCTCGCCTCGCTACATGGGCAATATTACTGTCCCCCTACCATATGATCTTCGTCCCGCAAAAGGCTGTTAAAGGTCAAGCTCTGGCAGACTTTTTAGCAGCCCACCCCGGCTCGAAATCGGCCAGAATATACGAAGAAATCCCAGATGAGATCGTCGACTCGCATGCGGCCTTTCACGATGATACATGGCGAATGTTCTTCGACGGCGCTTCAAGGACCGGACCCAAGGGCAACATCGTCGTCGGAATTGGGGAGGTGCTGGTTTCTCCTTCCGGACTGGTGATCAATCGCGCTTACTCCCTTACGAAACCTTGCTCTAACAATATGGCCGAGTACAATGCTTTGGTCATTGGCCTCCAACTTGCAAGAGAGCTGTGGGTAGAATATCTTGAAGCATACGACGATTCACAGTTAATCGTCAATCAGATCTGGGGTTCATACGAAGTCCGCCATGAAGACATGATCCCCTATCACCAAATAGCGATCAATATCATCTCGTCGTTCGAGGGGTTCTTCATCGAACACGTTTCCAGACTCCAAAATATCGAAGCTGATACCTTAGCAGGCCTTGCCGGTTCCCTAGCGGTTCCGAACTATGGTCATCAATCGGTGGATGTGATAGGCCTTGAACTGGTCTGTCCTAAGAACAATATTCAATTCATGGGAAGTTATTCCGCTCAGACGATCGACGAAGCATAAGACTGGAGATAACTATTCATTGACTTTGCAGTCTACGACATTCTACCGGAGGACCCAAAGGAAGCCACCTCTATCAGAAGGCGTTCTCTCAGATTTTCAACAATACAGAGACGAAAATGCTGTATCGTCGATCATATGATGGATTACTGCTTCGATGTCTATCAAATACAGAAGCCAAAGAAGCCGTACGCGAAGCTCATGATGGTGTCTGCAGGGCCCATCAGCCTGGTCCAAAATTACAAGACCGTCTTCGCCGGATGGGCTATTACTGGCCCACGATGGTAGCAGATGTGATAGACCATACAAAAAAATGTAAAGCCTGCCAAGTCCATGCGGACTTCATCCACCAACCATCTGAGTTTCTACATCCGACAGTGGCATCCTGGCCATTCGAATCATGGGGAATGGATATCATCGGTCCGATCACTCCACCCTCTTCTCGAGGATATCGCTTCAAACTTGCCATCACAGATTACTTCTCCAAATGGGTGGGAGATGTTCTGTTTGCAGAAGTGAAGACTTCAAACATGATCAACTTCCTCAAGCATCACGTCATCTATCGCTTTGGACTGTCCCGAAGGATCATCCATGATAATGGTCCACAGTTCGCAAGCCACGCCTTCTATCGGTTCTGCGACAAGCATCGCATCCAGAATATTGCTTCAACTCCATACAACCCGGCAGCGAATGGGTTGGCAGAAGCATTCAACAAAACTATCATCAAGTTGCTCAAAAAGTTCGTATTGTCTAACAAACGCGACTGGAACGAGAAGCTTGGTGAATGCTTATGGGCGTATCGTACTACAGTCCGAACAGCCACAGGGAACACACCATTCTCTCTAGTGTACGGGAGTGAGGCAGTTCTCCCATTGGAGACTCAAATACCCTCGCTCCGTGTCGCTCTTACTTACCAATTGACGACAGACGATAACTATCATCGTCGGCTACAAGAGTTGGACGCCTTAGATGAAAAGCTCCTCTTGGCTCAGCAACGAATCGAGCTATACCAAGAACGCATCTCCGGAGCCTTCAACAAGAAGGTTAAAATCAGAACATTCCAAGTGGGCGATCTCGTTCTGGCAGTTCGGAGGCCGATGGTCATGACTCATAAAACCGCCGGCAAATTCCAGCCAAAATAGGAAGGGCCATTTATCATTGAGGCTGTATTCTCCAACGGTGCTTACCGCCTCACAAAACAAAATGGAGACTTGCTCATGGTACCCGTCAACGGCAAGTTCCTGAAAAAATATTATGTCTAAACGACATTCTCCCAATTCCAGATTATTGAGTTATGTACCCGCCGGTACCGCTGAACTCATATTCCAAATTCCAGATTATTGAGTTATGTACCCGCCCGTACCGCTGAACTCACATCCTCCAAAAATTCCAGATTATTGAGTTATGTACCTGCCGGTACCGCTGAACTCACATTCACAAAATCCCAGATTGCTGAGTTATGTACCCTCCGGTACCGCTGAACTCACATTCTCCAAATTCTAGATCGCCGAGTCATGTATTCTTTCGTACCACCGAACTCACATGCCGACTCCAACTCTCCCAGATCATCGAGTTATGTACCCGTAGGTGCCTCTGAACTTACATTTCGGTCACTCTTTCAGATAGTAAGTCATGTATGACCATACCTCTGAACTTATTTCTCTGAAAGAGCTCCTCCCTCATGATCCACTACCCGCACTCTCAGTGCACAAAAAGGGTAACAGATCCACAAAATTTCTAAAACGACCATGTCGATGTTACCTCTGAGTCGTTTCACTTCCGCCAAAAACAAATCACCCCTTTACATAGAACTTCTATGTCCTCATTACCTCTGAGTCGTCCTATATACCCCTTCGTGGAGCCCACTTCTGCCATGTCCTCATTACCTCTGAGTGGGAAGGCTCCATCGAAGAAACCCTCATATTTGCCATATCCTCATTACCTCTGAGTAAATATGTTGGTTCTCTTCGAATTTATTATCCGTATCCAGAACCAGGGTACACCAAGGATAATAGGTCCACAAAAAGTCTCCCATTGGGACAACTACTACAAGCAAAGAACAGAGCGAATGTATTCCGTTCAAAATCGATGACATTTATATGACTACGTCTCATTAGCAAGCCAGAAAAGTTCTCTATTATTTCATTCAGACAAGAAGGGAAAGAGATTACATCGATGTCCAAAAGAAGCAAGACATAAACCGCAGCTAAAGACAGACAGAAGTATCAAAACAAAGACGAACATTTGTGAGAGCCCATAAATCCTAGTTGCGGGGATGCATATACCAATCCCTCAACCATTTTGCATATGAAGGATGTACTTGAGCAAGATCCTCGTCCGAAATAGGAGGATCAGAACTCCCAGTACTATCGCCATCAAACTGGGACTCCTCCTTTACAGCAATGGGCGCCAGCTCTCCTTTCTGTTCCTCCGCTTCTGGTGTTACCTCCTCCTTAACAAGCGATGATTCTTGTTTGGAAGGGGGCATCAACTCTTTCTTCACAATGATCTCAACCTTCGGTAGGGTTGCTGCAAGAATAAAAGATAAAAAGAAACAAAGTCAAAAGATGGTCAGAGCCTTACGCAGGGGACTCATGCGGATCTGATCGACAAGTCACTATGCGATTCGGTTTACGAAGTGCTTATGCGGCCTACTAAGACAACTCCCGTACGGCTCGGACATGGGGTATACCCCCACGCGGCTCGGTTATGGGACATGTATGCGGTCCATACAACTCGAAACAGTTTGCATTAAAGGCTTGTGTATAAAGCATGCAACAGAGCCGTCGTTAGGGTTTCGAAGAATATGACTTTCCCAAATCCTTACCCTTAGCAGCAGGACAAACGTCGAAGTGAGCTTCGGGTGCCGCAGCCGACGAAGACGCCGCCTTCTTACCCTTCGCCGTAACAGTCTTTTTGGGAGCCATCGATGATCGAAGAAGAGGATGACAATCGGGACAGGAAATGTTTGAATTGAAGGAGAGAGTAAAGAAGTTTCTTCTCTTAAATCCTCTTATATATAGGAGGACAAAAGAGGGGGGCACGTAGACCGATAAATCGTTTCGGATCGTGTGCTGCAGGCAAAACCGACTCCTCGGATTTTGCCCCCTCTCTCATAAAGGAGATTCACCTAGGACATAAAATCCAAAGATTTAATGAACCGACCCTTGGGATTCCCCCAAAAGAAGGCTCTAAAACGAGTTAAAGGCAATTAATGACACACACACGTGGCAGGGAGCCCATACAGCTAGGAAATATATGCGGCTAGACAGGCCATGCGGCAAAGAGGTTCATGCGGCCAGAGCATCCTATGCGGCCAGCGGAGCTCACATAGCCATGGTTCTTATTCAAAGTATTTCAATTTTGCAAATTGAAAACTTTGAAGGGGGTCTTGTAAAAGCATGGATAAGAACATGATTGCCTATGCAGCTCAGAACAGGAAAACCCATGCGGTTCAAAAACAGACGAGCTTTATGCGGTTCAAAAGTCACCAACTTGGACATGCGGCTCCAGCAACACTACGTGGCCTTCTGCGGTTCGCTTCTACAATTGGCCATTAAGCAAAAGCCCTATTTAATGCTCTGACATAAAGGAGAACTGACGGTTCTGACATAAAGCTGCAATAATGACTCTGTCATAATGGTAGACTCCTAGGAAAATGAAGGAAATCTCTGACACAATCCATCAAACCCCAAAATCCTTCATGCGGCCTTGATACGTGGACAGTCGCATGCGGCTCAGGCAGAGGCCACCCCATGCGGCTCAGGTAGAGGCCACCTCATGCGGCTCAGACATAGTCTACCCTATGCGGCTCACGAGGACTATCTTCATGCGGCTCACTGAGAAGCCACCCATCATGCGGTCGCCTACGCTCTTGCGGCTCAGATCATCTCCATACAGTTCAAATGTTCAGAGGCCACGCCCAAGTAGCCTTGACACGTGGCCAGTCTTATGTGGCTCAGTAGGGAACAATCCTCATGCGGTTCAGATTTCCTAAGTGGCTCGCGGTTAAGACACGTGGCAGAAGATTAGTTTTTCTCGTGTCCCTACAGCTAGCAGCATAATAATAGTGGGACACGTGGCATCAAATCGATCAAGATTGATCAAAAAATCCTAACAACCAGGTTTAGTGCCAACCTCATAATTACTGGGATCAAATCAGATCATTTGCAATCATGTAAATTGAACACATGGCGGGAGATCCGATCTTGGCATAACAAATCATGAGGATTTATGGCAATCATCATTAATTGCCCACAGAGATTTGATGCAATCCACATTAATAGCCTAGATTTGCTACAATCAGAATTAATGGCCTAGATTAATTGATCTTTAACCGCCGACTTCTCAAGGAGGCAATCATTGCAAACCCTAATGATCGCATCCCACTCCTATAAATAGCAAGGTGCCATTCCCTTGCAAGGGAAGGATTTTTTGGAGAGCACCTGGAGAGACCTGAAAAGGGAGCACAGAGAGACAAAGGCACGCACAGAGGATTCTTCTCGAGCATCTTGAGACCATTTCTTCTCCGAAGCCAAGGCTACATCCGATCGTCCAAGGAGTAAGGCAGAGCTGCCGTCGCTTTTCCGAGCCTCTACCGTCACCCCCAGAATCTAAAATAAATAATTATACTTAGATTGCTGTACCTAGGTTTTTTTCCCTAGGCTTTCTTTGTACAAGAGAGTTTGTATTGTGAAGTAAAAGTCCAGTCCTCCGACATAATTGTTCTGTTCTTTTATAATTCATGGCAAACAAAAGGGTTGGAAGGAGTCTAGGAAGAAGTATTGTCAGAGAGCAGTAAATAAGAATTTCTTGAAAAACATCTAGTACGAGTGTGGGATTTGCTATAGCATGTGTTTGTGGGGTGTAATTCCATTGGGCTCAATATTTGTGTTCCTTATTTGTATGGGATAATATTTATAGTACTAGCTACCTATCATCAGCTCAATATTTGTGTTCCTTATTTGTATGGGATAATATTTGTAGTACTAGCTACTCATCATCAGCTCAATATTTGTGTTCCTTATTTGTATGGGTTTGAATTGGCATCCTGTGTACAGTAAGCTTGGATTTTGAGCAGAATTTTCTAACTGCTATTTTGAGTCCATTTTTACTTCAATGCTATGAGTAGATTTAGTTGAGAAGTTTTCCCTTCAAACTTTACTAGTTGAGTTCTTCTAATCTTAATCCATGGAGGCAGAGTTAGCATGCCATGCTAATAGTGTATGCTATCAGGTTCTTTTCTTTTTACAATTGATTGGGCTGGGTTTAAATAATTTTGTTCACTTTTTTATTGAATTAATTGACCAATACAGTCATATGGAATTGGGAAGCCTGAACGGTCATGACAACCCAAGGGTAGCTTTGGGCCAAAATAAGAGGTTCAAGCATGGATTGATGTTGACTGTGAAGCTCTATATAATTTTATATTATGAATCCACTCTTTTAGCTAAGCATGAAGTCACTGGTAGAGAACTAACCTAGTTGGCTATAGGCTTCCAATACTGATAGTTAGACTTTATGTGTTTATTTAATACTAAACCACAATAATTAAGTAAAGTTGGAATTAGGTATTTGGATGAATAACAACTAGATTTTAACCAATTGATAACCATTATCAGGAGGATATCTTGCAATACTATTCCCACTTGATCACCCGGAGCAAGGCAAGTATACTCCTCGGACTTGTTCATTTTCTCATGTCTTGTATATTTATTCTTGTATTTTTTGGTTGACACGATATATCATGATATTGTCTTGTATCATGTTTCTTGAGTTTACTTGTGTCTGGGAGGAAAAATACTACAGATGTGTGATCAAACCCGTATTACTATTCATGTGAATAGCTTAGGTCCCGCATCATACACGCGGGACCGAAGCCGTACCATTTTATGTTTATTGAATCTACCCAAGCCGATCACACACTCTGGATGTATTTCAATATATTGCACATTTCAGGTTCAGGTTGTATTTCATGTTCAGGACTCATTTCATGTTCCCTGTATTTACTTTCAATATTCATGTTCAGGATTCATGTCATGTTCTTATTACTCGTACTTTATATATTTTCATGTGTTCTTGTTCATACCATGATGTTCACGTTCATTTCCTTGGATATACTTAGCTCCGCTCCTGACTAGGATATGTTGCAGGTGTACTTACAAGGTACCATTCTACTCTATGGGCCAGAGCCCAAGATATTAGCTGAGCAGGATGAGACTTAGCTTGAGGCTTCAGGTTTAGACTGTTTAGCTTTACTCCTAGGTATTGTTCTTAGAATTCATAGTATATTTTCATTCTTGTTGTCTCTAGTACTTTTATGTCATTATGATTGGTGGATTATGGTGATGATCATGGGACGGTTAGATGCTATGATTGTGTACATTTATGTTTATCTTGTTAGATTTTCCTAGCTTGGTACAGCTTACTTCGTCATATCTAATGACGAAGGCTGGGCTTGTCCAACTCATGTCCGATTATTCGGAAGCGGGTCGTGACACTGTCACCAACCAGCTGACAGATAAAGATAATGAATGTCGTCGGCTACAAGAGTTGGACGCGTTGGACGAAAAGCGTTTGTTAGCTTAGCAACGTATTGAGCTGTATCAAGCTCAGATTTTCGGAGCCTTCAACAAAAAGGTCAAGAAAAGAACGTTTCAAGTTGGCCGACCTAGTGCTATCGGTTCGAAGGCCGATGGTAATGACTCACAAAACATCGAGCAAGTTTGAACCCAAATGGGAAGTGTCACGCCCCAGAACCAGAATACTGGAGAGCGGGGGCGTACATAGCCAGCTACGTATATTGAAGTGCAATCCATCTTGCTATACGGTCACGGCTGTCTAGATACATGAGGGTTTAACTATAATCCATCAGTCACCTATGGTCATGAACAAGCCTATTGTCTCAATCTCAAGCAAGCAATAATAGTCACAAGATGTCAGAGCACCAAATATACAATAGTAAGGCGTCCCATACAATACATATCCAAATGATCATGAAGCTAGTCGTACAAAATGTCAAGACTAGCAAGAGTTTCAGTCATACATGATCAACCCTAGGATTTGTCAATCATGTTACAGCCCGTAGGCAGACAGTAAATAAAGGTAAAATACGAGCTAACACGTGCTCGCCGGCTAAACGCCTCAAAAGAATAATTTTACAATAAAGTAGGAGGACAAAAAAAACCCACTCGTTGCCAGGGTTACTCCTGGTGGTCACCATCTGGCTGGAAAACAGGTAGATCCTCTGGTGCTGCTCCGATATCTGACAATACAAAGCCAGCTGGGTCAGACCCAGAAAGAGTAAGTACCACAAAGGATGCTTCACTTAGGAACTAAAACCAACATATCACAAATGAATAATAATTATAAAGATACTGATAATAACAGAATAACAATAGTGGAATGAGAACGAAAAAACCATTCAAGTAGCCAGATTGCAACCCTTAAACCAAACAAGGACCGGGGTTGCAATCCTTCACCCGAAAAGAAACTCGTCTCAATTACTGTTGGTAAAGTAAAACAGGATGAGCTCGACATAGGGTAAAATAAGACAACAAACGAAAAGAGGACACAGAACTGCTCCGGGAGCCAGGTTACAACCCTTAAACCAAACAAGGACCGGGGTTGTAATCCTTCGCCTGAACAGAACTGGTTCCCTGATCGTTATTGTTAAGGCAAGCATAAGTAATCATGTCATGTCACAATCTTGTACAGGATCAAGACAAGACTAAGCTGGGCTAGACTCCATCCAATCAATCACGGCCAAGCAAAGAGTACGGCTTGATACTTTAACTAACTAGGGTTATCACAGGCGTAGTTGCTAGCAAGATGCAATAAGATTATCCCAACAGCCACAAGCCCTGCAGACCATCCAGGTTATCCAGGTCGAATGTCCATTTATGAAGGATGCAACACATGACTGTGTGCTAGAAATGTGCCCTACTCGTCGGTAGGCTACAAGTCCACTCGGTGCGCCCAGATAACGGGATTTCCTCTAGCTGGAAAATCTTTTCATGACTACTGAATTATTCTAGTTTATTAGCCTTAGTCAATTGCAGTAGGGATCCCTGACCGTGGTACTCAGGGAACCCATCCTAGACATGATGCAAGACAGTACTGGTTTATTTCTACAAACACAATCGCCCATGGTGTCCAAGTCATTCATACTTGTCATGTTAGGATAGCTGTCGTAACATCATATCATGATATATCATGTCATGTTTACTTGTCAAAGGTGCGCCACGGTGGGCCACTATTATGTTCGTGTAACATATCAGAACTCACATGGCATAAGCATAAATATAACATTTTAATTAATAATAATAATATAATAATAATACAAGAGGACAAGACTGTGGAAGGAGCCATGCGGTTGGGAATTGCAGGACGCATGCGGCTGAGAGCCATGCGGCTGGGAATCAAGAGAAGTTAATGCGGCCACGGAAGTTTATACGGCCATGGAAGTTCATGCGGCTGCGAAAGTTTATGCGGCCACGGAAGTTCATGCGGCCACGAAAATTCATGCGGCCACGGAAGTTCATGCGGCTACTAAAGTTCATGCGACCACGAAAGTTCATGCGGCCACGAAAATTTATGCGGCCACGAAAATTCATGCGGCTACGGAAGTTCATGCGGCTGCGGAAATTCATGCGGCTACGGAAGTTCATGCGGCCACGAAAGTTCATACGGCCACGGAAGTTCATGTAGCCACGGAAGTTCATGCGGCTACGGAAGTTCATGCGGCTACGAAACTGTTCTTTTTTTCTATTATTCCGAGAAGAAGAACCATGCAAGCCATGGCATCTAAGCTTCATAAAACCTTCATCTAGAGTTCAAATTCAAACTTCTATAGGTCAAAATGGGGCAGAATAAAATTCTCTCCAACATGAAACCATCAGAACTTGATAATAACAAGATTAAATAGATCAAAACCCAAGAAATTGGAAAATAAAATAAACTTAGATCTACAAGAAATGAGCCATGGAAATTAGAAATACTAAGTATTAAAGTGTGTTAGAATCTCATGAGGAAGAGAATGGAACAATAAAAACAGAGTTCCTCCATGAAGCAAGCTGCACTTGCCTAAGCTCTCTTCCTGGTAGGTGAAGAAGTAATGGTGGAGAAGAAGAAGAGTAATGAAGAGAGAGAAAGAGTTGGGCTAATAAATAGGGATGGTGGTGGTAGATAAGGGTTCTCCCCTTGGTTTATGATGAACCAATAAACAACCCAAGCCGAACCAATCCAACCCAAACAAGCCGAACAAAGCCAGGAGACATAAAATACGAGTCAAGATACGTATACGCATTCCAAATACGTAATACGAACCACGGTCATTATAACTCTACCCACCTTAAAAGAATTCCGTCATCGGAATTTAATTAAGATGCTAGACCGGCAAGGATAAGCTATACTAATCGCAAGCTATAACAAGCAGTCTATCATTTAGTCATTTATTCAAGTAAGAAATTGAAAGCATAAGGCATAAGGAAGACATTATACCTTACGAGTCAAACAGGTCGGGATATCGCGATCGAATATCATCCTCACGCTCCTACATCGACTCATCCAAAGAGTGATAACCCCAAGCAACACGGACTAAACTAATAGTCTTGTTCATGAGTATCTTCTCTCTCCGGCCCAATATAGACACGGGCCTCTCCTCATACGAAAGGTTGGTACCAACAACCAATTCTGAATGATCCAGAATATGGCTCGGGTCCGGGATATGCCGTCGTAGTTAGGATACATGGAACACGTCATGTACCTCACGTAGCGACGGCGAAAGAGCGAGACGATAGGACATATCTCCTACTCGCTCAAGAATATCGAACGGTCCTATATACCTAGGACTAAGCTTTCCCCGTACGTCAAAATGAATGATGCCACGGTTAGGCAAAATCTTCAGAAATACATGGTCGTCGACTGAGAATTCAAGGGGGCATCGATGAGAATCGGCCCAATGACGCTGGCAATCTTGGGCAACCCGAAGATGGTCTCTGACTCTCTTGACCACCTCAACGGTCTGAGCAATCATTTTTGGACCGAGCATCTGCCTCTCTCCGATATCGTCCCATGCTAGCGGGGGTCGGCACTTCCTACCATACAGTACCTCGAACGGTGCCATCTGGATACTAGCTTGGAAACTGTTGTTGTACGAGAAATCCACCAGGTACAGGTGATCTTCCTATGAACCACCGAAGTCGAGTGTATAACATCTCAACATATCTTCAAGAGTCTGGATTGTGCATTCTGACTGGCCATCTGTCTGCGGGTGATAGGCTGAGCTGAACTGGAGGCGAGTTCCTAAACTCTCCTGCAGACTACGCCAAAAGTGCGACGTAAATCTGGAATCTCTGTCCGATGTAATACTAACTGGTACACCGTGCAACCTGACTATCTGCCTGAGATACATCTCTGCTAGCTGAGCCGTCGGCTGACCGACTCTGAACGGAAGAAAGTGAGCCACCTTCGTGAGTCTGTCTATAATAACCTAAATAGCATCTCTGCCAGCCGGGGATCTAGGTAATCCAGTCACAAAATCCATGGTTATATGCTTCCACTTCCATTCTGGAATTGGCAAGGGCCGAAGAAGTCCAGCTGGCCTCTGATGTTCAGCTTTAACTTGTTGGCAAACCAAACATCGAAAGACAAACCGGGCTATCTCCCTCTTCATGCCATTCCACCAAAAGTGCTGACGAATATCACGGTACATCTTCGTACCGTCGGGATGAATAGAATACTGTGAACTATGAGCCTCTGTCATGATCTTCTATCTGATATCACCGCTGGGTACACAAAGACGCTTTCCATGCCTAAGTGTACCGTCTTCATGAATGCACAACTCTGGTCTTCGTCCTGCCTCACACTCTACTCTGAGCCGCTGAAGCTTGGAATCTGGTGACTGTGCCATCTGGATCCTCTCGACTATACTGGACTGAACTTGCATACTGGCCATCAATGCCACACTAGAAGGTAGAACAACTTCTATACCCATCTTTTAAAGATCTGCTAACAGCTCTGGTTGTGCTGTTAGGAAATAAATTTCGTCTCTCCTGCTCAACGCATCTGCAACGACGTTGGCCTTCCCCGGGTGATACTACAGGTTGACATCATAATCCACTAGTAGCTTTAGCCACCTCCTCTGACGCATGTTGAGATCCTTCTGAGTGAACACATACTTCAGGCTCTTGTGGTCGGTGAAAATCTCCATCCTATCTCCGTACAAATAATGCCTCCACAACTTAAGCACAAATACTACTGTTGCCAGCTCTAAGTTATGGGTTGGATAATTCCTCTCATGATCACGAAGTTGTCATGATGCATAAGCTATTACCTTCCCATGCTGCATCAGAACATATCCTAAGCCTCTGCCTTAAGCATCATAATACACTGAGAATCCCCCGATTCAATCTGGAAGCGTGAGAATGGGTGCCGTCATTAAGCCTCGTGTCAACTGGGTCAATTGTCCTGAAATCCGAGCAAAGTCCGAAACAAATTGTCGATAGTAGCCGGCCAAGCCAAGGAAACTGCGAACTTCTATAACTGTGCTAGGTACTGGCCACGACACCCACGATCTTCTGGAATTCTACTTCCACTCCTCCTCTGGTGATGATATGACCCAAGTATGAAATACGATCGAGCCAGAACTCGTATTTACTGAACTTGGCATACAACTGGTGCTCTCGGAGAATCTGAAGGACAACACTGAGATGCTGCTCATGCTCTGCTTCACTATTGCTGTAGACCAGGATGTCGTCTAGGAACACAATCACGAACTGATCCAAATAAGGCATGAAGATGCGATTCATGAGGTCCATGAATACAGCTGACGCATTGGTTGCCCCAAATGGCATCACGAGGAACTCCCAATGCCCATATCTAGACCTGAAAGCTGTCTTCAGGATGTCCTGCTCTCTGACTCTGATCTGATGATATCCTGAGCGTAAGTCAATCTTCGAGAATACTGCTGCCCCCTTGAGCTGATCAAATAAGTCATCTATCCTCGGAAGAGGGTATCTGTGAGACTCGTCTCACAGTATCGGTATTTATATATGGATACGTATTTTGTAGTATATTTTGTATTTTTTTGGTTTTCGTAATGCTTTAAAAAATTTCCTAACTTATAGATTTTTCCTTGGTCGGCATACCGCCAGTATACCGGAGTATACCGATGGCATACCGTCCAAATAGATTTTCTACCTTTTAGATATTTTTTATTTCAGATATTTTTGTGAATAGTGTTTCCGATATTTTCGTAAATAGTGTTTTCGATATTTTGATGAATAGTGTTTAGATATTTTTGTGAATAGTGTAGATGCACCCTATTACCCATTGGATATTTGGTTTTGTTTGGATGGCTAGGATTGACTTAGACTTTGACATGGATCATGATCCAACGGCTAAGATTAATTCTCCCTTATATATATACCATTTCACTTTCTCTCTCCTCTCTCTTTTTATTCTCTTCACTCTCTCTTCATTTCTTCTTCCCTTCTCTTCTCTTGGAGCTTGCCAAGAGCTTGGCCTTGAGGTCTAGAGTGTGGTTTCGTACCCCTCTTGGTGGTGGACTAGAAGATTAGGCTTGGAGCTTAACCTAGGCAAGTACATCTTGCCAAATTCATGAACAATATTATTTTGTTGTCATTTTTGTTTTCTTTGGTATTAAAATGCTTAGAATTGTTCTAAACTCATTTTGTTAAGAATGTTTTCCTTGTGATTCTCATCTATATGTATGTTTCTAAATTTGGTTTGAACTAGGTTTTGATTTTTTGTTAAACTCTAATATTGACTTAGTAGAAAACTCTGTATCAAGAGTGATACTGGTGTTACCATCAAGGATCTTGGTCACATATGCATATATGAGGCCCTCACCAAGCTTGTACACATAGATTTTGAGTTTAGTGGAAATCAGAACTCGTTTCGATTCCCGAGAACCTTTTTTTTGGAGTATTTTGAGGTATTGATCTATCAAATCTTTGAATTTATGAAAACTAATACTCCCATGCTGTAGGAAATTAAATTTCATACGATTTTGACTTTTGAAAATCCGAATTTCGATTTAAAATGAAGTTTTTATGGCCGAAACAAGTTTTGAGTTTTCAAGAATCAACTTTCTGTGACGGTTCGAAAAATCCACGAAAATCCGTCGAAAAATCCGAACTTGCACCACAAAACTTGCTGTGACACTTCGGAGAATCCGTCGATAATCCACAGTAATCCGCCGAATAATCCGGTTAGGCTGTTTTTGTCTATTTTTGCCCGTTTCTGTCCGTTGTTGTCCATTTTTGATATTTTCTTCGATTGTAATGAATTCTTAACATGATAAGTTGATCTTGCATAGTTAGAGAATGATTGTACACCCTATATACACTTGACACTAGCACATGTTCAATCATTTTTTATGAAATGTACTTAGCTTTAATTATTCTTTCCCACGTGCCATGATATGTCTTTGATAGATTCTTTCTTACAAGCTATGATAATTATTGCCATGCTTTCTTTGTCTACTAGATAGTGACACATCGTGGTGCACTCTTCTACATATCTTTCTTTGCTTATATGATAGTGGCCTGTCATGGCGCACTCTTGATTCCAGTACATGTCTTGCTCCTTGATAGTGGCTCGTCATAGTGCACTCCTATCTTCTTGTCTATTATATTTTTCTTGTTATGGCTTGTTATGGTGCACATTCTCGTTATTGTCCAGTCTCGCATGTCTCATGTCTAGGATGGATTCTGCAGAATGCCACACCCGGAATCCAACAAGAAAATGTTAAGGACTAAACAACTAGCTTGATTACTTAGATCATTGAGAATTTCCCAGCTACCTGTTGCCCCTTTGGTCTTGGCATTATATATATATATCCTTGGGATTTAGAGCTATCTGTCATGATGAGCACTCTTCCATCACACCGTCGAGTGGGGCACCTCTTTAGGACACATGTATCTTACTGCAGTGTGTCTACTATACTTCTTTTCTTTTTGGCTTGGACCATTCAGGTAGTAGCAGGCAGGTGCTGGACTTGGAATTCTCAAACTTGCATTTGTTATTAATTAGGATTGTGACAACCCTAGTTAGCTAATGTATAAAGTCGTACTCATTGCTTGGCCGTGACTATTGTATGGAGTCCAGTCTAGTCTAGTTTGTCTAGGCAGTGTCCGGATTTGTTTATTTTTATTACATCTTTGTTTATGCTTTACTTTTGCCGGTAAATGATTAGATACTAATGTTCTGTTCAGGAGAAGGGTTACAACCCCGGTCCTTGTTTGGTTTACGGGTTGTAACTTGGGTTTCGGAATAGTTTCTAAGTTATCTTATCATTTGTCGTTCTATATAGTTACCTAACATGCTTGTAGGAGCATAAAAAGTGCTTAAAAGACCAAGTCAAAGAAGTTGAGGACTTTACGCAATTCAAGCTGAGTCAAACTCAAACTCTGCGCGAGCTATTCTCTACACGAGCTATTCTCTACGCAAGCTATTTTCTACGCAAGCTACTCTCTACGCAAGCTATTTTCTACGCGAGAAGCTTTTATGCGAGAGTTATCCTCCACTTTTACGCGTGGACGACAGACTGTCAGGCCGCATTTAATACGAGTGATTTGATCTGACAGAATGATTATCTAACAACAGTACACAGAAGTCAAGGAAATCTTTTCACCAAGCCCAAAGCTTGTCGTTTAGTGTGCAGCTGGGCTAACTTTACGCCTAGAAGGTAGCTTCTTTTACGCACGATAGCTATTTCGAGCTTTTACGCTCAAGGCTATTGTGTGTGTAAAGTTTATTTGAGCTAATTTTACGCTCAAGGCTATTTTTTAGCCACTTTACGCTGGAAGTTTAGTTTGGGCTATTTTTACGCCCAGTCTGCTACTTTACGCAGGAAGTATGTTTTGGGTTATGTTTACGCTCGAGCTTTCCTGACTACATGGGAACGTGGTTTGCTTACGTGGCTTTCATGCCACACTTATCGAGGAACGTGTGTACTTGCTCTCCCTATTTTGTTGAAGTAATAGGACACGTGTCAACATACGTAGAGGATGATTTACATCGTGGGTGACAGTTACTCGTATAGAGACCCGATTTTGTTGCTTTTTACGCACAAAGGGTCAAGTCTATTGTAATTCCCATATTTGGAATACGTATTTTGGTTAAGCTCGCATGTATTTCGGACTTGTATT
Organism: Iris pallida; assembly: GCA_029216955.1. Taxonomy (NCBI): domain Eukaryota; kingdom Viridiplantae; phylum Streptophyta; class Magnoliopsida; order Asparagales; family Iridaceae; genus Iris; species Iris pallida. The sequence goes on from JANAVB010013397.1 coordinate 28,562,111, forward strand.
TTCTTTTCTCGGATTTTGGCCTGTAATTGTATTTTGGCTCGACTTGCAGATTTTAGGTTTTCTCGTATTTTGGGTTTCGGCCCGGCTCGTTTTTAATTGGTTTGGTTTGATTTTGTTTTAAACCTCATGGAACACCTTAGCCTATGCTCAACCTTCATTCCACCACAACCACCCTCATTTAATCTCACCTAACTTTTCTCTCTCCTCTTCACTTTTATTTTTTTCTCCATCTTCTTCTTCTTCCTTCCTCCACACAACACCAACCCCATAGGCAAGTGCACCTTGCCACCAAATAAGCACCACATTTTTATTTGTCCATTAGCAAGATTAGGCCATGGAGAAAAATATTAGAACTTGGCATTTTGTGATTTGGAGTCTCCATTGTTCTAGATTTATATTTTAAATATTTTTGGAAATTCTTGGTTTTGATCTATCAAACTTTGATTTTTGCTTGTTTTGATGCTTCTATGTGGAAGAGAATTCAATTTTACACAAGTTAGAACTTTGAAAATCCAGATTTCGTTTTGATTTGGCCAAGTTATGAATAATTGAACTTTTGGTGTTCTTGAAGCTTCTTCTCGGCCTGGAGAAGAAGACTTCAGCCTGCGCTCTTTAGCGCAGTGCTGAACCGTGCAGCCTTCCTCGGCCTGCGCTCTTTAGCGCTGGCCGACCAGTGCAGCTTGCCCCTTGGCGAAATGCGTACCCCTCCCCTGCGCCCTCGGCCATACGCCCTCGGTCGTGCGCCATCGGCCCATGCGCCCTCGGCCATGCGCCATCGGCCCATGCGCCCCCGGCCGTGCGCCATCGGCGCATGCGCCTTCGGCCGTGCGCCATTGGCCTCTGCGCCATCGGCCCCGCTTCCCCTGTTTCCCTGGCACACTTCACCCCTGCGCCATCGTCCTCTGCGCCCTTGGCCTCTGCGCCATCGCCCCTGCGCACTTGGACCCCAACGCCCTTTGACCTAGCGTGCTTGGCTCCCAGCGCCACCTAGCTCATGTGCCCTCCGATCTATGTGCAACCCGACCTAGCGCAAGCCAACCTCTGAGCAGCTCACCCCTGCGTAGTTTGCTCCCAGCTCACTTGGCTTCAGCACTACCTGACCCTAGCGCAGTCCATTCCCTTGCTCAACCTGCTCTCTTGTGCAGTCTATTTGGCCATGGAGTTTTGGTTTTATTTTCTTTAAGCTTGGTTTCTCTTTGTGGATTGGGTTTTGATATCTTGTTCCGCACAGCACGACTATCTTGACCCAACACGACCTGGCACGGTTTCCGATGATTTTGCTTATGACTAATACGGTTTTCCTGATTCTGTGAAGTATGATTTTAGTACCTCTGATCTTCTTAATAGTGACCCGATGGGGTACACACTTGACTTGTAACCTGTGATTCACGATTTATCTCGGTAACCAGATAACTTGATAGTGGCCCATGGCGGCGCACTCTTGACTTGTGACTTGACTTGACTTGATGCCGTTGCGATGGCTAACTTGACTCGTGTAACTAACTCTGACACCGTGGATGTTCCTGCTTGCTTGCTTGTGTAATCCACTTGTCTTGTCTTGCATCATGTCTAGGACGTGACTTCCTGGGTACCACGGCCAGGGATTCGCGCTAATATGGATTAGGCTAATGATTAGATCAACTAGAACATGGAGAATTTCCAGTCACAGGCAATCTGGTTATATGGGCGCCTTAATTGGACTTGTAGCTTGCCGACGAGTAGAGCACATTTCCAGCACACTGTCATGTGTTGCACCTCTAAGTCACCTAAGGGTATATCATTTCTTGGGCGATGTACTCAACCATACTCTCAATCTGCAGAAGGATAACTGGATAGTCTGTAGGGCTTGGGACTGGAGAATTCTCACTTGCATCTTGTTAGTAATTAGGCTTGTGATAACCCTAGTTAGTTAAGTAGTAAGCCGTAGTACCTGCTTGGCCGATTGTGAATGTATGGTGTCCAGCCTAGTCTAAGTCTTGTCTAGTCCCTATACTTGGTACTCCTATACATGATTGTTTTACTTATCTTAAACAATAAATGGATAGGGACAAGTACTATTCAGGCGAAGGGTTACAACCCCCGGTCCTTGTTTGGTTTACGGGTTGTAATCTGGCTCCCGGAATGGTTCCATGTCCCTAGTCGCTTATTGTCCTGCTGTACTTTTATTACTTGTACTTTTCTTCCATTTTCTTATATTCTGATATGCTGGTTTTGTTCTTATTTTGTGGCCTCCTTTGTGGCACTTGCTCTTTCTGGGGTTTGACCCAGCTGGTTTTGTGTGGCCAGAATTAGGAGCAGCTCCCGAGGATCTACCGAACCTCCAGCCCGATGGTGGCGACTAGAAGGAATCCGGGCTACGAGTGGGTTTCCTATTTTGTTTCACTCACTCTATTGTAAAATTATTCTTTTGAGGCATTTAGCCGACGAGCACCTGTTAGCTCGATGCACATTTACTTACTGTCTACCTACGGGCTGTAAACATGATTAACAAATTCTAGGGTTGATCATGTATGACTTAACTCTTGCTAGTCCTCGCATTTTGTACGACTAGCTTCATGATCAGCTAAATATGTAATATTTGGGATGCCTTTTATTGTATATTTGGTGGTCTAACATCTTGTAAATATATTACTTGCTTGAGATTGAGACAATAGGCTTGACCTTAAGAGACCGTTGGCTTGTAGTAAACCCTCATATCTAGACAGCCGTGACCGTATAGCGAGGTGGTTTCTATTTCAATATACGTAGCTGGCTATGTTCGCCCCCGCTCTCCAGTATTCTGGTTCTGGGGCGTGACATGGTTTAAGTGGTGGCCCATGCAGGTCTTTGGTAGGTCTCATCAGGACCTTGATAGCTGAGAGACTCGTCTCACAGTATCGGTATTTATATACGGATACATATTTTGTATTGTATTTCGTATTTTCTCGATTTTTGGAACGCTTTAAAATTTTTCCCAAATTATAGATTTTCTTCTTGACCGGCATACCGACGGTATACCGGAGTATACCGACGGCATACCGCCCGGACAGATTTTCCATATTTTAGATATTTTTAATTTCGGATATTTTCGTGAATAGTGTTTCCGATATTTTTATGAATAGTATTTTGGATATTTTGATGAATAGTATATAGATATTTTCGTAAATAGTGTAGATGCATTCTATTATCCAATGGACAATTGGTTTTCTTTCAATGGCTAGGATTGATCTAGAATGTGACATGGATCACGATCCAACGGTCATGATTAATTCACCCTCTCTATATATATCCAATGAGTTTCTCTCTCCTCTCTCTTTTCTTTCCTTTACCATTTCCCCATCACTCTCTTCTCTCTTCCTCAAGCTTAGGAAGGCTTGGCCTTGAGGCCTAGAGTGTGGTTTCGGAACCCCTCTTGGTGGTGGAGTAGAAGATTAGGCTCGGTTGCTAAAACCTAGGCAAGTACATCTTGCTCAAAAGTGACATGACCATAATTTATTTTTATTTTCCATATAAATTAAAGTTTTATTGTTCTATAATATGCTCCTCTAAATTGTTAACATCTTTAGTATATAGCACTTTTGGTTTTGATCGACAATATTGCGTAGATCTGAGTTTCTAGATATGATTTTCGAGTATTTTGATGTTTTGATCTATCAAATATTTTAATTTGTGAAAACTAATACTTCCATGTTGTAGGAAATTCAATTCTATTCAATTTTGATTTTTGAAAGTCCGAATTTTGATTTAAAACGAAGTTTTTATGGCCGAAACAAGTTTTGAGTTCAAAAATCAACTTTCTGTGACGGTTCGGAAAATCCGTCGAAAATCCGCAGAAATCCGTCGGAAAATCCGAACTTGCACCACAAAACTTGCTGTTACACTTCGGAAAATCTGCCGAAAATCCACAATAATCCGCCGGATAATCCGGTTAAGCTGTTTTTGTCTGTTTTTGTCCGTTTCTGTCCATTTTTGTCCGTTTTTGATTGTTTCTCGATTGTAATGGACTCTTAACTTGATTAGATGACCTTGGATAGTTAAAGAATGATTGTACACTCTATATACATGGTACATGCTTATGTTCACGTATTGTTCTATATCCAGATTATAGATAGTGGTCTGTCATGGTGCACTCCAGATTACTGTATATGCCTAGCTCGATTTAGTGGCTCGTAGTAGCGCACTCATGACTTGATTTTCTTATTGATTTCTAGACCCGAGATATGAGTACATGTTCTTTCTTGACACCGTGGATATAGCTTGTTAAATGTTTAATCTATTGCATCTTGGTACTGGACAATCGAGTGTGAGTATTGTTCCGTGTATCACGTGATGTTAGTACGGGGATGTTCGTAAGTGATAACTTACGAATTACTCGTACATAACACACGTCATCTTAGGAAATTCTTGAGTGTCCACGAGTTGAGAACTTGACATGAATATGATAAGGTAAATGACTAGTAAATTCAAGTAGGTCATTGTAGGAGGAAATTCACACTACCAACCCCGAGCTCCAAGGGCCCCATGAGGCATGGCTCAACCCTGCTAGGCAAGGGCACTATGACCTACCAAGTTTGTGCGTATTGATATACGATCGAGTCACATGTCGTGCCGGGTTGCGGCACAGTCAGTTATATGTTTTCTTTTACAAGTATATGATATGGTTGTTCATGTTACAAGTCTAGACACGTTTCATCTGCCAGCAGTCTTGTTGGGCAATAGATGTACAACTCGTACCCCTGGACATCCGGGTATCTGCAGTCAGGTAGTTGCGAAAATCCTCAACTTGCATATTAGTAATTAGGATTGTGATAACCCTAGTTAGTTAATGATAGCAAGTCGTAGGCAATGATTGGCCGTGCACTTTTGATTGTGTGTTACCTTATATGCTCTTGTGTCGGTGAGTGGCCAGAGGCTAAGTTCTGCTAGGGAAAAGATCTTTAATCCCATTTCTTGTTTGGTTTAAGGGTTATAGCTCCGATTCCTAGTAGTTCCTAAACCCCTTATTGCTCATCGGATTATTTCTGTTCCATAGCTATATTGTTCAGTATTTCCATTCAGTCATTTATATTCTTGAGATATGTGCATTGGTACCGCACTAGTCTCGATCCGTATTTATTCACTTCTGTCATTATGTTATTATGTTGATTGTTGGGTTTTGTCGTTCACCTCGAGCTTCCTTGTGGTACTTGCTATTTCGGGCCTGACCCCACTGGTTTTGTTTGGCCAGATTTACCGCTGGAGCCCGAAGATTCTCCCTACCTTTCTCTGGATGACCCATCGCCTGCTTAGATCTGCGGTTGTTCCTCCTCGCGAGTGGGTTCCCTTTTTGTACCGCTCGTGTTTCATTTTATTTTGGTGGTGTTAGCTAGGGCATGTGTTAGCCCTATTGTTTTGAGACTTTCTCAGACTTCGGTCAACATGATGTATTATATTAGATCTAGACTGATATAGTGATCATGTATATTGGTACTTTGCTAGTGTAGCATTTTGTGTTCACTAGCTTCATGATCATGTATGATATAGTATTTTGGGATGCCTCTTTACTTTTATATTTGATATACTCTTGATACTTGTTGTTGTTGGATTGAGATAGGATTTGTTCGACCATAGGAGTCGTCAGTGGCATGCTAGAGTCTTCCCACTTGTCTTCTAGACAGCTTTTATCGTATATTAGGGTACTGGCGTACTCTAATACACGTAGCTGGCTTTGTTTCGCCCCTACTTTCCAGTATTCTGGTTCTGGGGCGTGAGAGGGTTTTTTGGTGGCCCATGCAGGTCTGTCTTCAGACTTGTGGGGGATTCATCTTGTTAGAATCTCAATCCTATAATTGTCTTCATTTGATCTCCCTTTGCTAATCGCATTCTCGTTTTCCTTGAACTGTAAACATGATTGACATATCCTTGTTCTATTCCTGTCCATTATTGATATCACGTGTCCTAATCATTCATGGACACCTAACCTTCTTATCTATTTCTTTCGAGAATGTTATTGCTCCGTCTTCTTCCTTGGTTCAGGCAGTATGTTGGCATCAGATCCCGCCTCCACAGAGTCAGGTACCAGTACCATCTCAACATCTGGTGGCAGCTCAGTTCACTTCCCTCCAGTCAGTTCAGCTAATAAAGTCAGCCCGATCCTATGTTCAGCGCCCGCTTCCGACGTAGTCCCAGCAGTTTCAGCACCAGCGTCCAGCACAGTATGCCCAAGCCTTGCAGGCAGGACCAAGCCAGCAGCAGACTATACGAGTACCCGTAAAGCGTGGACAGGCTTTCAACATGAGCTTGCAGGAGCTGTTGGACGAGGGCGGTCAGATTGTAGGTAAGATTTTGAGTATTTCTTCAGTTTATCTTACTCTTGGGTTTTGTTGACGGCCTTGTATTCCACCTACATTTAGAGTACAATGGTCGCCTCGATATATTCGATGAGTGAATGCGAGTTTCTCGTACTACTCATCTGCCTTCGTATCTCGTGATACACGATATCTATTATGTATCCCGACTACGTAGGTGCGTCCTGGATTAGAGTCATGTCTTCGACTAAGTCATTGGTACCGACTTACTTCGAGACTTAACCCTTGTCCACTTTGTGAGTCAGCGTAGGCATGCGAGGACGAATCCCTACTCAACTGACTCAGTGGTGTATTATTCCATATGCCTTCTTTTCTTGTATTATATATGTATGTATTTATTATTTTTTGTATTTATTTAAATTCTGTATCTCAAATATCACTTGTACATGGGATGTTTTCTTTCGATGCGTTATGATTTAACATTGTTTTAGCATGTGTATTTTTGCTCGACTGGCTTTAGGAAATTCCGAGGACGGAATTTTTCTAAGTTGTGGAGAGTTGTGAGACTCGTCTCACAGTATCGGTATTTATATACGAATACGTATCTTGTATTGTATTTCGTATTTTCTCGATTTTCGGAACGCTTTAAAATTTTTCCCAAATTATATATTTTCTTCTTGACCGGCATACCGACGGTATACCGGAGTATACCGACGGCATACCGCCCGGACAGATTTTCCACATTTTAGATATTTTCGATTTCGGATATTTTTGTGAATAGTGTTTTCGATATTTTCATGAATAGTGTTTTGGATATTTTGATGAATAGTGTATAGATATTTTCGTGAATAGTGTAGATGCATTCTATTATCCAATGCACAATTGGTTTTCTTTCAATGGCTAGGATTGATCTAGAATGTGACATGGATCACGATCCAACGGTCATGATTAATTCACCCTCTCTATATATATCCTATGAGTTTCTCTCTCCTCTCTCTTTTCTTTCCTTCACCATTTCCCCATCACTCTCTTCTCTCATCCTCAAGCTTAGGAAGGCTTGGCCTTGAGGCCTAGAGTGTGGTTTCGGAACCCCTCTTGGTGGTGGAGTAGAAGATTAGGCTCGGTTGCTAAAACCTAGGCAAGTACATCTTGCTCAAAAGTGACATGATCATACTTTATTTTTGTTTTCCGTAGAAATTAAAGTTTTATTGTTCTATAATATGCTCCTCTAAATTGTTAACATCTTTAGTATATAGCACTTTTGGTTTTGATCGACAATATTGCGTAGATCTGAGTTTCTAGATATGATTTTTGAGTATTTTGAAGTTTTGATCTATCAAATATTTTAATTTGTGAAAACTAATACTTCCATATTGTAGGAAATTCAATTCTATTCAATTTTGACTTTTGAAAGTCCGAATTTCGGTTTAAAACAAAGTTTTTATGGCGAAACAAGTTTTGAGTTCAAAAATTAACTTTCTGTGACGATTCGAAAAATTCGTCGGAAATCCGCGGAAATCCGTCGGAAAATCCTAACTTGCACCACAAAACTTGCTGTTACACTTCGGAAAATCTGCCGAAAATCCGCAATAATCCGCCGGATAATCCGGTTAGGCTGTTTTTGTCTGTTTTTGTCCGTTTCTGTCCGTTTTTGATTGTTTCTCGATTGTAATGGACTCTTAACATGATTAGATGACCTTGGATAGTTAAAGAATGATTGTACACTCTATATACATGGCACATGCTTATGTTCACGTATTGTTCTATATCCAGATTACAGATAGTGGCCTGTTATGGTGCACTCCAGATTACTGTATATGTCTAGCTCGATTTAGTGGCTCGTAGTAGCGCACTCATGACTTGATTTTCTTATTGATTTCTAGACTCGAGATATGAGTACATGTTCTTTCTTGACACCGTGGATATAGCTCGTTGAATGTTTAATCTATTACATCTTGGCACTGGACAATCGAGTGTGAGTATTGTTCCGTGTATCACGTAATGTTAGTACGGAGATGTTCGTAAGTGATAACTTACGAATTACTCGTACATAATACACGTCATCTTAGAAAATTCTTGAGTGTCCACGACTTGAGAACTTGACATGAATATGATAAGGTAAATGACTAGTAAATTCAAGTAGGTCATTGTAGGAGGAAATTCGCACTACCAATCCCGAGCTCCAAGGGCCCCATGAGGCATGGCTCAACCCTGCTAGGCAAGGGCTCCATGACGTACCAAGTTTGCGCGTATTGATATACGATCGAGTCACATGTCGTGCCGGATTGCGGCACAGTCAGTTATATGTTTTCTTTTACAAGTATATGATATGGTTGTTCATGTTACAAGTCTAGACACGTTTCATCTGCCAGCAGTCTTGTTGGACAATAGATGTACAACTCGTACCCCTGGACATCCGGGTATCTGCAGTCAGGTAGTTGCGAAAATCCTCAACTTGCATATTAGTAATTAGGATTGTGATAACCCTAGTTAGTTAATGATAGCAAGCCGTAGGCAATGATTGGTCGTGCACTTTTGATTGTGTGTTACCTTATATACTCTTGTGTCGGTGAGTGGCCAGAGGCTAAGTTCTGCTAGGGAAAAGATCTGTAATCCCAGTTCTTGTTTGGTTTAAGGGTTGTAGCTCTGATTCCTAGTAGTTCCTAAACCCCTTATTGCTCATCGGATTATTTCTGTTCCATAGCTATATTGTTCAGTATTTCCATTCAGTCATTTATATTCTTGAGATATGTGCATTGGTACCGTACTAGTCTCGATCCATATTTATTTACTTCTGTCATTATGTTATTGTGTTGATTGTTGGGTTTTGTCGTTCACCTCGAGCTTCCTTGTGGTACTTGCTATTTGGGGCCGGACCCCACTGGTTTTGTTTGGCCAGATTTACCGCTGGAGCCCGAGGATTCTCCCTACCTTTCTCTGGATGACCCGTCGCCTGCTTAGATCTGCGGTTGTTCCTCCTCGCGAGTGGGTTCCCTTTTTGTACCGCTCGTGTTTTATTTCATTTTGGTGGTGTTAGCTAGGGCATGTGTTAGTCCTATTGTTTTGAGACTTTCTCAGACTTCGGTCAACATGATGTATTATATTAGATCTAGACTGATATAGTGATCATGTATATTGGTACTTTGCTAGTGTAGCATTTTATATTCACTAGCTTCATAATCATGTATGATATAGTATTTTGGGACGCCTCTTTACTTTCATATTTGATATACTCTTGATACTTGTTGTTGTTGGATTGAGATAGGATTTGTTCGACCATAGGAGTCGTCAGTGGCATGCTAGAGTCTTCCAACTTGTCTTCTAGACAGCTTTTATCGTATATTAGGGTACTGGCGTACTCTAATACATGTAGCTGGCTTTGTTTCGCTCCTACTTTCTAGTATTCTAGTTCTGGGGCGTGACAGGATTTTTTGGTGGCCCATGCAGGTCTGTCTTCAGACTTGTGGGGGATTCATCTTGTTAGAATCTCAATCCTATAATTGTCTTCATTTGATCTCCCTTTGCTAATCGTATTCTCGTTTTCCTTGAACTGTAAACATGATTGATATATCCTTGTTCTATTCCTGTCCATTATTGATATCACGTGTCCTAATCATTCATGGACACCCAACCTTCTTATCTATTTTTTCGAGAATTTTATTGCTCTGTCTTCTTCCTTGGTTCAGGCAGTATGTCGGTATCAGATCCCGCCTCCACAGAGTCAGGTACCAGTACCATCTCAGCATCTGGTGGCAGCTCAGTTCACTTCCCTCCAGTCAGTTCAGCTAATAAAGTCAGCCCGATCCTATGTTCAGCGCCCGCTTCCGATGCAGTCCCAGCAGTTTCAGCACCAGCGTCCAACAAAGTATGCCCAAGCCCTGCAAGCAGGACCAAGCCAGCAGCAGACTACACGAGTACCCGTAAAGCGTGGGCAGGCTTTCAACATGAGCTTGTAGGAGCTGTTGGTCGAGGGCGGTCAGATTGTAGGTGAGATTTTGAGCATTCCTTCAGTTTATCTTACTCTTGGGTTTTGTTGACGACCTTGTATTCCACCTACATTTAGAGTACAATGGTCGCCTCGACATATTCGACGAGTGAATGTGAGTTTCTCGTACTACTCATCTGCCTTCGTATCTCGTGATACACGATATCTATCATGTATCCCGACTGCGTAGGTGCGTCCTGGATTAGAGTCATGTCTTCGACTAAGTCATTGGTACCGACTTACTTCGAGACTTGACCCTTGTCCACTTTGTGAGTCAACGTAGGCAAGCGAGGACGAATCCCTACTCAACTGACTCAGGGGTATATTATTCCATATGCCTCCTTTTCTTGTATTATATATGTATGTATTTATTATTTTTCGTATTTATTTAAATTCTGTATCTCAAATATCACTTGTACACGGGATGTTTTCTTTCGATGCGTTATGATTTAACATTGTTTTAGCATGTGTATTTTTGTTCGACTGACTTTAGGAAATTCCGAGGACAGAATTTTTCTAAGTTGTGGAGAGTTGTGAGACTCGTCTCACAGTATCGGTATTTATATATGGATACGTATTTTGTATTGTATTTCGTATTTTCTCGATTTTCGGAACGCTTTAAAAATTTTCCCAAATTATAGATTTTCTTCTTGACCGGCATACCGACGGTATACCGGAGTATACCGACGGCATACCGCCCGGACAGATTTTCCACATTTTAGATATTTTCGATTTTGGATATTTTTGTGAATAGTGTTTTCGATATTTTCATGAATAGTGTTTTGGATATTTTGATGAATAGTGTATAGATATTTTCGTGAATAGTGTAGATGCATTCTATTATCCAATGCACAATTGGTTTTCTTTCAATGGCTAGGATTGATCTAGAATGTGACATGGATCACGATCCAACGGTCATGATTAATTCACCCTCTATATATATCCTATGAGTTTCTCTCTCCTCTCTCTTTTCTTTCCTTCACCATTTCCCCATCACTCTCTTCTCTCTTCCTCAAGCTTAGGAAGGCTTGTCCTTGAGGCCTAGAGTGTGGTTTCGGAACCCCTCTTGGTGGTGGAGTAGAAGATTAGGCTCGGTTGCTAAAACCTAGGCAAGCACATCTTGCTCAAAAGTGACATGACCATACTTTATTTTTGTTTTCCATAAAAATTAAAGTTTTATTGTTCTATAATATGCTCCTCTAAATTGTTAACATCTTTAGTATATAGCACTTTTGGTTTTGATCGACAATATTGCGTAGATCTGAGTTTCTAGATATGATTTTCGAGTATTTTGAAGTTTTGATCTATCAAATATTTTAATTTATGAAAACTAATACTTACATGTTGTAGGAAATTCAATTCTATTCAATTTTGTCTTTTGAAAGTCTAAATTTTGGTTTAAAACGAAGTTTTTATGGCCGAAACAAGTTTTGAGTTCAAAAATCAACTTTCTGTGACGGTTCGGAAAATCCATCAGAAATCCGCGGAAATCCATCGGAAAATCTGAACTTGCACCACAAAACTTGTTGTTACACTTCGGAAAATCCGCCGGAAATCCGCAATAATCCGCCGGATAATCCGGTTAGGCTGTTTTTGTCTGTTTTTGTCCGTTTCTGTCCGTTTTTGTTCGTTTTTGATTGTTTCTCGATTGTAATGGACTCTTAACATGATTAGATGACCTTGGATAGTTAAAGAATGATTGTACACTCTATATACATGGTACATGCTTATGTTCACGTATTGTTCTATATCCAGATTATAGATAGTGGCCTGTCATGGTGCACTCCAGATTACTGTATTTGCCTAGCTCGATTTAGTGGCTCGTAGTAGCGCACTCATGACTTGATTTTCTTATTGATTTCTAGACCCGAGATATGAGTACATGTTCTTTCTTGACACCGTGGATATAGCTTGTTGAATGTTTAATCTATTGCATCTTGGCACTGGACAATCGAGTGTGAGTATTGTTCCGTGTATCACGTGATGTTAGTACGGGGATGTTCGTAAGTGATAACTTACGAATTACTCGTTCATAACACACGTCATCTTAGGAAATTCTTGAGTGTCCACGACTTGAGAACTTGACATGAATATGATAAGGTAAATGACCAGTAAATTCAAGTAGGTCATTGAAGGAGAAAATTCGCACTACCAACCCCGAGCTCCAAGGGCCCCATGAGGCATGGCTCAACCCTACTAGGCAAGGGCTCCATGACCTACCAAGTTTGTGCGTATTGATATATGATCGAGTCACATGTCGTGCCGGGTTGCGGCACAGTCAGTTATATGTTTTCTTTTACAAGTATATGATATGGTTGTTCATGTTACAAGTCTAGACACGTTTCATCTGCCAGCAGTCTTGTTGGGCAATAGATGTACAACGCGTATCCCTGGACATCCGGGTATCTGCAGTCAGGTAGTTGCAAAAATCCTCAACTTGCATATTAGTAATTAGGATTGTGATAACCCTAGTTAGTTAATGATAGCAAGCCGTAGGCAATGATTGGCCGTGCACTTTTGATTGTGTGTTACCTTATATGCTCTTGTGTCGGTGAGTGGCCAGAGGCTAAGTTCTGCTAGGGAAAAGATCTGTAATCCCAGTCCTTGTTTGGTTTTAGGGTTGTAGCTCCGATTCCTAGTAGTTCCTAAACCCCTTATTGCTCATCGGATTATTTCTGTTCCATAGCTATATTGTTCAGTATTTCCATTTAGTCATTTATATTCTTGAGATATGTGCATTGGTACCGCACTAGTCTCGATCCGTATTTATTCACTTCTGTCATTATGTTATTGTGTTGATTGTTGGGTTTTGTCGTTCACCTCGAGCTTCCTTGTGGTACTTGCTATTTGGGGCCTGACCCCACTGGTTTTGTTTGGCCAGATTTACCGCTGGAGCCCGAGGATTCTCCTTACCTTTCTCTGGATGACCCGCCGCCTGCTTAGATCTGCGGTTGTTCCTCCTCGCGAGTGGGTTCCCTTTTTGTACCGCTCGTGTTTTATTTCATTTTGGTGGTGTTAGCTAGGGCATATGTTAGCCCTATTGTTTTGAGACTTTCTCAGACTTCGGTCAACATGATGTATTATATTAGATCTAGACTGATATAGTGATCATGTATATTGGTACTTTGCTAGTGTATCATTTTGTATTGACTAGCTTCATGATCATGTATGATATAGTATTTTGGGACGCCTCTTTACTTTCATATTTGATATACTCTTGATACTTGTTGTTGTTGGATTGAGATAGGATTTGTTCGACCATAGGAGTCGTCAGTGGCATGCTAGAGTCTTCCCACTTGTCTTCTAGACAGCTTTTATCGTATATTGGGGTACTAGCGTACTCTAATACACGTAGCTGGCTTTGTTTTGCCCCTACTTTCCAGTATTCTGGTTCTGGGGCGTGACAATAGCTTCCCAAGATCGCAGAGGAGACGCCTTACACCAGGTAGTGGCAGATGCTTTGACCAGAGGCGGTCACCCAGGGAACAGCGCGGCCAACAGCTTTAAGCGCTTGAACCCTCCCTTCTTCGACGGTAGTGAAGATGCGATTGCCGCGGACGCTTGGCTTCAGGATACCGAGGTGATTCTGGAGGCAGCTAGAACACCTGAGAATGAGAAGGTGGCGGTGGTATGCCTGTAGTTGCTGGAATTAGCTCGCAGTTGGTGGGCAGCGCAAGCCATGGGATTAGTGGCACCCATTGCTTGGGCAGTGTTTAGATAGAGATTCCAGACGAAGTATTTCGATGCTGTAGCTCGGTACGACCTGCAGACGAGATTTACCAACTTAAAGCAAGGAGGCAGAACGGTCGACAGTTATGCATCTGAGTTTTCTAGACTTAGTAGGTTTGCCCCCACCTTGGTGGCAACCGAGTTTGATAGGGCCCAGCAGTTCCAGCAGGGGCTGTATTTGGAGATCTTGCTAGCAGTCGAGCAGTTCGAGCACCAGACGTTCGATACAGTATTGAGAGCGGCTAGGAGGCATGAGTACACCTCCCAGAGGATTGTGGATAGGACCGGAGGTAGGAAGCGGTCCCACAGTCAGATGTACCAATCATCAGCTCCAGCTCCGTCAGCTAGATGTTTGACTATTGGAACTCCGAAGCGGGCGGCCTCAGTAACGTCGGTTCAGCATTCGACCCCGACGTACCCGCAGCAGCAGAAGCAGAAGCAGACTTCCGCGATGGGATGTTCTCATTGTTGGAAGCCAGGCCATGTAGTGGCAGATTGTCGTAGGGCGCAAGGATTGTGCCTAGCTTGTGGAGCGACAGATCACAAGATAGGAGCCTGCCCGAATAGGGGTAGTTCATCCTCCTCCAACCTAACCAGTCCATCGGTTAGGGGACCAGCACCTATGCAGTAGCAGCAGTACCCGAGGCTATTGTTGCCTCAGGCCCAGGCGTTTCATCAGCAGAACCAGCAGCAGTATACCCAAGCCCAAGTACAGTGCAGGCAGAGAGGTTTCCAGCAGAGGGGACCCGTAGCTAGAGGACGAGGTCAGGCCATGATAATGACTATGGAAGAAGAAGTTGCACCAGGTGAGGTAGTGGCAGGTACTATTCTCGTCAACTCCTCTCCAACATTGGTATTATTTGATTCTGGTGCATCGCATTCATTCATGTCTACACGATTTGCGATACGGATAGGATTGGAGCCAGAGTCATTATCAGTAAGACTCAATATACTTACTGATAATGGTCTTGTGGGAGTAGATCGAGTGTTTTCCTCGTGTCGGATCGTAGTTAGCGGTAGAGAGTTCCCCGCTAGATTTATAGAATTCCCTATGGCAGACTATGATATAGTCTTAGGCATAGATTGGTTGAGGAACTAGTATGCTAGGATAGACTGCTATGGTGGCAGGGTTGTTTTCAGCATTCCAGGCGAGCCAGAGTTCTCATTTTCCACAGGCACAGTGGAACCATCTTTCCCAGTATTGCGGATGGCAGTAGCAGCAGTGCAGTTATCCCGAATAGTTGAAGTGTTTCCAGATGTCTTTCCAGAAGAACTTCCAGGGATGCCGCCAGAGCGGGAGATCGAGTTCACTATAGACTTGATCCCCGGAACCGTACCAGTATCAGAGCGAGTCTACAGAATGGCGCCTTCAGAGCTGGAGATTTTGTACAAGATGATTGAAGAACTCAGGACCAAGGAATTCATTCGTGCAAGTGGATCGCCTTGGGGAGCCCCGATGCTTCTTATGAAAAAGAAGGATGGTACGTCCAGGTTATGTGTAGATTATCGTACCTTAAACTCAGTGACAATCAAGAATAGATACCCTCTCCCGAGGATAGATGACTTGTTTGATCAACTCAAAGGGGCTTCAGTGTTTTCGAAGATAGACTTACGATCAGGATACCACCAGATCAGCGTCAGAGAGCAGGACATCCCGAACACAGCCTTTCGATCTAGGTATGGGCATTGGGAGTTCCTTGTTATGCAATTTGGAGCAACCAATGCGCCAGCCGTATTCATGGACCTCATGAATCGCATTTTTATGCCTTACTTGGATCAGTTCGTGATCGTGTTCCTAGATGATATCCTGGTCTACAGCAAGAGCCAAGCAGAGCATGAGCAGTATCTCAGAATCGTCCTCCAGACGTTTAGAGAGCATCAGTTGTACGCCAAGTTCAGCAAATACGAGTTCTGGCTCGATCGCATTTCGTACTTGGGTCACATCATTACTCGAGGAGGAGTAGAAGTGGATCCCCAGAAGATTGTGGCTATCGAGTCATGGCCAGTACCTAGCTCAGTGGCAGAGGTTCGCAGCTTTCTTGGATTGGCCGGCTACTACCGGCGATTCGTTTCAGATTTTACAAGGATTTCAGCACCGATGACCCAGTTGACCCGCAAGGATGTGCAGTTTGCTTGGACAGCGGAGTGTCAGGAATCATTTGAGAAGTTGAAGCGGGGTTTGATAACGGCTCCCATTCTCACACTTCCAGATGGGACCGGAGGATTCACAGTTTATTGCGACGCTTCAGGCAGAGGATTGGGGTGTGTCTTGATACAGCATGGGATGGTAATATCTTATGCATCACGTCAACTTCGTGATCATGAGAAGAATTACCCGACCCACGACTTGGAGCTGGCAGCAGTAGTGTTTGCACTTAAGTTGTGGAGGCACTACTTGTACAGAGATAGAGTGGAGATTTTTACGGATCACAAGAGCCAGAAGTATGTTTTCACCCAGAAGGACCTTAATATGCGGCAGAGAAGATGGCTCGAGCTATTGGTAGACTACGATGTGGACTTGCAATATCACCCAGGGAAGGCCAAAGTTGTAGCAGATGCCTTGAGCCGGAGAGCCAGAGTTTACCTCCTAACGGCGCAACCAGAGTTATTGGCAGATTTTCAGAAGATGGGAATTGAGGTGGTTCTTCCTACCAATGTGGCATTGATGGCCAGTCTACAGGTTCAGTCCAGCATAGTTGAGAGAATCCGGATGGCACAGTCTACAGATTCCAAAATTCTGCGGCTCAGAGCAGAGTGTGAGAGAGGAAGAAGACCAGAGTTGTGCATTCATAAAGATGGTACACTAAGGCACGGCACTCATCTTTGTGTACCTAGTGGAGATATCAGACAGGAGGTCATGGTAGAAGCTCACAGTTCACAGTATTCTATTCATCCTGGTGGTACGAAGATGTACCGTGATATTCGTCAACATTTTTGGTGGAATGGCATGAAGAGGGAGATAGCCCGGTATGTCTCTCGGTGTTTGGTTTGCCAGCAGGTTAAAGCTGAATATCAGAGGCCCGCTGGACTTCTTCAGCCCTTGCCAATTCCATAATAGAAGTGGGAGCATGTGACCATGGATTTTATGACTGAATTGCCTAGATCCCTGGCTGGTCGAGATGCTATTTGGATTATAGTTGACCGGCCCATGAAGGTGGCTCATTTTCTCCCATTTAGAGTTGGGCAGTCAACGGCTCAGTTGGCAGAGATGTATCTCAGGCAGATTGTCAGGCTTCACGGTGTGCCTGTCAGTATCCCTTCGGATCGAGATTCAAGGTTTACGTCGCACTTTTGGCACAGCCTACAAGAGAGTTTGGGAACTCACCTTCAGTTTAGCTCAACATATCATCCGCAGACAGATGGCCAGTCAGAGCGCACCATCCAGACTCTTGAAGACATGTTGAGATCTTGTACCCTTGACTTCGGCGGTTCGTGGGAAGATCACCTGCACCTGGTGGAGTTCTCGTACAATAATAGTTTCCAGGCCAGTATTCAGATGGCTCCGTTCGAAGCTCTGTCTGGTAGGAAGTGCAGGTCCCCGCTAGCATGGGACAATGTCGGAGAGAGGCAGATGCTCGATCCAGAAATGATTGCCCTGACAGTTGAAGTAGTCAGAAGAGTCAGAGATCATCTTTGAGTTGCCCAAGACCGCCAGCGACATTGGGCCGATGCCCATCGACGTCCCTTAGAGTTTGCTATAGGCGACCATGTATTCCTTAGGATCTCGCCTAACCGCGGCGTCATTCGCTTTGGCGTGCGGAGAAAGCTTAGTCCTAGGTATATAGGGCCGTTCGATATCCTGGAACGAGTAGGAGATGTATCCTATTGTCTTGCTCTTCCGCCGTCGCTAAGTGAGGTGCATGATGTATTCCATGTGTCCCAATTACGATGGTACATCCCAGACCCGAGCCATATCCTGGACCATTCAGAATTGGTTGTTGGTACCAACCTTTCGTATGAGGAGAAGCCCGTGTCTATTTTGGACCGGAGGGAGAAGATACTCAAGAACAAGACTATTAGCTTAGTCCGTGTTGCTTGGGGTCATCACTCTCTAGGTGAGTCAACGTGGGAGCGTGAGGATGATATCCGATCGCGATATCCCTACCTGTTTGACTCGTAAGGTATAATGTCTTTCTTATGCCTTATGCTCTTCATTCCTTGATTGCATGTATGATTGTATGATTGAACGGCTTAGTGTAGTTGTTGTTGCTTAGTGTAGCTTGCTGTGGCAATCTCTAGCTCCTTGATTAAATTTCGAGGACGGAATTCTTTTAAGGTGGGTAGAGTTGTAATGCCCATATTCGGAATACGTATTTTGGTTAAGCTTGCATGTATTTCGGACTTGTATTTTCTTTTCTCGGATTTTGGCCTGTAATTGTATTTTGGCTCGACTTGCAGATTTTGGGTTTTCTCGTATTTTGGGTTTCGGCCCGGCTCGGTTTTAATTGCTTTGGTTTGATTTGGTTTTAAACCTCATGGAACACCTTAGCCTATGCTCAACCTTTATTCCACCACAACCACCCTCATTTAATCCTACCTAACTTTTCTCTCTCCTCTTTACTTTCATTTATTTTCCTCCATCTTCTTCTTCTTCCTTCCTCCACACAACACCAACACCATAGGCAAGTGTACCTTGCCACCAAATAAGCATCACATTTTTATTTGTCCATTAGCTAGATTAGGCCATGGAGAACAATATTAGAACTTGGCATTTTGTGATTTGGAGTCTCCATTGTTCTAGATCTAAGTTTTAAATATTTTCGGAAATTCTTGGTTTTGATCTATCAAACTTTGATTTTTGCTTGTTTTGATGCTTCTATGTGCAAGAGAATTCAATTTTACACAAGTTAGAACTTTGAAAATCCAGATTTCGTTTTGATTTGGCCAAGTTATGAAGAATTAAACTTTTGGTGTTCTTGAAGCTTCTTCTCGGCCTGGAGAAGAAGACTTCAGCCTGCGCTCTTTAGCGCAGTGCTGAACCGTGCAGCCTTCCTCGGCCTGCGCTCTTTAGCGCTGGCCGACCAGCGCAGCTTGCCCCTTGGCGAAATGCGCACCCCTCCCCTGCGCCCTCGGCCATGCGCCCTCGGCCGTGCGCCATCGGCCCATGCGCCCTCGGCCATGCGCCCTCGGCCGTGCGCCATTGGTCCATGCGCCCCCGGCCGTGCGCCATCGGCCCATGCGCCTTCGGCCGTGTGCCATTGGCCTTTGCGCTATCGGCCCTGCTCCCCCTGTTTTCCTGGCGTACTTCACCCCTGCGCTATCGCCCCCTGCGCCCTTGGCCTCTGCGCCACCGGCCCCTGCGCCATCGCCCCTGTGCACTTGGACCCCAGCGCCCTTTGACCTAGCGCGCTTGGCTCCCAGCGCCACCTAGCTCATGCGCCCTCCGATCCATGCGCAACCCGACCTAGCGCAAGCCAACCTCTGAGCAGCTCACCCCTGCGCAGTTTGCTCCCAGCTCACTTGGCTTCAGCACTACCTGACCCTAGCGCAGTCCATTCCCTTGCGCAACCTGCTCTCCTGTGCAGTCTATTTGGCCATGGAGTTTTGGTTTTATTTTCTTTAAGCATGGTTTCTCTTTATGGATTGGGTTTTGAGATCTTGTTCCACACAGCACGACTATCTTGACCCAACACGACCTGGCACGGTTTTCGATGATTTTGCTTATGACTAATGCGCTTTTCCTGATTCTGTGAAGTATTATTTTAGTACCTATGATCTTCTTAATAGTGACCCGATGGGGTACACACTTGACTTGTAACCTGTGATTCACGATTTATCTCGGTAACCAGATAACTTGATAGTGGCCCATGGCGGCGCACTCTTGACTTGTGACTTGACTTGACTTGATGCCGTTGCGATGGCTAACTTGACTCGTGTAACTAACTCTGACACCGTGGGTGTTCCTGCTTGCTTGCTTGTGCAATCCACTTGTCTTGTCTTACATCATGTCTAGGACGTGACTTCCTGGGTACCACGGCCAGGGATTCGCGCTAATATGGATTAGGCTAATGATTAGATCAACTAGAATATGAAGAATTTCCAGTCACAGGCAATCTCGTTATCTGGGCTCCTTAATTGGACTTGTAGCTTGCCGACGAGTAGAGCACATTTCCAGCACACTGTCATGTGTTGCACCTCTAAGTCACCTAAAGGTATATCATTTCTTGGGCGATGTACCCAACCATACTCTCAACCCGCGGAAGGATAACTGGATAGTCTGCAGGGCTTGGGACTGGAGAATTCTCACTTGCATCTTGTTAGTAATTAGGCTTGTGATAACCCTAGTTAGTTAAGTAGTAAGCCGTAGTACCTGCTTGGCCGATTGTGAATGTATGGTGTTCAGCCTGGTCTAAGTCTTGTCTAATCCCTATACTTGGTACTCCTGTACATGATTGTTTTACTTATCTTAAACAACAAATGGATAGGGACAAGTACTATTCAGGCGAAGGGTTGCAACCCTCGGTCCTTGTTTAGTTTACGGGTTGTAATCTGGCTCCCAGAATGGTTCCATGTCCCTAATCGCTTATTGTCCAGCTGTACTTTTATTACTTGTACTTTTCTTTCATTTTCTTATATTCTGATATGCTAGTTTTGTTCTTATTTCGTGGCCTCCTTTGTGGCACTTGCTCTTTCTGGGGTTTGACCCAGCTGGTTTTGTGTGGCCAGAATTAGGAGCAGCACCCGAGGATCTACCGAACCTCCAGCCCGATGGTGGCGACTAGAAGGAATCCGAGCTACGAGTAGGTTTTCTATTTTGTTTCACTCACTCTATTGTAAAATTATTCTTTTTAGGCTTTTAGCCGACGAGCACCTGTTAGCTCGATGCACATTTACTTACTGTCTACCTACGGGCTGTAAACATGATTAACAAATCCTAGGGTTGATCATGTATGACTTAACTCTTGCAAGTCCTCGCATTTTGTACGACTAGCTTCATTATCAGCTGAATATGTAAGATATGGGACGCCTTTTATTGTATATTTGGTGGTCTAACATCTTGTAAATATATTACTTGCTTGAGATTGAGATAATAGACTTGACCTTAAGAGACCGTTGGCTTGTAGTAAACCCTCATATCTAGACAGCCGTGACCGTATAGCGAGGTGGTTTCCATTTCAATATACGTAGCTGGCTATGTTCGCCCCCGCTCTCCAGTATTCTGGTTCTGGGGCGTGACATCTATAAATAGACTTATTTTAACACAGACATCATCAAGAGATCAATAGAGATACATGAGAGGAGATTCTGAGAAAACTCATATTTTCAGAGTGATATTCCCAGAAGCATTTCTTCAACTTTTTCTCAAAAATGGGGTGAAGCAAAGCAAGAAAGCATTCGACTGTGCCATTAGTGCCGTTGCTCGATACCTTTTCGGTGACTTAGTTCTTCCGATTGTTCGTCTTGTTCAAGCAGTTCTCTTCATCATCATCATATGTTCCAAGAAACAAAGTGATCACTCTCATATCAGACTTCCATAGCAATACTTTCCAGAACAATTTGTACTCTTTTGAACTTTTTCTAGTTTTCTTTCAAAAGCCAATTTTTAGGTATTTTGTTAAGTGAAACAAAATGGCGACTCTGCTGGGAACGACCTTCTCCTTTGACGAGAAGGCAATTGCTCAATATGATGATGTGTCGGTCGTATCGACAAAGAAGACTCTGGTTGTACACTTCGACCAGACTGCCTACGAAAAAATGCTCCGAACTGGGGGTAGTACTCACTGCTCCAATGTTCAGAAATCGCGGAAGGCGCAAAAAGTTTGGATTCCTAAGTGCAAACCATCCTCGGATCTCCCGGTTGTCTCTGAAGGCAAAGGAATCCTTCCTACTCCTGTTGTAGAGACTCCCGTCGGTGACGAGGCAGTCTCTATTTCAGTGATACGCCCTGGGCGTAAAAACCAGTCTCCCGTCTGTGACGTGGCAGACTATCAAGTTTTACGCTCTGCGCGTAAAAATCAAGTTTTACGCTCTGTGCGTAAAAATCAAAATTTACACTCTATGCGTAAAAACTAGGGGTGCAACTCGGGCGGGTTGGGTCGGGCTCGAGGTCAACCCGAGCCCAACCCGATGAATCATAAGCCTAGCCTTAGCCCAAGCCCGACCCGACCTCGGGTTCAACATATGAAGCCCAAGACCAAGCCCGGAGGATCGGGTTGGACTCGGGTTGGGTCGGATCCATCGGGTTTATCAGACTCTAATATAATATTTAAAATAATTTAAAACAAAGGAAATAATTAACACATAATCAAATAGCAATCAAGTCATGATCATTATAAAATACAAGTTGAAATAAGATTTAAGATAAAGGAATTGAATAGTTTGTGTGGAGAAATTTAGGATTTAAACTTTTTATTTAAGTATGAAACAATATATATATATATATATATATATATATATATATATATATATATATATATATATATATAGTAAGTCGGGTTTCGGGTTCTTCGGGTAACCCGACACATTAACCCGAGCCCAACCCGATTTTTGATCGGGTTCAAAAAATTTAACCCGAACCCAAACCCGAACCCGAGTATCTTCAACCCTAGCCCAACTTATTAACGGGTTTACCCGATCGGGCTCGGGTTTTGTCCGCCCGAGTTGCACCCCTAGTAAAAACTAGTCTCCCGTCTGTGACGTGGTAGACACCCAAACTTTACGCTCTACGCGTAAAAATCAGTCTCCCGTCTATGACGTGATAGACACCCAAACTTTACGCTCCATGCATAAAAATCAGTCTCCCGTCTGTGACGTGGTAGACACACAAGCTTTACGCTCCATGCGTAAAGGAAAATCTTCCATCTATGACGTGGCAGATACTCATATTTTACACTCTACGCGTAAAGGTAAATCTCCTGTCGGTGACAGAGTAGATAAAATTCATAATGATGCCTCTGCGTCTAAATTGAATTTACCTACACGCATACAGCATAAAAATATGAATTCTATTGTTGGTAAAACTTCGGTTTTCCACCAACAACCTTATTACACTACTTTACGCAAGGTACCAAACCATCAAATTACGTGTAATGCTGATGGAGTCCTTTGTGCATAAAAATCTCAGGATTTACGCACACAACTCCAGGTGCGTAAAAATGCTCAGTTTGGTTCTGCTAATGCAGCCAGTAATCTTCTTTATACACAAGGGACTAAACGATTCTCTGTCCCAAATATAATAAAGAAGACTACTCCCTCTACTCCTTCTGATTTACGCGAGTTGCTTGTACAAAAACAAAAAGACAGAAAATCTCCTGTGATACTATCCAAAAAAGATCACCATTGTAAGTGTCACCAAATTGTAATCAAGTGTTGTTGTTCGGCTTCTAAACGGTCAGTTTTTGATCGGTTAAGCTACAATATGCCTCAGTAATCAGTTGATGACCAAGAACAGTAGTTGTCATATGCCTTAGTTAATATGGCATCTCATACCAACAGGGGACGACGTCCAAGATGCAACTCGTCCCAAACTCCTGGTCAACAACAGTTCAATCGACTTCTTGATAGTTTTGAAGGAGTATATCAGAATACTCGATTAAGTAGTCAAAGACAATTGCAGACTTCCGATTCATAGGCTGGGGGTGCCCAGTCTTTGGAGTCTGAAACTGATAGTATTGATTCATACTTCTATACCAATCCCTCTGTATCTTCAAGGGAGGTTGAATCTTATGCTATCGGAGACGAACCGGAGACGTCAACTGCTAATACATAACAACGTCTCTCTGCAGTTGAGCAGTCGCTGAAAGACATGCTTGCTATGATGCAAAGTATGTATCAAATAATAATGACTCAGCAAACTGCTCAGCCAGCAGTGATAACTCCGGTGCAGGTAGCAGCACAAACTCTAGATAGTCAAGGAGTTGACTTACCCTTGAATAATCTTAGTCAGGAGCCTGCTATCAATCAAAATTCTGCATCTCCAGATCCTATCATTCCAGAAGATGTACCACCTCCGGTGGGGGTTACGGTACATCTAACAACTATTCAATCAAATGTGCTTCGTCAAACCAGTGAAGCTATTCAAGCAGTGCGTGAGCTAAAAGCATAGTTTAAAGTTCTGAAGCACAAGGATCAGCTCCAGAGGTTAGGGATTAAGCAGCCTTGTCCTCCTCATTGGAACGATGTGCCCTTTCCTCCAAAGTTTAAGCCACAATCCATGGTGTTATTTGATGGAAAGGCATCTCCTAGTCAATATATCAATTACTTTGATATTATGACTATACATTTGCAGAAGAATGATGCTCTTCTTACCCGAGTTTTCATCGGGTGTTTGACGGGTTCAGCTTACGACTGGTATCATAGTCTACCCGACAATTGCATTTCGTCTTTTAACGAATTTAAAGCAATGTTTCTCTCCCGTTTCTATGAGGGAGGAATGGATATGAATATGTCCTCCCTAATAGATATCAAGCAAAAGAAGAAAGAAGATACTCGGACGTTTATAGAATGCTTCCGACATGCTACCTTGAAAATGCCTCCAGGCATGCCAAATTCAGTACTGATCGATACGTGCAAGATGAATCTGCGACCATCCATTGCTATCTTTACGGGTTACCAATTCACAGATTGGGCCTCGTTTATCATAGCAGCAGTTTCAGCCGAGACAAATGGTAGGTTGGCTCGTGAACGCGGGATGATCTTCGCTTCAGAAGGCAAAGGAAAGAAAAACTCTTCAGGTAATAATTCCGGTAATCGTAATGGAAAAGGGAAGGAAACCTTAGTGGTTAATCTTTCAAAACCCAAAATGATGCCGAATAATCAGGAGTCTTCCAAGCCAAAAAAAGAATACTCTTTCGATGACAGTGATATCCCTGGGATATTCTAATGTCTGGTAAAGAGTGGCAAACTCCAGATTGCAGAGCCGAAAAGACCTAATGAGGTGAATCTGACCGACAATCCCAAGTATTGTATCTATCACAGATACATAAATCATCCTACCAAGGCTTGCTATGTCTTGAAGAAGAAAATCCAGAAACTGATAAATGCTAATGCCATCGCTTTAACCAACGATGAGCATACGGTCATAACCAATATGATTTCTCTTCAATTTGGAGGTTTTCCTCCACAGCAAGTCCCAGATGGAATTGTCCCAATTCTAAAGGCGATGATGAAGATTGTGAATATCTCGCATGTCAGAGAGCAAAATGAAGGACTTTTGCCTCTTACACTAAAAAATGGTGAAATCATGTGGGTATACCCTGATTTAGTGCCTGAAATGGAGAATGAAGGTAAAACTTCAAAATCTAAGAAAGGTAAAAAAGTTAAAACCAGCAACATGATTTCTCATGTTTTAATCTCAGACCATGATGATTTGAAGCATTTATGGGGTGGCATTCCTTTGGAGGATAGACTGAGGGGTTTGAATATATGCCCTCCAAGTTTGGCTCCTCCTACCAAACTCAAGCATACTCATCGGCAATGGTTAGTGATGAATAGTGTCCCCTTATACAGGGTACAACAAGTCTTCGCTACTTATGAGAAAGCTCCTACAGTGATCTTTTCTTCTATCCCGAGTATTCCTCCTTCTATTGTGGCTACAGAGGTTTCTATTCCTCCTTCTACGGAAGTCTCTATGCCTCCTTCTCTTATGGTTACAGAGGTTTCTGTCTCTTCTTCCTCTGTTAAACCATCTAATGAAAGTCCGCTACCCACTTATTTGTACAGCCAGCAATCAGTCCATCTCATGAAAAAGATGAGCTATGACTTTCAAAAGGCGGAAGGCTTGCATTATGATAAAGGAATGCGACTTCCTTTACAACTTCAAAGTAAAAAATCTACTGTTGGATTGGGTTTTGAGATTCCTCATAAAAATCTTCACAAGAAAAAGACTAAGGGAAAGAAAACTAAATCCTGCAATATGGTACTTCATTCTCCTGAGTCTGAGGAAGAAACCTTTTCTGGTATAAGATCTAGGAAAGAGTACCACAAAGATTAAGAGGATCTTCCAAAGAAACGGAAGACGTTGTTGAAACAGTTCCAGCTCAATCATCTCATGTTCCTGCTAAACCATCTGTGGTTGAGAAGGGGAAACTGAAAGCAGTTCGTTTCGACGTCCCATTAAAATTTGCTTCAAATCAAGGGGTGGTGATGAAACCCTATAAGTTCGATATTCTAGCCCAGTTAGCTAATACTCCGGCTAGACTCTCTATCTTCGAGCTGCTTCGCCTTTCCAAAGAAAGCCGCGAAACTCTGAGTGAAGTTTTGCTACAAGCTGATTCATGCTTAGCTCAACTCAAGAGTCCTGACAATATACCAGTATCATGCCCACAATGTTATAGTGTGATGGAGGCAATTCCTAACATTACCTTCACACAAGAAGATATGCTGCTGAAGCATAACAAGCATGACAGACCTCTGTGCTATACAGGGTATATTGAATCCACTGAAATTGACAGGATTTACATCGATCTTGGGTCTTCAATTAGCATAATTCTTCAAAGTATGCTACGACCTTTGAGGATCCCTACTAGTAATTTGACTTACACTAGTACCACAATAGTTGGTTTCAACTCTGAAAAGAGTAAACCACTAGAGAAGATTCGTCTGAAGATTCAAATTGGTGATCTTCGAACTATGGCGACTTTTTATGGTATCAACTCAGATGTATCTTACAACATCCTCCTTGGAAGACCATGGATACATGAGCATAACATTGTGCCTTCAACTCTCCACCAAAGCTTTAAGTACGTAGATTCTCAAGGGGTTGTGAAGACCGAATTTGTAGATATCATTCCTTTTAAGGGTGTTGAAGCATATTTCTCTGATTCAATACTCTACAAGCAGAAGCATGTGAAGGAGATATCAGATATAGATGAAGATCGATCGCCTGCTGAAGATCAATCTGTCAACGAAGAAAGAGTAACCTTTGAAGATTAAAGTCAAAGGCGGAATCCAACCCTAACCTGTCAATGATCAACCTTTGGTGATCAAGTTCAAAGGAAGAACTCAAGATTTATCTGAGGAAGCTATGAAGATTCCAGTCAAGAGCCAAGTTCAACCTCTTATGATCAAGGTCAAAGGACGTACTTCTCATACAAATGATCCAGAACCACCATTGATCATCAACCTTAGCAAGTCTATGCAGAAGACGGATGATAGTCCGTTAATGATCAATCCAAAGCATAGTCAATTTGTAAATGATGTAAATATTGATCATTCTGTACTTTCTAATATCAATAAAGATTTCCTTTTGGATTATATGGCTGTCAAATTCATTGAAAGAATGACTTTATCTTCTGATGATCAAAGTCATCATAAAAATGACATAAATACAGAGGAAACCTTATACATTGGCCATAAGAAAAATTCCTTTCCTCCTCATGTCGATGTTGGACCTTATGCTCAAAGGTTTCTAACAACTTCTCCCTATTTTCTTACTGTAGCCGCTTCATCACAAGCTTGTGTAACTTATAGACGTCACGAAGAATCTTATTTCGTGATTCCGTCTGATAAGAAAAACAAGCGCCAAATTGTGTTTGGTCTGGCTAGAAATATCCCTGTTATTCAAACAGATAATCTTAGAGATAAAGATAAAGGAAGAATCCGAATTGACAAATATAGTCAACAATCTCTTAAGATTATCCAGAATATGGGATATGATTTGAAGACTATGCAAGGTCTCAACCAAGGCAAAGGTAGACGGTTACCATTATGTGGTGATCCATTTTACCAGAAAAATCGTCATGGGTTGGGATACGATCCATCCTACATGTTTAACAAGGATATACAAGAAGAATTTTCTTCTAGTTCTTCACAATCTTCATATTCGTAAGAAGTCCAATTCCTCGAATCGGATACATCCTACACGTACAAGGAAGATATGGAAGAAAAATATTCTTCCAGTTTTTTACAATCCTCATATTCTTAGGGAGACTATTATGATGAATCTGAGTGTATATTCTCAGTTAACATGGTTCAAACTGATGGTGAATCAGAATCATTTGAGAATGACCCTTGAGCACAACAAATGGACACTAAATGGGAGCTTCGTTTTGAACAGCGACAACCCCCTACAGAGGATGAAATTGTCCAGATTGATGTTGGAGACGAAACTATGTCCAAGCCAATATTCATCAGTAAAAACCTCTCCGAAGATGAAAAGGAAGAGTTGATACAACTGATTAAAAAATATATCAATATCTTTGCATGGAGTTATGAGGATATGCCGGGTCTAGATCTCAAAGTAGCTACTCATAAACTCAATATTCTTTCTTATAATGCCAAGCCTGTAAAACAACATCAGCGGCATTTTCGACCAGATATGATGGACGCAATTGAAGCAGAAGTCAAAAAGCTGATCACATGTGACTTTGTTCGTGAAGAACAACATCCAGATTGGGTGGCCAACATTGTTTCTGCTATGAAGAAGAATGGAAAAGTCAGAGTTTGCATAGATTTTCGAGATCTTAATGCAGCTTGTCCAAAGGACGAATTTCCACTTCCGATTACCGATGTCATGATAGACAATACATGTGGTTTTGAGCGCATGTCTTTCATGGATGGATTTTCAGGATACAATCAAATTAAGATGCATCCAGGAAATGAAAAGCATACTGCTTTTCGTACACCCCTTGGAGTCTACTGCTATACGGTTATGCCCTTTGGACTGAAAAATTTCGGTGCTACGTATCAACGGGCCATGAGCAGTATCTTTCAAGAACATCTACGAAAAATAGTTGAATGTTATGTAGATGATATTGCTGTTAAAAGTCGATCAAAAGATGATCATATTCAAGACTTAAAGACGATATTTGAATTGATGCGCCAACATTAACTGAAGATGAATCCTACTAAGTCTTTCTTAGGGTTTCCAGTAGCAAGTTTTTGGGATTTGTCATCACTTTTCAAGGTGTCCATATTGATCCTGACAAAATCAAAGCGATTCTTCAAATGCGCCCTCCACATAATCTAAAAGAACTTTGTGGTTTCCAAGGTCGCATTGCTTATATCAGGAAATTTATATCTAATCTTTCTGGGAGATGTCAACCTTTCTTCCGTTTATTAAAGAAATGTGTATCATTTGTCTGGGATGAAGCATGTCAGAAAGCCTTCAATGACATCAAATAATATCTTACAAATCTACCTGTTTTGGTACCCCCAGTTGTAGGAAGACCATTTTTGCTATATATTCGAGCCTTGGATCATTCACTTGCTGCTCTTCTTGCATAAAAAAGTGATAAAGGTCATGAACAGGCAATTTATTATCTTAGTCGAATGATGGTCGGAGCTGAACACAGGTATACTCCTGTGGAAAAAGAATGTCTGGCCTTAGTTTTTGCTATTCAAAAGACACGACATTATGTGTCAGGACAGACTATTCATGTCATCTCCAGAATAAATCCTATTCGGATATTGATGAGAAAATCGAGCATTCTTAACTCCAGGTTAGACACCTAGGAGATGTTGCTCACTCCTTTTGATATGGTCTATGTACCTAAAAAATTAGTAAAGGGTCAAGCATTAGCTAATTTCTTAGCAGCTCACCCTATACCTGAAATATCGAAACTATATGAGGACATTCCAGATGAAGTTGTGGATTGCAACATGACTTTGAAGGATGACATTTGGCAATTATATTTCGATGGAGCATCGCGGGTTGGACCTAAAGGCAATATTGTCTCCGGAGTAGGCATTGTCCTAGTTTCTCCTGACAAAATGGTCATATATCGTACTTATTCTCTTAATGAACCATGCTCCAACAATGTGGCAGAATATAATGTTCTGCAAATTGGTCTCCAAGTAGCAAAACAATTGGACATCGAGTTCCTGGAAGCTTATGGAGATTCTCAACTGATTGTTAATCAGGTCAGAGGGACATATGAAGTCAGAAATCCTGATCTCATTTCTTATCATCAAGTGGTAATCGAATTGGTCCTTTTATTTAAAGGATTCTTCATCAAGTTCGTACCACGTTCTCAAAATTTGGAAGCTGATGCTCTTGCTAGCTTAGCCGCAGACTAGCTGTTCCAATTAGAAGACAAAACACCATCACTTTGTTGGATATGGACTTATTCTGTGTAAATAATAACTTGCATATTGAACAGAGTTATACTACAGAATCATGTTCTCATCAAAGGGATTGGAGAAGTCCATTCATTGATTATGTGGTTCATGGGATTTTACCTGAAGATCTAAAAGAAGCTGCATAAATTAAGAGACGATCATTTCGATTCTACTATGATTCTTCATTACATATGTTATATCGTCGGTCATATGACAGAGTTTTGCTATGTCGTCTCTCTTAAAATGAAGCTAAGCAAATGCTCCATGAAGCTCATGATGGTGTCTACGGTGCCCGTCAACCGGGTCCAAAATTACAGGACCGCATTCGAAGAATGGGGTATTATTGGCCTTCTATGATAGCGGATGTTATGGATTATGCCAGATGGTGTAAAGCTTGTCAGATTCATGCTAATTTTATTCACCAAGCATCTGAATTTTTACATCCTACAACAGCTTCTTGGCCCTTCGAAGCTTGGGGCATGGATATTATTTGTCCGATTAACCCTTCTTTTGTCAAAGGACATCGGTTTATATTGGCTATAACCGATTATTTCTCTAAATGGGCGGAAGCAGTTTATCTTGTTGAAGTGAAAACATCTAATATGGTTAGCTTCATTAAACACCATGTTATTTATCATTTTGGAATTTCCCGAAGGATAATTCATGACAATGGACCACAATTTGCCAGTCAGGCATTTTATCGATTCTGTGACAAGAATCAGATCCAAAATTTGGCTTCTACGGCCTATAATCCAGCTGCTAATGGTTTGGCCGAATCTTTCAACAAGACAATCATTAAACTTCTCAAAAAGTTTGTTTCTTCTAATAAACGTGATTGGAATGAGAAACTTGGAGAATGTTTATGGCTTACCGAACAACAGTCCGAACTCCTATTGGTTTTACACTATTTTTACTGGTTTATGGATGTGAGGCTGTACTTCCACTGGAAATCCAGATTTCATCTCTTAGAATAGCCATTGATAATGAGCTAACTACAAAAAATAATGATCGGTTGAGACTTCAAGAACTTGAAGGTCTAGTCGAGAAACGTCTTCAAGCACAACAGCAAATTGAGCTATATCAAACTCGCATATCTCGAACTTTCAATCGTAAAGTTAAAGAGAGGGTATTTAAAGTCGGTGAGCTAGTTCTAGCTGTTCGAAGACCGATGGTGATGACTCATAAGAGCAAAGAGAAATTCCAAGCGAAATGGGAAGGTCCCTATGTAGTCGAGTTGGTATTCTCCAATGGTGCCTATAGGTTGTCTAAACCTAATGGAGATTTGCTTATGATGCCGATCAATGGCAAATTCTTGAAGAAATATTATGTTTGAATTTCTTCTTTATTCTCCAGCTACCAATGTTTGGTTAAGCTGATCATTTGTCTTACTAAAAGAAAATTTTAATCTTCTGTCTTACCAGCTGATTTAAAAAAGAGAGATTTATTATTTATCATATTCTCATGACCTCTGAATAAATATTAAGTCTACTTCTTCTTCTATCTATTATGTCCTTTTGGCCTCTGAATAGATATTAATCTATTTTTCTTTGAGTCGTTACGATCTGTCACGTTCATATTACCTCTGATTGTATCGTATACTCTAAACAGAAAATGAGATTCATTATCTATCATGTCTACATTACCTCTAGAAAGATATAATTTATTGAGTTTAGAAGACTTGTCATGTCCATATTACCTCTGATAAGTGTTTTCTGTCTCATACCTATTGTTTAATTACAAAATAAATGATAGGATCACAAAACAAATATTTTATTCATTTTTGTAAACATTACAGAATGAAAAAATATTGAAGGTTACAAAAATTCTTTATTTTTGCCTAAGGCGGAGTAGAGACATCTTCAAGAAGTTTTTGTAGCTCCGCTAGACGTTTTTCACGAGAGCTCAATACATTATTAGTAGCTACGGAGCGTCGAGCTTCGGAAGTACAGATGTGACAAAGTCCAGAAAAAGTGACTATCATCTTGTCCTTGGCTTCGTCAAGGGTTTTAATGGTAGCCTCAGCTCCGAAGACTTATTCCTCCAAAATTGAGCTCTAAGTTAGCTGCTGGTCCCGAGCTCCGATCATCTGCTTCTTCTCCGCCTTTAAACGAGCCAGCTCAGCCTCAACTTCGCGAATTCTATCATTCTGTTGATGAATTCTTATATTCGAAGCTTCATAGGCCTCTCTCTGAATCTCCAGTTGGGGCTTCGCTTCAGTCAAAAAAGCATTTTCTTTGGCTACCTTGATACTGTACTCATGGAGGGATTTATTAAAAGTCGTCTCCTGAGCGAGGTACTCAGCTGATAAAGCGTCATACTCCTCTTGGATGAGACTTTTAGTGGTTTTACTTGACAGCTTTAAATATTCTTTGATCGGCTATTCAAGTCCATCCACGACTTTCTCCAATGCCGCTGCTCTCGCTGCATCATTAAACATGGCAACATTTCTGATAGTAAGGGCAATCGCCGCCTTTAGACTTTCATAACTGAGGCCCTTATTCAGGACCATTTTGATTAGAGCCGCCAGAGTCTTATAAAAAGTATCAGTATGAATCTCAACTAAGAGATTCATTTCTGCACTTGAGCTTGGTGTTGCGGCGATGTCTACCAGATCTCTTCTCTGAAGACTAGGAGCAGATATTGCCTTAGTAGCAGACTGAGATGAGGCTGTTATCGTCGTTGCTACTATGGCCAACTGATCCCCAGGAGCTTCAGGGACAGTATCTTCAGCATTTGTTACTCCAGCCGGTTCTGGAGTCGAAACTACGTGAGTTTCTATGGCGGTGATTGGTGCGGGTGGAATGGTAGTTATGGCAGCTGACTCTGGTTCGGGCATTATCTCTTCAAGAACTTTTACTAAATCAGTAGCAATAGCACAGGATGCTATTACAACTTCACCATCTTCAGTTAATGATTCGACTATGTCTTCATCACCTTCTTCGGCTACCTGCTCTGCAGGATCTTCAAGTATCTCAGTTGTAGCGAGTCTTTCTACAACTGATCCTTCATCGAAGTCTAATTCTTCCTCAGCAGCCACTATATCATCTACAGTAGGTTCTACTGTAGTTTGTTCTTTATCTCTGCCCTCAACAGGAAGAGATAATTCTGGCTGACCCTGTACTTTTGACTCTTGCTGTACCTCCATAGATTGAAGGTATTCTTCTTGAGCATCTTCTTCATCTGAAGAAGACTCCTCTTCCTCAGATTCTGCATTTTTCTCATAAATGTCTTCTTGAGGAGTAGGAGGAGTCACAAGCTTTGATGTGATGATAACACCTACAAAAAAAATTAAATAAAATAAGTTAATATACAAAATATTAATTTTTTTTATAGATTTTGTATAATTTATATTTACCTGGAGTAGGTGTAGGACGTGCCAAGTACGTATCATAGTCCCCATCCCAGTCTTCATCGTCAAAATTAATAGCTGGTTCATCAGATGGGATGGGCTCTCGATCAACAGTATGTACTGGAGCAACATCCTCAACAACTTGTGCCTTTTGGGGCAAAGTCAAATGAAGTGCTGAGCTGAGACGTCCCGGAGATAGGACCGTCACTGCTTCCATTGACGCTGTTGGTTGGGAGGCCGAGGACCCTTCTCCAGGATGGGCCGAAGAAGAAGCAACATGTTACGGCTCCTCGACTGGAATATCAATTTCTGGTGTAACGGCTCTTAATCTAGAAGGCCCTTTGGTGGTAACCTTCTTCTTCTTTTCTGGGGTCTTCTCTAGAAGAGTAGCAGCTGCACCTTGTTTTCGTTTTTGGGTCTTGCCAATAATGATAGGTTCTGCAGCTTTTTCCTCCATTCCCATTGGGATTACTTCTAAATATGCATCTGGAATAGCAGCATCGTTAGGTACGTCTGATGGTACCTTGACTGGCTTTTTAGGATTTTTCTCCTTGGGCCATCTTAGACTACCTCTCAGGTTTTAGCCATAGGCAAAGGAGCGGATAGAAGCATAAAAGTGAGCATACGTATGAAGTATACGTAGCTCGATGGTTCTGGTAGCAGTCGATATTCGAAATTTGGCACCGGTACATGCAGTGCTAAAATATCTCCAGCCTCTTACACCATCAATCAGTTTCCCATAATGACGAAAACTGGTGGAAGGATTGCCAACATGAAGTTGGTCATACCCGAATTGGCGAGCGAACCTGCTTGGCAGATACGGTTCAAACTCGCAGCTGTCTTCATTTCTGTACATCAGATAGGAGGGCCTGATGTACTGTAGCCATCTGAAAACTGAAGCTGACAATAAAGTCTTTCCTTCAACATCATCTTCAAATTGAACGCCGAAGCAGTCAGCTGGAACTGGTGGCCGGGTACAGTAGAAGTTCCAACCATAAGAATAATTCAATACTGCTCTGGTATCTGCTACTGTCGTGGCAGTCCATATGGCTTTGCTGAACTTCTGGAGGAAGACCTCCGTATCATCTCCAGGGCCTGGCGGTAACAAATTGCAGTTGTGATGCAATAGCCAGCACATAAGGTAAGTGTAGGGCATTTCTACCCTAGGGAATACATTCTGGTGAGGAGCATTGTTAATTAATTCCTTACCAAAAGTCCTCAAACCTGCATTGATGCGACACACCATTGCCGACAGCAGGTTGATTATAGTTTTAAATACCAAACGTACCGCTGGCCATAGCATGTTTCGGTGGATTCTATCAACTGTACCGGTCCCCGATACAACCCATCTCCTCAACCAAAGAGAAAGAAAGCCTGCCAATAAGGCTTTCTTAGAGATCTTCTGGCTGCCCTATCTGAGGAAACTCAAGGCTTCGGTTTTTTCAGAGAACTCTCCAGTCTTGGTGGATAAATATTTGTTAGGGAATTTGTAGCCAATCATCATATCCCGTACTTTATCAGCAGGGATTATTGCACCAGTGTTGATAGATGGAGCTTTGTTCTCCTGAAATCTTTCTTTATTATCTTTTGATATCTTATCCTTGTGGTAAAAGAGATATGTTGTCCACTTGTTGATGTACGCCAAATGAGATCCACTTTCATGCATAGTAGTACAAATCATGTAATAGCACATCAACCCTTCATATACCTCAACCAATTGAGGATTTTTCTCCCTTATCTCTGCTAGTTCCCTGTTGGAGGGAACATACTCTTCATATGGGGCTTCCCCCATTGGCAGCTTTGAGATGAATTGCATCTCGTGGAGTGCGAGACCCATTTTACCTTTTGGGGTCGCAAAAATTCCTGTTGAACTGATATATATCTCCATCAGAGCCATGAACAAATTACTGTTCGGTGGTATACCCTGTCTAGTGGAGGCCACTGTTTCATACAAGCCGATGTCTTTTAGCTCTGTTTGAAAGTTCCTCATAATCCAAATGCTGATCTGAATCCAGTTCTGGTTAAATGGAGTTAGCCACCTTGGTAGCCTAGGGTTGGCTTGTGGATATAATATTGCAGCCCTTATGAACTTATTAATGAATATTTGGGTCTGCACTGGCTGAATCAGAGCGGAATCCTCACTCGGAGTGAATCCTGGCAAGAGATCGGAGAAGGGAACAACACCACCACTGGAGTACTGGTGTAGTAGCCCATATCATTTGCTCTCTTTTGCTTGAAAATGATCCTTCCTGGCCTACCATGACTGCTGGAAGTCAGGTTCCATAGCGTCTTTCGGGGATGGGTGGCATGGATAAAAGCAGACAAGGGATAATCTCTATCCATGTCAGGGAGGTACATTGCTCTATCTCCAAACTTCAATACCCAAGCCTCCATCTTGGGGTGTGTTTGTGACTGGAAGTCTATCGCATCCTCGAATGAGAAAGCTGGCTTTGCAAATTGTTGGCCATCCAACGATGTCAACACTTCCCCATTTATCATGGACAGTAGCATCCTGTCCCCTTGAGCAGCTATCAGCTGTGTCCTCTCTGCAAGATATTTCGGATTCGACTGGGAAAACTCTATGTAGGACAGGTTCTCCAAATAATTTGAGCCCACCATACCAGCTGATGAGCCAAATACTTCTGTAAGTGGGTGAATTTGTAAATCCACTGCCAAAAGAAAAAAAAATCAAGTTAGTGAAAACCTAATTTAAAATTTTTACGCAGATGATTTGGTCTGAGTTTTACACACAAAGATTAAAGACTCTGACTATGCAAGTTTTACGCTTATTAAAGTTGATAAAAACTTTTAAAAAGTGTAAAAGTTCTTTGTTTTACACAAAGTCTTTTCACTTATGAATTTTATGCTGGCACATATTGATGTGAGCGTATTGAGAACTTTACGCTGGAACGTGTTGACATGAGTGTATTTTAATTTTTACGCTAGCATGTGATGACATGAGCGTATCTTAATTTTACGCTGGCATGTGTTGACGTGAGCGTATTTTAATTTTTACGCTGGCACATATTGATGTGAGCGTATTGAGAACTTTACGCTGGAACGTGTTGACAAGAGCGTATCTTAATTTTTATGCTGGCACGTGTTGACGTGAGCGTATTTTAATTTTTCGCTGGCATGTGTTGACGTGAGCGTATTCTAATTTTTACGCTAGCACATGTTGATGTGAGCGTATTTTAAAATTTACGCTGGCACGTATAAACGTGGGCGTATGTTCTTAATTTTATGCTGACACGTATAACGTGGGCGTATTTAATTATCTCAGTTTCTATGCTGACACGCATAACGTAGGCGTGAAGTGAAAAGCTAGGGTCTTCTTCTCCGACAAACTCGCGACCGAAGTTCAGTGCTTTACCCTTTATTACCGGAGCCACGACGGGGTTGCTCTGTTGGGGCGTCGTTGATGATGGGACGGGGGTTTTTGCGCAGTCGGTCGACGATGAGTCGGCGACGGGCTTCTTGCCCTTGCTGCCGGCGGCGGTCTTCCTGGGGGCCATCTGATCAAAGCAAGAGTATAAAAGAGAAAGAAGAGTAAAGAGAGTTTGGGATTACGAAAGACAAGTAAAGTTTTATCTCTATTCGAAGAGCTCTATTTATAGAGAAATTTTGAATCGGTTCAAATTCCTAAATTCTACGCTGACTGTTGGATATCTCGACTTTTACGCGGATGACCGTTGAATATCCCAAATTCAACGCTGACAGTTGAAATCCTAAATTTTATGCTTCTGTTCAAAGTATTTCAAATTTTGAAAATAATTTGAAAACTTTGAAGGTGGTCTTGTAGGAGCATAAAAAGTGTTTAAAAGACCAAGTCAAAGAAGTTGAGAACTTTACGCAAATCAAGCCGAGTAAAACTCAAACTCTACACGAGTTGTTCTCTACACGAGCTATTCTCTACGCAAGCTATTTTCTACGCAAGCTACTCTCTACGCAAGCTATTCTCTACGTAAGAAGCTTTTATGCGAGAGTTATCCTCCACTTTTATGCGTGGACGACAGACTGTCAGGCCGCATTTAATACGAGTGATTTGATCTGACAGAATGATTTTCTGATAACAGTACACAGAAGCCGAGGAAATCTTTTCACCAAGCCCAAAGTTTGTCGTTTAGTGTGCAGCTGGGCTAACTTTACGCCCAGAAGATAGCTTCTTTTACGCACGATAGCTATTTCGAGCTTTTACGCTCAAGACTATTGTGTGTGTAAAGTTTATTTGAGCTAATTTTAAGCTCAAGGCTATTTTTTAGCCACTTTATGCTGGAAGTTTATTTTGGGCTATTTTTATGCCCAGTCTGCTACTTTACGCAGGGAGTATGTTTTGGGTCATTTTTACGCCCGAGCTTTCCTGACTACATGGGAACGTGGTTTGCTTCCGTGGCTTTCATGCCACACTTATCGAGGAACGTGTGTACGTGCTCTCCCCATTTTATTGAAGTAATGGAACACATGTCAACGTGCTTAGAGGATGATTTATATCGTGTGTGACAGTTACTCGCGTAAAGACCCAATTTTGTTACTTTTTACATACGAAGGGTCAAGTCTATAAATAGACTGATTTTAACACAAACATCATCAAGAGATCAATATAGATACAGGAGAGGAGATTCTGAGAAAACTCATATTTTCAGAGTGATATTCCTAGAACATTTCTTCAACTTTTTCTCAAGAACAGGGTGAAGCGAAGCAAGAAAACATTCGACTGTGCCATCAGTGCCATTGCTCGATACCTTTCCGGTGACTTAGTTCTTCCGATTGTTCGTCTTTTTCAAGCAGTTCTCTTCATCATCATCATATAGTCCAAGGAACAAAGTGATCGCTCTCAGATCAGACTTCTATAGCAATATTTTCCAGAACAATTTGTACTCTTTTGTACTTTTTCTAGTTTTCTTTCAAAACCCATTTTTAGGCATTTTGTTAAGTGAAACAATGCTCACATGTTCCAGTTACCTAACATGCTCACATGTCCCGACTACTTAACATGTTCACATGTCTAGTTTATCTTTCATGTTCACATGCTTCTTTTTTCTTACTTGTACACAGTTTACATTATGTCACATGTCCTTACTTTATGCTACATGTTGCTTTACTTATTGTCTTTTTTATTCTCGAGATAAGTGCATTGGTAGCGCACGAGTCTCGATTTGCTTTTACTTAATTCTGTCTCTATCCATTGCTATGATTTGCATGCTGGTTTTAGTTCATAGTTTGGCTTCCTTTGTGGTACTTGCTATTGGGGGTCTGACCCCACTGGTTTTGTTTGGCCAGATCTGATAGAGGAGCCCGGAGGATCTTCCGTACCTTCCACTCGTTGGTGATTACCCAGCGCACCAGAGTACCTTAGTGGGTTTTCTATTTCATTCTCCTACTAGTTATGTACATTATTCTTTTGTGGCGTTTAGCCTCCGAGCACGTGTTTAGCTCGTGTTTTGGAC
This sequence comes from Iris pallida, assembly GCA_029216955.1. Classification (NCBI taxonomy): domain Eukaryota; kingdom Viridiplantae; phylum Streptophyta; class Magnoliopsida; order Asparagales; family Iridaceae; genus Iris; species Iris pallida. Next base: position 28,600,886 of record JANAVB010013397.1, read on the forward strand.
TTGACATTTAGCCTACGGGCCAGAACATGATTTGCGTATTCTAGACTATAGCTAGAGCTTATCATATAAGACTATTACTCTTGCTAGTCTTCACTCTGTATTACTAGCTTCATGATCATTGATATATGATAGTTTGGGACGCTTTACTATTTTATATTCCAGTTGATCTTACTTCTTGTACATTGTTTACTGCTTGTGATTGAGATACCTAGGATTGCTTGACCTAGGATCGACTGTTGGCTTGTAGTAGTAACCCCCATCTATACAGCTTATACTTTATTTCGGAGTACTGGAGTACTTTGGTATACGTAGCTGGCCTGGTTCGTCCCTACTTGCCAGTATTCTGGTTCTGGGGCATGACATAGGTTTTAGTGGTGGCCCATGCATGTCTGATTTATCAGATATGTGGGGGTTACTAATGTTTAGATATCTTAGTCACAATTCTCTTTTATTGATATCCTTCGTGTTATTCTATATCTCTGATCCTTTGACCTGATATCTGCCTTGATCGTTGATCTTTCTTGTTCTCTCAATTTGATCCTTGTGTCTTTTAACTTTCAAGGGCACTGTTCTTAATCCTTCGGACCATCTTGTTTGGGTTCTGCCGATGGCAAGTCAGCAATCTTCTGTCTGGCCAGTTATGGACGATCAGTCTCAGCATTCAGGGACAGAGTTCAGAGATGACCCGAGGGCAGAGGTGTCAGTTCAGCCTGATCAGCCAGCAGGGTAAGTCCTGCTAGAGTCCAGCTTCACCGGCTATCTCGACAGTCCAGCAGTATATGGCTCAAGTACCGGTTCAGCAGCAGGAGGTCAGAGCAGCAGTTCCGAGACGTGGGCAGACAGAGTTTGGTATGTTAGAGCAGGTTTTGGCCGAGGGCGAATATGTTGTAGGTATTGTCCTATTCTTCATCCACTCTAATTTATCTCTTGGGTTACGCATATTTGGCGAGTTTCTCGTCTCACTCTTCTGTCTTCGTATCTTGAGATACATGATATCTATCACGTGTCTCGACTACGAAGATACGTCCTGGGTAGAGTCATGTCTTGGATTAAGTCATTGGTACCGACTTATTTTGAGAATTGACTTTTATCTAAGTTGTGGAGTCAGCGTAGGCCAGCGAGGCGGGTCCCTCCTCAACTGACTCAGGAGACATATTTATTCATACGCCTCCATCCCTTCTTGATTGTGGTTGTGTTACTGCTTACGCATTTACTTATATTACTGTTGTCTTTATCTTACCAACATGCCATGCTTTGTTTTGATTGATATGATTTTTTAGCTCTTTAGTTTGGTTTTTATGCTTGACTAGATTTAGGAAATTCCGAGGACGGAATTTATTTTTAAGTTGTGGAGAGTTGTGAGACTCGTCTCACAGTATCGGTATTTATATACGGATACGTATTTTGAAGTGTATTTCGTATTTTCTTGGTTTTCGTAATGCTTTAAAAAATTTCCTAACTTATAGATTTTTCCTTGGCCGGCATCCCGCCAGTATACCGGAGTATACCGACGGCATACCGTCCAGGCAGATTTTCCACATTTTAGATATTTTTGATTTCAGATATTTTCGTAAATAGTGTTTCCGATATTTTCGTGAATAGTGTTTTGGATATTTTGATGAATAGTGTTTAGATATTTTTGTGAATAGTGTAGATGCACCCTATTACCCATTGGATATTTGGTTTTATTTGGATGGCTAGGATTGACTTAGACTTTGACATGGATCATGATCCAACGGCTAAGATTAATTCTCCCTTATATATACACCATTTCACTTTCTCTCTCCTCTCTCTTTTCATTCTCTTCACTCTCTCTTTATTTCTTTTTCCCTTCTCTTCGCTTGGAGCTTGCCAAGAGCTTGGCCTTGAGGTCTAGAGTATGGTTTCGTACCCCTCTTGGTGGTGGAGTAGAAGATTAGGTTTGGAGCTTAACCTAGGCAATTACATCTTGCCAAATTCATTAACAATATTGTTTTGTTGTCATTTTTGTTTTCCTTGGTATTAAAATGCTTAGAATTGTTCCAAACTCATTTTGTTAAGAATGTTTTCCTTGTGATTCTTATCTATATGTATGTTTCTAAATTTGGTTCGAACTAGGTTTTGATTTTCTGTTAAACTCTAATATTGACTTAGTAGAAAACTCGGTATCAAGAGTGATACTGGTGTTACCATCATGGATCTTGGTCACATATGCATATATGAGGTCCTCACTAAGCTTGTACACATAGATTTTGAGTTTGGTGGAAATCGGAACTCGTTTCGGTTCCCGAGAACCTTTTTTTTGGAGTATTTTGAGGTATTGATCTATCAAATCTTTGAATTTGTGAAAACTAATACTCCCATGTTGTAGGGAATTAAATTTCATGCGATTTTGACTTTTGAAAATCCGAATTTCGATTTAAAACGAAGTTTTATGGCCGAAACAAGTTTTGAGTTTTCAAGAATCAACTTTCTGTGACGGTTCGGAAAATCCGCGGAAATCCGTCAGAAAATCCGAACATACACCACAAAACTTGCTGTGACACTTCGGAAAATCCGTCGGTAATCCGCAGTAATCCGCCGGATAATCCGGTTAGGCTGTTTTTGTCTGTTTTTTCCCGTTTCTGCCCGTTGTTGTCCGTTTTTGATATTTTCTTCGATTGTCATGAATTCTTAACATGATAAGATGATCTTGCATAGTTAGAGAATGATTGTACACCCTATATATACTTGACACTAGCACATGTTCAATCATTTTTCTATGAAATATACTTAGCTTTAATTATTCTTTTCCACGTGCCATGATATGTCTTTGATAGATTCTTTCTTACAAGCTATGATAATTATTTCCATGCTTTCTTTGTCTACTAGATAGTGACCCGTTGTGGTGCACTCTTGTACATGTCTTTCTTTGCGTACATGATAGTGGCCTGTCATGGTGCACTCTTGATTCCAGTACATGTCTTGCTCCTTGATAGTGGCTTGTCGTAGCGCACTCCAGGCTTCTTGTCTATTATATTTTTCTTGTTGTGGCTTGTTATGGTGCACATTCTCGTTATTGTCCAGTCTCGCATGTCTCATGTCTAGGATGGATTCTGCGGAATGCTACACCCAGAATCCAACAAGAAAATGTTAAGGACTAAACAACTAGCTTGATTACTTAGATCATTGAGAATTTTTCAGCTACCTATTGCCCCTTTGGTCTTGGTATTATATATATATATATCCTTGGGATTTGGAGCTATCTGTCATGATGAGCACTCTTCCAGCACATCATCGAGTGGGGCACCTCTTTAGGACACATGTATCTTACTGCAGTGTGTCTGCTATACTTCTTTTCTTTTTGGCTTGGACCATTCAGGTAGTAGCAGGCAGGTGCTGGACTTGGAATTCTCAAACTTGCATTTGTTGTTAATTAGGATTGTGACAATCCTAGTTAGCTAATGTATAAAGCCGTACTCATTGCTTGGCCGTGACTGTTGTATGGAGTCCAGTATAGTCTAGTTTGTCTAGGCAGTGTCCGGATTTGTTTATTTTCAGTACATCTTTGTTTATGCTTTACTTTTGCCGGTAAATGATTAGATACTAAAGTTCTATTCAGGAGAAAGGTTACAACCCCGGTCCTTGTTTGGTTTACGGGTTGTAACTTGGGTTTCGGAATTGTTTCTAAGTTATCTTATCATTTATCGTTCTATATTGTTACCAAACATGCTCACACGTTCTAGTTACCTAACATGCTCACATGTCCCGACTACTTAACATGTTCACATGTCTAGTTTATCTTTCATGTTCACATGCTTCCTTTTTCTTACATGTACACAGTTTACATTATGTCACATGTCCTTACTTTATGCTACATGTTGCTTTACTTATTGTCTTTTCTATTCTCAGGATAAGTGCATTGGTAGCGCACGAGTCTCGATTTGCTTTTACTTAATTATGTCTCTATCCATTGCTATGATTTGCATGCTGGTTTTAGTTCATAGTTTGGCTTCCTTTGTGGTACTTGCAATTGGAGGTCTGACCCCATTGGTTTTGTTTGGCCAGATCTGATAGAGGAGCCCGGAGGATCTTCCGTACCTTCCACTCGTTGGTGATTACCCAGAGCACCAGAGTACCTTAGTGGATTTTCTATTTCATTCTTCCACTAGTTATGTACATTATTCTTTTGTGGCGTTTAGCCTCCGAGCACGTGTTTAGCTTGTGTTTTGGACTTGACATCTAGCCTACGGGCCAGAACATGATTTGCGTATTCTAGACTATAGCTTGAGCTTATCATGTATGACTATTACTCTTGCTAGTCTTCACTCTGTATTACTAGCTTCATGATCATTGATATATGATAGTTTGGGATGCTTTACTATTTTATATTCCAGTTGATCTTACTTCTTGTACATTGTTTACTGCCTGTGATTGAGATACCTAGGATTTTTTGACCTAGGATCGACTGTTGGCTTGTTGTAGTAACCCCCATCTATACAGCTTATACGTTATTTCGGAGTACTGGAGTACTTTGGTTTACGTAGCTGGCCTGGACCGTCCCTACTTGCCAGTATTCTGGTTCTGGGGCGTGACAATAGTTGTTCTTGATTGCAACTGAGTTTAAGGTACGATAATCTATACATAATCTGGACGTACCATCCTTCTTTTTCACAATAAGCATCGGGGCTCCCCAAGGCGATCCACTAGCACGAATGAATCCCTTGGTTCTGAGTTCTTCAATCATCTTGTACAATATCTTTAGCTCTGACGACGCCATCCTGTAGACTCTCTCTGACACTGGGGCTGTCCCGGGAATCAAGTTGATGGTGAACTCGTTCTCCCGCTCTGGCGACATCCTTGGAAGCTCTTCTGGGAAAACATCTGAAAACTCTTCAACTATCCGGGGTAACTACATTGCTGCTACTGCCATCCGCAACACTAAAGGAGAAGGTTCAACTTCGCCTCGGGAGAAGGAAAACCCTGGCTCGCTTGGAATGCTAAAAACAACCCTGCCAAGATGGCAGTCTATCCTAGCATACTGGTCCCTCAACCAATCCATCCCTAAGACCACATCATAATCGGCCATCAGGAACTCTATCAATCTAGCGGAGAATTCTCTACCGCTAACTACGATCCGACACGAGGAAAACATCCTATCTAGTCCCACAAGTCCATTACCAGAAAGTATATTGAGCCTCACTGATAATGAGTCAGGCTCCAATCCTATCCGTGTCGCGAATCGTGTAGACCTAAAGGAATGCGAGGCACCAGAATCAAGTAATACTGAAGCTGGAAAGGTGTTGACGAGAATAGTACCTGCCACTACCTCACCGGGTGCTATTCCTTCCTCTTCCATGGTCAAGGCCAGCACCTGACCATGCCCTCTGGGTGCGGGTCCCCTCTGCTAAAAATTCCTCTGCCTGCTCTGGATCAGGGCTTGGGCTTGGGCATACTGCTGCGGTCTTTACTGCTAGAATGCCTGGGCCTGCGTCGACAATGGCCTCGGGAACGGGTACTGCTGCTGCTGCTGGTGGACTGGTGCTAGTCCTCTAACTGAAAGACTAGAGAAGCCCGATGAACTCCTTCTGTTCGGGCAGTTCCCATCCCTGTGGTCTGGGGCACCACAAACCAAGCACAAATCCTGTGCTCTGCGACACTCTGATACCACATGCCATGGCTTCCCGCAGTGTGAATATCGCACTGCGGAAGACTGCTTCTGCTTCTGCTACTGAGGGTATGTCGGGGTTGAATGCTGAACCAACGTCACTGAGGCCGCCCGCCTCAGAGCTCCAATTGTCAGAGCCCTGGCTGCCGGGGCTGGTGCTGATGACAGATTCATCTGACCGTGGGATCGCTTTCGACCTCCGGTCCTATCCATGATCCTCTGGGAGGTATACTCATGCCTCCTAGCTGCTCTTAACACTTCATCAAAAGTCTGATGCTTAAACTTCTCCACTGCCAATAAGATCTCCAGGTGAAGTCCCTGCTGGAACCGCTGGGCTCTATCGAACTCGGTTGCTACCAAGGTGGGAGCAAACCGACTAAGCCTGGAGAACTCGGTCGCGTATCCGTCGACCGTCCTGCCCATCTGCTTCAGATTGGTGAACGTCGTCTGTAGATCGTATCGAGCTACAGCATCGAAATACTTGGTTTGGAATCTCTCTCTGAATACTACCCAAGCAATGGGTGCCAATAATCCAATGGCCTGCGCCATCCACCAGCTGCGGGCAAGATCCAATAGCTGTAGGCACACCACGGCCACCTTCTTGGCTTCTGCAGTCCTGGCTGCTTCTAGAATCACCTCTGTGTCCTGAAGCCAAGCATCAGCAGCGATAGCATCTTCACTACCGTCGAAGAATGAAGGTTTCAAGCGCTTGAAGCTGTTGGCCGCAATGTTACCCTGATGACCTTCCCTGGTCAAAGCATCTGCCACCGCCTGGTGCAAGGCATCTCTGCGACGATCCTGGAAAGCTAATAATGACCTGATGAGAACCACCAAAGTGCCATCATCAGGTTCTGCAGGCTGGACGGGCTGAACAGGTGGCTCTCCTCTAGTAGGCACGACTCTGGAGGCTACTCCTGAATGCTGGGCTTGATCTCCAGGTTGTTGCTGGTCCGCGGGAGGTGCTCCACCTTGCTGATCGGTAGGTCCAGGAATAATACCGCTGAAGAAGACGACATAAGGAACAATAAGGAAGGACCAGGACAGATCATCGATACAAGCATGTGATCAGGTCAAGATTATAGGGATTCAGAAGATACGAGCAGAGATCTAGGACGAGTACTGATTGAGATATCTATTCGGTAAACCCTCATATATCTTGATTTTCAAGACCTGCATGGGTTACCACTTAAACCATGTCACGCCCCAGAACCATAATACTGGAGAGCGGGGGCGTACATAGCCAGCTACGTATATTGAAGTGCAACCCACCTCGCTATATGGTCACGACTGTCTAGATACATGAGGGTTTAACTACATTCCATCAGTCACCTATGGTCATGAACAAGCCTATTGTCTCAATCTCAAGCAAGCAATAATAGTCACAAGATGTCAGAGCACCAAATATACAATAGTAAGGCATCCCATACATTACATATCCGGATGATCATGAAGCTAGTCGTACAAAATGTCAAGACTAGCAAGAATTTCAGTCATACATGATCAACCCTAGGATTTGTCAATCATGTTACAGCCCGTAGGCAGACTGTAAATAAAGGTACAATACGAGCTAACACGTGCTCGCCGGCTAAACGCCTCAAAAGAATAATTTTACAATAAAGTGGAAGGACAAAAGAAACCCACTCGTTGCCAGGGTTACGCCTGGTGGTCACCATCTGGCTGGAAAACAGGTAGATCCTCTGGTGCTGCTCCGATATCTGGCCATACAAAACCAGCTGGGTTAGACCCCAGAAAGAGCAAGTACCACAAAGGAGGCTTCGCTTAGGAACTAAAACAAGCATATAACAAATGAATAATAATTATAAAGATACTGATAATAACAGAATAACAATAGTGGAATGAGTACGAGGAAACCATTCAAGTAGCCTGATTGCAACCCTTAAACCAAACAAGGACCGGGGTTGCAACCCTTCACCCGAATAGAAACCCGTCTCAATTAATGTTGGTAAAGTAAAACAGAATGAGCTCGACATAGGATGAAATAAGACAATAAACGAAGAGAGGACACAGAACTGCTCCGGGAGCCAGGTTACAACCCTTAAACCAAACAAGGACCGGGGTTGTAACCCTTCGCCTGAACAGAACTGGACCCCTAATCTTTATTGTTAAGGCCGACATAAGTACTCATATTATTGAAGTAAGGTAAAACATGACGAGTATGGCATGGGAAGCAATAAGACAATAAACGAAGAGAGGACACAGAATTGCTCCGGGAGCCAGGTTACAACCCTTAAACCAAACAAGGACCGGGGTTGTAACCCTTCGTCTGAACAGAACTGGTTCCCTGATCGTTATTGTTAAGGCAAGCATAAGTAATCATGTCATGTCACAATCTTGTACAGGATCAAGGCAAGACTAAGTTGGACTAGACTCCATCCAATCAATTACGGCCAAGCAAAGAGTACGGCTTGATACTTTAACTAACAAGGGTTATCACAGGCATAGTTGCTAGCAAGATGCAATGAGATTATCCCAATAGCCACAAGCCCTGCAGACCATCCAGGTTATCCAGGTCGAATGTCCATTTATGAAGGATGCAACACATGACTGTGTACTGGAAATGTTCCCTACTCGTCGGTAGGCTACAAGTCCACTCGGTGCGCCCAGATAACGGGATTGCCTGTAGATGGAAAATTTCTTCATGACTACTGAATTATTCTAGTTTATTAGCCTTACTCAATTGCAGTATGGATCCATGACCGTAGTACTCAGGGAACCCATCCTAGATATGATGCAAGACAGTACTGGTTTATTTGTACAAACACAATCGCCCACGGTGTCTAAGTCATTCATACTTGTCATGTCAGGATAGCTGTCGTAACATCATATCATGATATATCATATCAGGTTTACTTGTCAAAGGTGCGCCACGGCTGGCCACTATCGTGTTCGTGTAACATATCAGAACTCACATGACATAAGCATAAATGTAACATTTTAATTAATAATAATAATATAATAATAATATAAGAGGACAAGACTGTGGAAGGAGCCATGCGGCTGGACAGTACAGGGTGCATGCGGCTGAGAGCCATGCGGCTGGGAATCAAGAGAAGTTCATGCGGCCACGGAAGTTCATACGGCTACGGAAGTTCATGCGGCCACGGAAGTTCATGCGGCCACGGAAGTTCATGCGGCAGTTCATGCGGCTACGGAAGTTCATGCGGCCACGGAAATTCATGCGGCCACGGAAATTTATACGGCTACGGAAGTTCATGCGGCTGCGGAAGTTCATACGGCCACGGAAGTTCATGCGGCTACGGAAGTTCATGCGGCTACGGAACTGTTCTTCTTCTCTATTATTTCGAGAAGAAAAACCACGCAAGCCATGGCTTCCAAGCTTCATAAAACCTTCATCTAGAGTCCAAATCCGAACTTTTATAGATCAAAATGGGGCGGAATAAAATTCTCTACAACATGGAACCATCAGAACTTGATAATAACAAGATTAAATAGATCAAAACCTAAGAAATCCGGAAATGAAATAAACTTAGATCTACAAGAAATGAGCCATGGAAATTAGAAATACTAAGTATTAAAGTGTGTTAGAATCTCATGAGTAAGAGAATAGAACAATAAAAATGGAGTTCCTCCATGAAGCAAGATGCACTTGCCTAAGCTCTCTTCCTGGTAGGTGAAGAAGTAATGGTGGAGAAGAAGAAGAGTAATGAAGAGAGAGAAAGAGTTGGGCTAATAAATGGGGATGGTGGTGGTAGGTAAGGGTTCTCCCATTGGTTCATGATGAACCAATAAACAACCCAAGACGAACCAAGCCAACCCAAACAAGTCAAACCAAGCCAGGAGGCATAAAATATGAGTCAAGATACGTATACGTATTCCAAATACATAATATGAACCACGGTCATTACAGGAAGGACCATTTGTGATAGAAATGGTGTATTCCAATTGTGCTTACCGGCTTGCCAAACATAATAGAGATTTGCTAATGATGCCAATCAACGGCAAATTTCTAAAGAAATACCATGTCTAATTTTGAGCGGGTATTTCTAAAGGCGATCATTTTCATATTACGTCTGAATCGCCCCCTTGTCTCAACATGTTTGTTTAAACCTCTGACCGAGATGTTATGTCTACCATGTCTATCTTACCTCTGAGTATATATTCCGACCAAACCAACCTCCGAGTTATTCCTTATATCCCCACAAAATATTTTCTTATCATGTTCCTATAACATTTGAGTGAGAGAAGGCTTCTGTAAAATTCTGTGTTTTACCATATCCATATTACATCTGAGTAAACATCCCCATAAAAAATATCCCCAGCGGAGTTATGCTACTACAAAAAGTTCATAACAGTTGGACAAACAAAGAAGCAAAATCAAGACTTTTATTTCTTTCATAAGGAAAAAAGGCTCGGCTACATCAAAATAAAAAGCCTCTCTAAGGAGAGGGAACAAAAAGAGAACGACAAAGCCACTGTCTAAGAGGGCCGGTGAGTCAGGTCACTGATCTGATTCCTCAAGAAGGCAATCCTGGGTTCAATGGATTCTTTGGCTCGATGCCTACTTTCTGACGTCTGGCTGCCTCTTTCCTAAGCTTGGACAATCCTTGGTACTCCAGCTCTGCTTGATGAGCGCCGACATTCTCCTTCTCTTGAGCCAAGGCCTCAGACTTCTTGCGAAGGGACCTCTGCTGGTTCTTTGATTTCTTCAATTCACCCTCTGCGGTCACCAGCTTTTCCTCTAAACTTCAGATTAGTTCTCGGAGGTTTTTACACTGTTCCACCAGAGTTTCCTTGAGACAGACCTGGACCTCCTCGACCGTGACCACATTTCCGACCTATGCCTCGATTTTAGTAATCCTATATGCGACAACTTCTCGCTCCAATTCATATTGGAAGAGCTCAATAGCCATCTTCTCTACATCCGTGTCTACTATGGACGAAAGATTACGCTCAAGGCCTTGAAGCTCTAGAAGATTAACTTCCAACTCCTCCATGGAGGCCTCCAGGACATCAGATTTTGCCTCATACCCAGGATAATCTCGCAATGACACCAACTGGACCCTTGCTGTAGACTGAGCTAGCACAAACGTCCGGTTATGCTGAAGGACACTCTCTACACCTCGCCTAAAAGCATTGTAAATCGTGTCGATGATTAGGCTGGCGTAATAGTTATTACCAGCCATAGCCATTGGGGTCATCGGAGGCACATGGTGGAAGGCCCTAGGGTAGGAACAGCAGTAGCCGAAGTCACTACAAGACTAGAGGTGGGTACTGGGCAGGAGCAGCCATAGTCGAGGCAAAGGCCACCAGTGGAACGGCAACACCAGCTCCGAGTGCTGTTTGATTCAGCTCTTGCACCACCATTTTAGAAGTAGTCCCATGAGTGGCTCTCCATATCACTACAACTTTTCTAGAACAAGGGTATTTTTATCTTTTCACAATTTGAGTATTTTTTTAATATTTTATTTAATGTGATGGTTGTATATATTAGTAGACTAGTCTATTCATTAGATATAGTGGACCCATTTAAATTGACTTGACTCGTAGGCTTGATTTATTAGATTAGCCATTGTTAGACAAGTTAGTAGTTAGTTAGTTAGTTATTATATTTGTTGCACATTATTAAAGATTCTAGTTATGACAAGAAGGAAGGGCCTTTAAGTCATATTAACTATCCCTACAACCAAACCCTAACCTAATGAGAGTCTATATAAAATCCTTCATGACAAGCCTTTAGTTCATTCATTTTCATTCCAAACTAGAATAGAAACCTAGACACCATTCCAAAACCCAATCTCTTCATTCCAAGAGGCTAGAAGCTAGACATTGGTAAGGGAGCACTTAAGGAGGGAAGCTTGGGGTGGATCTTGCTAGAAGGAGGTGTCCATCTACTTCCTTGTGTCATCTTGGTGCTCATTGGAAATCTCTCTCCCAATAGGTAAAATACATGACATTCCTCTTAGTTTAAGACTCTATTTTCATACATGGCAATTGTAGGAGCACACCCATGGATTAGGGGTACCCATAGGGAGAAGAGCAAGGCTCTAGCCATCATTTTGGTAGAAGTCCTATAGAGTTTTACTGTCATTCTTAGAAAAATCCGAGGACATAACACCAAGTGTTTGTTAAAATGTCTAAGTGGCTTTTTTTGTTTTGGTTTTCAGTTTTAAGCCTATGTATAGTTGTTTTGTTCAATTGATAGTTATATAATGATCTCTAAAGTATTAGGTATATATGTGTATATGTATGCTAAACTATATGGATATGTATATATGTATATGAGGCATGTTGTAGCTATGAGTGGTGAAGGGGACTGATATCATGAGTATGTGTTAGTGTATGTATATTCTTAGATAACAGTGGCAATAGACTAGAGCACATGAGTAATAGGTGCTGCCATTAAATCAGTCCCTGTTCCATTTGATGTCCTGTCATACCTGATTTCCTGAACTCAAATATTTAGTCCATATAATTGTTCAATGGGTATGACCAGGTAGGGACTTGGACTGATGCAGTAGCAGTGGCAGCAGGACAATGAGGAGAGGGCTTGGCAACCACAGTTTTCAGTCAGTGTTAGCTGGGAATTGGTCAGTAAATCAGTGTTTTAGTTTGTCCTAGGGGCTTGTATTGGACTGGTAGGTATATCCATATGTTGTGAGTACGAAGAGGGTTGGCACACTATAAAGTGAAGCAGGGGCTAATGCCTACTTCTCTTAGGCAGTATGTTAGGAAGATTAGGGAAGGTAATTATAGGTTAATATCAGTCATTGCAGTCATTACATATATGTATCAGTAGTTTGCAATGTCCAGTCATGAGAATAAAGAAGGGAAATGACATTAGAGGGGGAATATCAGCTAACTGATAAAGAGTCGGGGACTGACAGTGAGGAAGGAGGGACTGAAATTATGTATCAGTTGGGTTTGACTAAGACAGTAGGTACTGATGTTAGGGGTAGAGCCATGATGGCTCTTTGGCCAGGCAACAAGGGAAGTACTCCCTACTGCAAGATAGAGGCATTGCCTTGGGCCTTGACCAATAGACTAGATGAGGGGCAGGTTAGGCATGCCAGTGTTGGCCTATGTGAGTTCAAGAGTGACCAATGTGAATATCAGTAGGATGTAGCATTTGAGGATATATGTATCAATCATTTAATATAATGTATTAGATACAATGCATTTCCTATATGTATCAGTCTTTAGAGAGTAGGGATGAGGGGTACTGCTGTATACAGCAGGATAGACAGGGGGCTTAACCGTACTGCATAAAATGGAGGTGGCCTGTATTGGCAGGTGGTAGGCTGCCTTGTCTTGGCCCATTAGCAGTAGGTTTTAGGAGGGGGTTATAAGGATGCCATAAAGTGTTAGGAGTATCCTGAGTTTAGGGAGACAAATATGGATGAGAGGTATCAGTCAGTGAGGATTTGGAGTGAATAGTGTTTAAGTGTATTAGTTAGTGAATGATAGTGAGAGAGTGGGTTATATGAGTATGTCATAGTGTCATGAGGGGAAGGGGCTACTGTCAGTTGACAGTAAGTGTATTTGTGTGCACTGAATTGAACCACGAAGATGGGGGATTGGCCTTGCCAGTCCTTGGCAATAGGCCATGTTTGGAAAGAGTGAATATAGAGAAAGGGAGTTCAAGTACAGGGTCTGTCACCCCCAATTTCCAAAAATAGAGGTATTTTTGTCATTTTTCACTTTTGAATATTTTTGAAATTATTTATTTATTTATTTATTATTTTGGGGTTATTTGAGTCGGGTTCGAATTTTAACTCATTCTGACTTGTTTTGACTTGTTTCGGGGACCCAGGGTAGTGTTGACTTTAGCAGGCCCATACACTAGTTAGCCATGGCCCACATGTTAGATATTTTAGTTAGTAACTAGGCTATTATTTTGGTTAGGATTAATTTGGATTAGTGGTTTTAGGAATGACTAAACTACCCCCGACTTAACCCATTGACATTGTATTAGCAAATAGACTAGAGAGAGGCTTTTAGGCATTTTCCATATAGGACAAAAGTCCCTCATGTGGCCGGCCACCAAATGGATAGGGCCCCCCTCCATTCAATCATTATCCACTCTTCCACTATCTCTCTTGTTCTTCCCCAAATTGATTTGAGAGCTCTCCCAATTCAAATCAACTCCAAATCCCCCCATTTCTTCACCAAACCTTCATCCTTCCTTCTCCATTCAACCCAAGGAAGGAGCTCCCCAAGTTTGAGAGGATTCGGAGCTTGTTCGTGTCCGTAGGGGATTTTTACGTGTCGGTGGCGTTCGGGATCGATTCGAGTCACCGAGAGGTATAAATCCTTTCCCTCTCTCATTCTTTTTATGCATTAGGTTCATTTTGACCTATAGGAATGATTCCCTTGGTTTGGTGCCCATTGGTGTCCATTTCGTGTCCTTTTGGACATTTGTAGAAGTGTCCTAGGAGTAGGATCGTGTCCTAATGGAGAAAACTCCTTTTTGGACACATGTGATTTGTTTGTGCATTTATTTTGGTGTGTTCAAATATGATTCCAGATTTTTTACATGTGTTTAGAATGTATTTTTCCATGTATCATAATGTATCATATCCATATTTCCTATATGTATATATATATATGGTTATATATATCATTCTATATTTTTTTTCTTTTTTTTTATGTATATATATATGGTTATATATATCATTCCCTTGGTTTGGTGCCCATTGGTGTCCATTTCGTGTCCTTTGGACATTTGTAGAAGTGTCCTAGGAGTAGGATCGTGTCCTAATGGAGGAAACTCCTTTTTGGACACATGTGATTTGTTTGTGCATTTATTTTGGTGTGTTCAAATATGATTCCAGATTTTTTACATGTGTTTAGAATGTATTTTTCCATGTATCATAATGTATCATATCCATATTTCCTATATGTATATATATATATGGTTATATATATCATTCTATATATATATATATATATATATATATATATATATATATATATATATATATATATATATATATATATATATATAATATATATATATATAAAATATATATATATATATATATATATATATATTTTATATATATATATATATATATATATAAAATATATATATATATATATATATATATATATATATATATATATATATATATATATATATATATATATATATATATATATATATACATTAGTGTATATATTATGATGTGGTGTGATGTTGTGTGGGATGGGGGAGAGCAGCACAGTGGTCGGCCAAGCATGGCATGGCTATGTGTGTGTGTGTGTGTGTGTGTGTGTTTGTGTTTAGAGGATGTGAGTGAGTGGTGTTTGATGAAATGGTAGAGTGGTTGGTTGTGTGAAATAGAGGAGTGGTAGAGAGTGTTAGATAGAGAGTTTGAGGGTGTAAGAGAGTGAATTAGAGGGAGGAGAGAACCCCCTACCTGCTGTCCCAAAATAGTCCAGAAATTCCCCCTTGGCTGTCCAATGATACCCCATAACAGCCCCTCATATTCCCCCATTTCCCCACCATTGTGGCTGTCCAAATTGCCATCAAACACAGCCCCAAACTCCCCCACATTTTCCTCCAAGGGAAGCCCCAAACACAGCCCTAATTAGCCTACTTATCCCCCCTTTGGCTATCCTATACTACACCAAAAACCCCCACAAATTCAGTCCAAAACAGCCCCTTATTTCCCACCACAAAACCTGTCAAAACAGCCCACAAAAACCCCTCACTTGGCTATCCCTTTAAGCCTCACATGGCTGTCCTAGTTAGCCTATAGCATCCCCACAAAATCCCCACAAAATCAGTCCACTTTGCCTTACAATTCAGTCCCCACAAGTCCACAAAATCAGTCCATATTTTGCTTGTGTGTATTTGAGTGTTGTGTGTGGGTGTATCTATTAGTTTATGGGTGTGTGTGAGAGCCTAGCCTATGAGTGAAGCTAGTAACTCATAGTATAACCTATATCTAAACCTATAGGTGAGCCTAAGGTAGCTAATTGCCTATATGTATGTGAGAGTATATATGTATTGTGGGTATATGAGATATATATGTATTTGTATGTGTGTGTGAGCTATTGGGTATTGTGTGAGTCTAGAGATTGGTATATAGTGAGCCTATATATATAGCTACTAGCTTATGGGTGTTAGCCTATATGTGAGTCTATATGGGTGTTGTATGTGAGTGAGAGGGGTGTCATGAGTGTCGTGTGAGAATGGTACAAAGGTAAAGGTAAGGTAATGGGTAAATGGTTAGCATGTGTCATAAGGTGATTTAGATGACCTAGATACTAGGAATTCTTGGTAGGTAAACCTTAGATAGGTTGATATCTAGCTACCCTAAGGAGCCTAGGCTAGTACCATGGGTATTTGCGGGGTTTCCTTGGGATTGGGCAAGGTATCGGGATTTACCTTAGAAGGATAAATACTAGTTTTGCCTAGAAATAGGATATTGGTGTTAGAAGTCTAAGATAGAGTTAGAACTTGATTTCCGTGGTTGGTAATGATCAAATATAGTGCTCACAGACTAGTTTTGACGTCGGTTGACCTTTTTGACCAAAAGTCAACAAAAGTCAACCGATGGTCAAACTTAGCCTTTAAGCGACCTGATTTGACCGAAACCAAACCAGAGTTGACCAGTTGACTGAAAGTCAACAGTTGGTCAACATTAGACTAGTTTGACCTAGGGTTGACCTAGAGTTGACCAGAGTTGACCAGGGTTGACTTTTTGACCAAAAGTCAACCGTAAGTCAGCCGTTGACCCCGTTTGACCTAGTTTGACTTGGAATGACTCCCAGTGACCTAGTATGACCCAGTATGAGCCAGTATGACCTAGTGTGACTCAATCTGACCTAGATTGACCTAGTTTTGACTTAGACTTGCATTTATGACTTGAATTAGTTTCCTTTTTCAGTCTTCCGCCTTAGCAGGTTTGCTCCCGATATGATCCAGGATGAGGGGTAGAAGGCTTGTAAGTTCCGCAGGGGACTTATTCATGCAATGCGCACCCGCACCTCGGGTCGTCGTGACGCGACGTTCGATCAGATATTGATGGACGCGCAGATCGTAGAGGAGGACTTCGGCCTCAGGTCGAAGAGGAGCGGAGATGCTATGGGAGCGAGTTCCAGTACGGGACCGGCCAAGCGCCCCCACTTTCAGCATCAGCAGAGGCCATTCCAGCAGCAGCAGCCTCTGTTGCAGATTTAGCAGGCACCAGCGCGTGCACAGCAGCACCAGGGACAGGGCCAGAGATCGGCTACTCCGTGCGGCTTCTGCGGGAAGCCGGGGCACACCAGGGAGGCTTGCAGGAAGAGATTGGGCGTCTGTCTTTACTGTGGGGTGCCCGATCACCAGCTGAGGGATTGCCATTTTTGCGGAGTCCGAGGAGGCCAGGATAGAGCGCAGCCGGCTAGAGGACCAGCAGTTCAGCAGAGGGGTCCTCCACTTCAGACCCAGCAGCAGCGCTTTGTTCAGCACCAGAAGGGAGCACCCGCGGGCAGGGTGTTCGCTTTGGCAGCAGAGGAGGAGGCAGAGCCGGTGGGAGATATGGTAGCAGGTCATGTTCTCCTAGGTTCTTTCTCTGCTTTCGCCTTGTTTGATTCTGGGGCGACCCATAGTTTTGTGTCTGTTTCTTTTGCTTTGAGACACAATATTATTGGTGAATATATGGGTAGGACTTGCAAGATTATGACCGGAGGAGGTATTATCCTGGTTAATAATATTTGCAAGGGGCGAAGAGTCACTCTGAGAGACAGGGATATTGAGTTCACTATAGACTTGGTGCCGGGCGCCGAGCCCATTTCACAGCATGTCTATAGGGTGAACAACAGCGAGTTGGTAGAGCTGAAGAAGCAAGTCGACGAGCTGCAGGACAAGGGGTTCATCAGATCCAGTTCTTCATCCTGGGGAGCGCCTGTCCTTTTTGTGCCGAAGAAGGATGGTACGTCCCGCATGTGCATTGATTACCGAGCGCTCAACAACCACACTATCAAGAATAGGTACCCTTTGTCGAGGATCGACGACTTGTTCGATCAGCTGAGTGGGGCAAAGGTCTTTTCGAAGATAGATTTGAGGTCCGGGTATCACCAGCTGAAGGTGAGGCGGGATAACATTCCCAAGACGGCATTTCGGACTCCGTACGGCCAGAACGAGTTTACAGTGATGCTATTTGGGTTGACCAATGCTCCCACATAGTTCATGAACTTGATGAACAAGGTATTCCATCAGTACCTTGACAAGTTCGTGGTGGTCTTCATAGACGATATCTTGATCTATTCGAAGACGCAGGAGGAGCATGAGGAGCACTTGAGAGTTATGTTAGAGACTCTGAGGAGGGAGCAACTCTACGGAAAGCTTTCGAAGTGTGAGTTCTTCTTAGACCAGGTAGAGTTCCTAGGTCATGTTGTGACCGAGCACGGGATTTCTGTAGACCGGAGGAAGATTTCGGCAGTGGAGTCTTGGTCTACGCCCAGTTCAGTTGCCGAGGTTCGGAGCTTTCTGGGTTTGGCTGGCTATTACCGGAAGTTCGTCCAGGACTTCGCACGGATTGCAGAGCCGATGACTAGACTCACCAGGAAGGACATGGAGTTCGTCTGGACTGTTGAGTGTCATGCTGCATTCGATGAGTTGAAGAGGAGGTTGACTTCAGCTCCGATCTTAACTTTGCCATCCGGGTCAGGTGGGTTCTCGATCTTCAGCGATGCTTCCGGGAAGGGTTTAGGGTGTGTTCTTCAGCAGCACGGGAAGGTGATTGCCTATGCATCCAGGCAGTTGCGTCCTCATGAGAAGAACTATCCTACTCATGATCTGGAGTTGGCCGCGGTTATATTTGCTTTAAAGTTATGGAAGCATTACCTGTACGGAGAGCGAGTTGAGATCTTCACAGATCACAAGAGCTTGAAGTACGTGTTCACTCAGAAGGAGTTGAACATGCGGCAGAGGCGGTGGTTAGAGCTGATGAAGGACTTCGATATATCCTTGCAGTACCATCTGGGAAAGGCCAACGTAGTTGCAGATGCCTTGAGCAGGTATCCAGTTGCTATGTTCTTGATGACAGATCGTCACTTGTTGGCCGACCTTGATAGTTTGGGTATCGAAGTCATCATCCCGGGCGTGGAGATCCAGATGTGGGGTTTGCAGATTCAGTCTGAGCTGATGGATAGAGTCAGGTCAGCGCAGTATGATGATGTTGCCCTGAGGAGCATCAGGGAGCAGGTGAGGACGGGCTTGCTTGACAATTTCTCTGTAGCCGAAGACGGGTCGTTGCAGCACAGTACTAGGCTGTGCGTTCCGCGTGAAGAGCTTCAGGAGGAGGTTCTTCAGGAGGTGCATCGCTCTCAGTATTCTATGCATCCTGGGCCAACAAGATGTATAGGGACCTGAGAGAGCACGTATGGTGGTATGGCATGAAGCGCGGGGTAGCTCAGTTTGTATTTCGTTGCCTTGTGTGTCAGCAGATGAAGGCCGAGAGACAGAGACCAGGTGGATTGCTACAGCCGCTACCCATTCCCGAGTGGAAGTGGGAGTACATCACCATGGACTTTGTATCTGGACTTCCACGATCGCCAAGAGGGAAGGACGCGATTTGGGTCATAGTTGATAGATTGACCAAATCGGCCCACTTTTTGCCTTTCAAAGTGGGTTTGTCTACGGAGAGGCTAGCTGAGCTGTATGTTCGTCAGATCGTGAGATTGTACGGAGTTCCGGTGAACATAGTTTCAGATCGGGATAGCCGATTAACTTCCCACTTCTAGAGGAGTTTGCAGGCTAGCTTAGGTACCTCGCTCAAGTTTAGTCATGCTTATCATCCTCAGACAGATGGACAGTCGGAGAGGACCATCCAGACTTTGGAGGATATGCTTCGCACATGTGTGCTAGATCTCGGGGGTTCTTGGGAGAACCATCTTCAACTGGTAGAGTTTGCTTACAAGAATAGCTACCAGGCCAGTATAGAGATGTCACCATTTGAGGCTCTATATGGACGGAGATGTCATACTCCTTTGTCTTGGGACGATGTCGGCGAACGGGCGCTTCTTGGGCCGGAGATGGTTGTGGATGCGGCCGAGAAGGTCAGGATGATTAGAGACAGACTTCGGGTGGCTCAGGATAGGCAGCGGCAATGGGCCGATAGTCACCGAAGACCGTTAGAGTTCGAGGTTAGTTTCAGTTCTTGTCGTGTTGTTTGTGTTTGTTGTTTAGTCTGTGTGCTGAGTTTTTGTCTTGTGTCTAGGTTGGTGACATGGTATTTTTGAGGATATCCCCGACACGTGGCACTATTCGCTTTGGCGGCGGTGGGAAGCTCAGTCCGCGCTACATCGGACCTTTCACCATCATAGAGAGGATCGGTACAGTAGCCTACCGACTGGAATTGCCTACTAGGCTCGAGGAAGTGCACAACGTGTTTCATGTATCTCAGCTGAGGCGGTTCGTGACAGATCCTAGCCATGTATTGGACCATTCAGCGATACAGGTGGGACCTACTCTCAGCTATCCAGAACAGCCGGTGGAGACATCACTCTCCAGGTGAGTCTACCTGGGAGAGGGAGGACGACATACGGGAGCGTTTCCCTTATCTTTTTACGCCCTGAGGTATAAATCTATTTCCTTTATTCCTGTTTGTGATTTCCTGTGCTTGTTGTCTTCAATTTTGAGGACGAAATTTTTTTAAGGTGGATAGACTTGTCACCCTCACTTTTCCAAGTTAGGGGTAAAATGGTAATTTTCCATTTTATAATATTTTTGGAAATTTTATTTCATGAATATTATTATTTAATTATTATAGGAGTCGGGTTCGAATTTCATCGCATTCCGAGTTAATTCGGGACCCCGGGGAAATTCGAACCCGACTCCTATAATAATTAAATAATAATATTCATGAAATAAAATTCCCAAAAATATTATAAAATGGAAAATTACTATTTTACCCCTAACTTGGAAAAGTGAGGGTGACATTGCGGGTTTAGCCCTGGCATATCTTCGTAGCTCCAGGCGAAGACATCGATATACTCACGGATGAGCTGTATCAGGGACTGCCAGTCATTTTCCGTTAGACTTTTGCTGATAAAGATGGGCTTAGGTGAGGCCTCATCGCCTAATTCGACCTGGACGACTTCATCTTTCGTAGGGGCTCGTGCTGCTCGAAACGCTACTCCCATTGGGATCCTAAGTACTACGCCTAGGATTCGTCTTCGAAGTACTCGAACCCTTGGTCTCCGTCCTCGACTGGGGGGTTTAGAGAGACCATGTTGGCAGATAGCGTTTCCCCGAAGCCCCAAACGGCTCTGTCCTAAGCGTACAAGGTGTCCTTTTGCTCATAACCCTATGTTGTTAGAAGATTGACCACTTCAACTGCTACATCGGTGACAGGAATGATGTCACGCTATGCCTCTGCAGCTGGACTTCTCATAGACTGGAGAGTAACCATGTTGGCCGTGACGGTCTTTTCCTCGTAATCCAACGATATAACGTTGGCATTAATGAGGCGTTGAATTTGCCCCTTCAATACATAGCAATCTTGTGTTGAGTGATGGACGTACTGGTGATAATGGTAGTAACTAGGATGGTTCACCTTTCCTACTTCATCAGGACGCCTGGGTGCCGGGATCGACAGTTTGCCACTCTTCGTAAGCATCTCGAAGAGCTCCAACGTATCCTCGTCATTGAAGGAGGAAGTCTCCCTCTGCCACTGCGCTTCCGCAGACTTGAGGTTCGTAGCTGTTGAACCTTTGGAGATGTTGACGGTCATCGCTTGCTTGCCTTTTCCGTCTTTAGGGTTGTTGATGGACGAGCGTCTCCCCTTGTCTTCGGACGCAGGATAGTGTAGCCCCATGAGCTACGCGTCCTAGGCTTTCCTTTGTGCGGCATCCGCCTCTGTAATAAAGGTGCCCACTCCGTGCAGGAAGCATTGTGCCCTAATTTTATAGCGGGAAGCATGTTCTTGCGGTAGGAGTCCACAAGCATGGGCTCGGACATGTCGGATGGAAATCCGAGGGCTGTCTGGCGGAAGTGCTCGATGTATGCGCGGACGGGCTCTTTCATCCTCTTGACAATTTCAATGAGGGTCGACATGGTCATATCCATGCCTCCTTCGTAGAATCGATCCACGAACCGAGCCTTCAGGTCTTCAAATGTCACGATCCGCACCCAATGTAAGGGTACGAGAAGTGGGTACGTCCAGCCTATGTCGTAGTGTCGACGGTAGAACGCTATTCTAGGTCACAATCACAACTATCACAAAATGATATACTCGCCAACGGAGGACAATCACAAGCGGATACAAATCTCAATCACAAAACTAGAGGTAGATAATCAGCACGACAATATAGATATGAAATACACAAGAGAAGTGTAACAGAGTGAAAAGTCTCGGTGTTATCAAAACCACCTCAAACAAGTATGAAATAAATACATCTCAAGGCAACTAAAAATAAAATAAGTAAAACTCTAGCCATCTACTCCAACCTCTACTGTGTCTCCTCTAGGCTAGCAGTAACCTCCAAGCTATCTGTAAAATTTATCAATAGGTCCAATCAGGACAGGAACGAGCACATATCTCTCACACAGTTCATATCATGACAGAAAATATAAGCATGTTATAGAGTAAGATACATGAAACGCTGAAGAATATATATATGAAGTAAAAGAGATGACTGTAAAGAAATATCTACTATAAGTAAAGAGCTAATAGTGGCTAGTGATGTAGAGTACAAGATAGACATGTGAACGGCTTGAATTTGCACATGAGTATACTAAAAAGCTTGCACATGATTATACTACTTTGGAATTGTTCACATGACCAATTATACTCTCCCGTACCCCAATCAATACACAAGGATCCAGACAAGTTATGTTATTGCACATGATATCACATAAAGACCCATAAATGGGTGCACATGAATGTATACATGGGGGCTCTATGAACATAAGAGTACATGAATCACAAGAGTGCATATGAATGGTGAAAGCGGCGGAGTAGATGATGAAAGTGAAATGCAGATGACATACCGTAATCCGATGCTCCCGAGGGGGATAACATCTCATGAAGGGATCCATATAGTACCAATCCGTGTTAACAATATGACAGCATCAAGTAAAGTAATCTAGAGCATAAATGTAAATCCTATCAAGTATAAAACGGTCAGAGAATGTACTTGCCTTGATTTGGTTGAAGTCAATATGCGCGACACGAGTTAGGTACAATGCTATGCTCTACAAGATAGTCCCAAACGATGGCACGGGCAGTCCCAATGAGTGCAGAATAGTCCAAATAGCCTAGTTCAGTATATAAAGGCCCAAGATTAGGGTTCGGTACGACAATCAGGACCAAGAAAAAGAAACGACTATAAATAGTCGCGATTAATTAATAAGTTAACTGAATACAATTAAGAGTTATAGTTAATAATATTTATCCAAATATTTATAGGAAGAAATCAATATCATCTTAGAGGCTTATGGCTAAATATTAACTTGTAATACCAGCCCACAACCCTTTTCTAATCAAATTACCATTTTGTAAATAATTTATTAATGAAAAGAAAAAATATTAATTAAACTCTAAATCAAGTAACCCCAAAATAATTAACTATAATAATAGATTTGGTTACAAATTTCTAATGTAGTAAAGTGGGCCCAGCCAAATTCATATGTAAACAACCAAAATCTATTAATTTATATTAGCTCATACATATAAGTATATAAACATATTCATACTGAAATTAGTATTTTGGGCTCTGATCCAACCCGAAAATTACTAAACATCAGAGAAAATAGAAGCTAGGCTTGAAACCCAAGATCAGAAAAATATGTTAAAAAAATGAACAATTAAACCTACAATGGGCTTGAAGCCCAAGATAACTTAATAGAATGAATAAAAAATCCATATTTTATTAACAATGTTACAACAGCTTTGTGCTCTCACTTTCGAAGATTAAAAACAAAAATAGGGGGGTTTCAATTTGATCACTCATACACATCAGAGTTTTAAAAGAGGAGAAGAAAAAAAAGGATCGAGAGCTCACAACGGGGAAAGCTCCGTCGACGGTCGTCGTGGTTGACGCTGGAACAATGCGTCAATGGAGGACGACCAGGCGGAGGCAGTGGTCTGCGTTCGGTAGATCCAAGCGGGCCGGCGATGGTACCTAGGTCGACGGAGACACAGGCGAGGAGGGGTTTGCGCTCAGCGCGGGGCGGCCAACTGACCGTGACAGTGTCGGGGGTCGAGACGAGGTCGGTGGTCGCCAGGTTCTACGAGTGGAGATTGGCGATGGGCGTACGACAGATAATGGGCACCCGCGTTGGAGCAGCGGTTGGTCAACAAGAAGGATGAGAAGGAGGATGCGCACGATCTGAGCGGAGGAGGCGGTGGACGCCGGAGCTAGGGCACAGGTCAGGTTTGCTCAATCCCTCTCTGTCTCTCGTGGTGATTTGGTGTCGATGGCGGTGGTTGAGCCTGGGATGGTGTCGATGGTTGTGGTGGTTATGATTTTGTGGTGGCGTAGATGGTCCTGTGGGTGGGGTGGCACTGGCCGGAGCAGTGGGTCGAGGTGGTGGACTGAATATCGGGATGGGTCCGACTGTATGGAGCTGCGGTGGTGGTGCTTAGATGGTGGTTGTCGGCGATGGCCGTGGTCGGGCTTGGCTGGCTGTAAGAGTGTCGAGATCAATCCAGAGAGGATGGGTTGGCGGCTGCAATTATATACCTAGGGATTTGTGTAATTGATTTGTGTGTAACCTAATGGGGAGGCTCCATATTTATAGGGAGTGAAAACCCTAAGGGCAAAATATGAATGTAATAGAGTAGGAACTTAGTAGAATACTAACACTAACCCTAATGCTAACTGCTAACAATAGCTAAACTAATAATTAAATTAGTTGTAATATATATATATTCACAAATCTTATTGAGAAATAATTTCTTATTAGAAATTAAATAAGTATAGTTTATAGGAAAATTAGAAAAATGATAAGAATGATATAAATATATAATTTTCAAATCAAAGACCAACCAATAGTGTTGGCACCTCAATCAAATTATTAAAACTCATGATTACTAAAGATTTAATAAAATTAATTTAAAAAAATAAAAAAATCCAAATATTTGAGGAAAAAAAAATTGGATGACGGAGGTTACAAATCTACCTCCTTAAAGAAATTTTGTCCTCGAAATTTAAGGTTGGCAGGGGAAATCATAATACGAATAAGAGTTTAGTTAGCAACTTAGGCATGATTAAGAAACGGTGACTAGATGCGACCAAGATAACAAATTCAAAATCCTTGAGGCCCGACAAATCATTTGGCATGAGAGAATCGAAGTATGGGCAATCTTATTTTAGACAAAATTTGGAAATAAATTCAGGTTATTCCGGCACGATCTAAATCATGGCTAGTAGAATCGAAGATAGACTTGAAATTCAAATATGGAATAATTTAGCAGTTTAGGTTTGAAGAAAATTAGACTCAAGTCGCACAATCATGATCAAAATCAAACTTAGTTATGATCGAGATAAAATTTTAAGATCAATCATATTTTAAGTCCAAGGTCTTATAGGCATAGTAAAGCATTCAAGGAGTATGTTTAATAAGCCATGAAATATGATCTGAGTTTGGACGTGATTTAAAATTTGGAAGTGATCAAAGTTTACTTGGCACGATCTAGGATACAACTACGAAAAACCAAAACTGGTGTATATTTTAGGAACAGAACGTAAACAAGAGTATCTATAGAATCAAATTTCCAACAGGAATAAAAAATTATCCAACCATAACCAAAGTCCAAAATTTGGCACGACTAATAAATCAAATAGTCGTGGCCAAGGATCAAATTTTTGGGCAATTTCAAAATAATTTAGAGTTATTTAAGCCCGAAGTCGCGATTTTGAAAATTAAAATCGTTCAGTTACGACTTAGTCAGAATCAGGTCTAAGTATTGGATGATAAATGTGATATAGGTTCGATAGGATTAGATTTATGGTTATATAGGCATGTTCAAATGCGAAGGCAATGCTATTGGCATCGCTAGGGATAATGATATTTGGCACGATCAGTGACCAATTATCAAACCTCTGGTCACGAGTGAAATCAAGGTTTAAGAATTGGAATGACTAGAATTACTTGACACGGTTTAAAATAGAGCGATTAAAATTTTAAAAACTTAGTCACGAAAATGAATGAAACATGAGCACTGGTGACTAGAGATTCGAAACTTAGGCATGATGGAAAATTTATTCCGATATGATTAATCTCAATTATGACACGATAAGTCCATAGTTAAATTGGGCAGTCGTGATCATGGATAGAAATTTAAGCATGATTTAGAGACAAAGGTAATGGTGTATTTGTGAACGTTAAAATCACGATCATGGAACTCAAGTTGTCTAGTCCTGCCAGTTATTTAGG
This sequence comes from Iris pallida, assembly GCA_029216955.1. Lineage (NCBI taxonomy): Eukaryota > Viridiplantae > Streptophyta > Magnoliopsida > Asparagales > Iridaceae > Iris > Iris pallida. The sequence continues at coordinate 28,626,868 of JANAVB010013397.1, forward strand.
CATGACTACTCATAAGGAATTCAAAATGTAATCCAATAAATCAAATCATGGTCGGAAAGAGATTATGCAAGAGTATTGAAATTTAAATATGATCACAATCATAGTTTGACTCGATCAAAGATAAGGTCAATCTAACCTTGTCAACAACATTTAGATATGATAAGGAATGTAATCGAACCTAGGCACAAGCAATAATGGATTTAAATGCAAGTCACGGTCAAATTTAAGTCACTTGGGTATAGTCAAAGAATCGAGAAGGTCGTTGCTATATAGAAAATGACCAGAAGTGGTTGGTCAGGATTGATGGGAACCAAACTTCGACGATATAAAAAAATAACAAAAACAAGGATAAGGAAGTCAAAATTTCCTTTGCACTAGGATAGAAAATCAGAGGAAAAAAAATTTCATAGGGAAGTCGAGGTAGTCATCTCACTCTGCTTCATCTACTGCCAAACTTTTTCGATCGTCATTTGCAATGACATTTATCTCACTAGTCCAAATGTAAAAAAAATCAACTCTTATCTGACAACTACCAAATTTATAACCTTAAGTCATGAAGATTGAACGTTTGTCATAGTACCATAGGTTTGACCCTTATTCCAAGAATACCAACCCATGAAAATCAACCACTTAATCATCCTTAAAATCCATATTCCTCTACATAGTCCTAAATTGGATCCGAAATCTCTAAATCAAAGTTTATGAAATCCTTGAACTTGTTCAAATTACGTCTCGCATTTAATCAAATCTAATGCCACTATGTTATACTGAATCTTATTTTCATTTATAAAATCAACCTTCATATTTTCTTCCACGTACACCTTCAATTATTATCCTTCCAAATTTTATTTTTTATTTTATTTATTTTTATTTTTTCAAAAGCCTCAAAAATTTCTATAACTCAAAATCCTGTGTTCTCTCTGTTCCTAGTCATCCTCTTACAATATCTAGTTCAATTTTATATCATCATCGAATACAATTAAATGATCTTTTCCATTACTAAACTTTTTACATAGCCTTAGAGTAACACTGCCCAAGAATCAATAACCAAGATTTTCCAAGTTCTCAAAAATAGGTTGACCTCGAATATCCTTATTAGTTTTTGAAATACATCCATGAATTATTCATAACCAAAATTTTCTGTAAGTGTAATTGTTTCTAAATTGAAAACATTTATCTCATGATTTTATTCTAACATTTACCATATCTCTATATCAAAATTTCTATATTAATCCAACATTTTGATTCCTACAAAATCATTATATGATAACCAATTACGTCCTTTCCGAGCTAGATGATTTACGTACTTCCTCAACCTTTCTTAGGTAAACAGATATAAGATTCAAGGGTTTCAAAGTATAGCCGACAATATTTGGTATGAGATAGGTGATTGATGTAAATAGGACAGAGTTTAAGAAGAACAAATGGTAACACGAGGGAATAATGGTAAGGAAAGAATATTGATAAAATTTGTTCTTACTCATCTGTTAAAAGATATAAACCAATTTAAAATATAATATGATATCATGCACGTCTTTCTGAAATCATGTTGTCAGAATTTTGCCATGCCAGTAAGCATAGCTGCAATAAACGATAGAGTCCGTAACTAAGGTATACACCCTATAATGTTATCTAAAATTCTTACCACGCCAACCGGTATGGCTGCAAGAAAATCTAGATTCCATAACTAGGATAGTATATCTAAAATCAGGCTCTATGTTCTTGTCATGCTAGCCAATATGACTGCCATAAATTCTAAACTCCATAAATAAGGCAGATATTTACCTTTCTCACTGTCCTTATCAAGTATGTTATCAGGTTATACCTTAATTCAAAATAAAAATAAAATAATAATAATTTATACTTAAATACAAACTCGAAGTCAACAACTAATCAAGATTCAAAATTCAACAATGAATTCATCAAAATCAAATTCATAACAATGGGTAATTGGTGAATCAAATCAAGGGAAAAGATTTCAAATCGAAGCTAAGATGAGATTCTCAAGGTCGTCCCAGGAATCTCTCAAGGAATTCTAATAGTGATTGAGTATCCTCTCATTTTAACATCTTACTTCCTATACTCCATAGCAGGCTCGTAGTAGTACAACTAAGTCGTTGCGCTATTACGATATCGGATAAATGTGAATTCGACCTGCATGGGCTACCACTAAAAACGTGTCACGATCCGCACCCAGTGTAAGGGCACAAAAAGTGGGTACGTCTAGCCTACGCCACAGTCTTGATGGTAGAACACTGTTCTAGGTCACAATCATAACTATCACAAAACGATATACTCTCCAACGGAGGACAATCACAAGAGGATACAAATCTCAATCACAAAACTTGAGGTAGATAATCAGCACGACAATATAGATATAAAATCCACAAGAGAAGTACAACAGAGTAAAAAGTCTCGGTGTTACCAACACCACCTCAAACAAGTATAAATAAATACATCTCAAGGCAACTAAAATAAAATAAGTAAAACTCTAGCCATCTACTCCAACCTCTACTATGTCTCCTCTAGGCTAGCAGTAACCTCCAAGCTATCTGTAAAATTTATCAACAGGTCCAATCAGGACTGGAACAGCACATATCTCTCACGCAATTCATATCATGACAGAAATATAAGCACTATAGAGTAAGATACATGAAACGCTGAATATATATGAAGTAAAAGAGATGACTGTAAAGAAATATCTACTATAAGTAAAAAGCTAATAGTGGCTAGTGATGTAGAGTACAAGATAGACATGTGAACGGCTTAATTGCATATGAGTATACTAAAGAGTTTGCACATGATTACACTACTTTAGAATTGTTCACATGACCATTTATACTCTTCCGTACCCCAATCAATACACAATGATCCAGACAAGTTATGTTATTACACATGATATCACATGAAGGCCCATAAATGGGTGCACATGAATGTATACATGGGGCTCTGTGAACATGGAGTACATAATCACAAGAGTGCACATGAATGGTGAAAACATCGGATTAGATGATGAAAGTGAAATTCACATGACATACCGTAACCCGATGCTCACGAGGGTAACATCTTATGAAGGGATCCATATAGTACCAATCTGTGTTAACAATTGACAGCATCAAGTAAAGTAATCTATAGCATAAATATAAATCCTATCAAGTATAAACGGTCAGAGAATGTACTCGCCTTGATTTGGTTGAAGTCGACATGCACGACACGAGTTAGGTACAATGCTATGCTCTACAAGATAGTCCCAAACGATGGCACGGACAGTCCCAATGAGTGCAGAATAGTCTAAATAGCCTAGTTCGGTATATAAAGGCCCAAGATTAGGGTTCGGTACGGCAATAGGATCAAGAAAAGGAAACGACTATAAATAGTCGCGATTAATTAATAAGTTAACTGAATTTAATTAAGAGTTATAGTTAATAATTTATCCAAATATTATAGAAAGAAATTAATATCATCTTAGAGGCTTATGGCTAAATTAACTTGTAATACCAGCCCAACTCTTTTCTAATTAAATTACCATTTTGTAAATAATTTATTAATGAAAAGAAAAATATTAATTAAACTCTAAATCAAGTAACCCCAAAATAATTAACTATAATATAGATTTGGTTACAAAATTTTAATGTATTAAAGTGGGCCCAGCCAAATTCATATGTAAAACAACCAAAAACCCATTAATTTATATTAGCTCATGCATATAGTATATAAACATATTCATACTGAATCAGTATATTGGGCTCTGATCCAACACAAAATTATTAAACATCAGAGAAAATAGTAGCTAGGCTTGAAACCCAAGATCAAAAATATGTTAAAAAAATGAACAATTAAGCCTACAATGGGATTGAAGCCCAAGATAACTTAATAGAATGAATAAAAATCCATATTTTATTAATAATGTTACAACAGCTTTGCTGCTCCTACTTTTCGAAGATTAAAAACGAAATGGGTGGGGGTTTATTTTGGTCACTCATACATATCAGAGTTTTAAAAGAGGAAAGAAGAAAAAAAGGGATCGAGAGCTCACAAGGGGGAAAGCTTTCGGCAGTCGTCATGGTTGACGCTGGAACAATGGGATCGCTGGAGAACGACCAGACGGAGGCAGTGGTCTGCGTTCGGTAGATCCAAGCGGGGCGGAGATGGTGCCTGGGTCGGCGATGACACAGACGAAGGGGTCTACGCTCAGTACAGGGCGGCCAACCGACCGAGACGGCATCAGGGGTCGAGACGTGGCCGGTGGTCGCCAGGTTCGACGGGTGAAGATTTACGATGGGCGCACGGCAGATGATGGGCGCCCGCGGCTGGAGCACGGTGGGTCAATAAAGAGGATGAGGAGGGGATGCGCGTGGTCTGAGTAGAGGAGGCGGTGGACGCCAGAGTTAGGGCACAGGTCAGGTTCGCTCAATCCCTCTCTGTCTTTCGTAGTGATTTGGTGTCGATGGCAGTGGTTGTGCCTGGGATGGTGCCGATGGTTGTGTTGGTTATGATTTCTGTGGTGGCGTTGATGGTCCTGTGGGTGGGGTGACACTGGTCGGAGCAGTGGGTCGAGGTGGTGGGCTAAATATCGGGATGGGGTCCGGCTGCAAGAAGCTGCGGTGGTAGTGTTAGATGGTGGTGTCGGCCATGGCTATGGTCAGGCTTGGCCGACTGTAAGAGTGTCAGAATCTATCCAGGGAGGATGGGTTGCGGCTGCAATTGTATGCCTAGGGATTTGTGTAATTGATTTGTGTGTAACCTAATGGGGAGGCTCCATATTTATAGGGTAGAGTGAAACCCTAAGGGCAAAAATGTAAATATAATAGAGTAGGAACTAGTAGAATACTAACACTAACCCTAATGCTAACTGCTAACAATAGCTAAACAAAATTAAATTACTTATAATATTATATTATATATATATATATAAATCACAAATCTTATTGAAAAATAATTTCTTATTAGAAATAAATAATTATAGTTTATAGGAAAATTAGAAAAATGTTAGAATGATATAATATATAATTTTTAAATCAAAGACCAACCAATAATGTTGGCACCTCGATCGAAATTATTAAAAACTCATGGTTACTAAAGATTTAATAAAATTAATTTAAAAAAATAAAAAAATCCAAATATTGAGGAAAATAAAAAAAATTGGATGACGGAGGTTACATCAAATGACGAGATGTAGTCGTCCAAAAGACTGCAGAACCACTCATAGGCTACCCCTGCCGGGCCCTATGAATATGTTGGACAGGAGGGCGTCATCCTTTGGCAAGTGTCCGTTACTGAGGCAAAGTACCTCAAGTGTTGTCGGGGAGACCCTTCCCTTCATAAGGTGTAAGGTCTACGGATTGTATTTGGAGGATAGACGACATTGTCCCACTCAACAGGATATGGATGCCGGATACACATCTTCCGAAGCTGCTTGTTTCTCCTTAGCATTATGACGAGCATACAGCTCCTTGATGGCTTGTTGTATCGACCGGTATTTCGGAGCCTGTAGCCGATGGAGTAGACGAGGATGGTCCTTCTGATTGGCAGTAGACAACTGCTGGATTCGTCATTGGTTGGCAGATCACGCGCAGGTGTGAGGTAGCATGGGCTATGCTACTCTTGAGGTCAATTACGACCGAGGACAGGGTCTTCATGGTGTCTGTCAGTGTATCTAACTTTGTCTCGAGGACTTCGACACGTCTGAGAGCTTTTTGTTGTCTTCCTCATTGCCATCGGCCTTGAACACAGACCAAGTGTGAGGGTGACTCGAGGGAGCCATGGATCCTTCACTTTTTGGCTCAGAGCCTGGGTCTCGCTGTCCTGAGGATATACCATAAGATTATGATTTTCTTCATACTCAGTATGGTTGTTACCTCCAGTCTGGTGACTGGCTGCGCCAATAGAGATATCCGTATAGTATTGCACCTCGTCAGATTGGAACACAGGGTTGTTGCGCATGGTAGGAGGCTGGATACCCCAGTTTTTGACAAGGCACCCAATACAGATTTGGAATGAGTACTTTGGAACACACCTGCATCGGGTACCATAGCTTTACTGTTCTCTGACCACCTCTTCGGTTTAGCAACCGATATGAGAGGATTCTGGGAGGGCTCCTCGAAAACTCTGGATCCCTGTACCGCGTAGCATGTGGCGATGCGGGGCTCATCTTCTCTATGGCTCACCGACCCCTTGTTAGGCCTCTGGCGTTGATTCGACGTGGAGTAGAGTCTCTGAAAGACGGAGCGCCTGCTTGGCGATGGCGCAGCCGTCTGCTGACAATGGCAGTTGATGGTAATCTGGCACAAGAGTGCATTGATTTAGGCACATCTTGCACGCCAGATTCGTCTTCCTCTTGGAAGAGGGTTGGATCTTCTGTCGTAGCACTCCCATTGTACATGCAGGAAAGCTGCATGTAGGCACGGTCAGAGCGGGTCTAGCGAGGAAGCCTCCTGTCGCTCCTATAGGAACACTGCTCGTATAGCTCCCTCTCTGTGGGAAGTACCCCCTGGCTTGGCTTACGCACATGAGTACCCCAGTGGAGGGATATTCGATTGGTTGAGGCATCGGAGCACGAGAGCTAGTCTTGTATAGCTTTTCATCGGCTGTGTGTGTTACTGTCAATACGGGCCTCTGGTCTGCCGCTGGTGTCGCACGCTTACTGTACGAAGCACGAGCCACCTGGGATCTTCTTACTACCTCCAACGGGCGTAGTAGTATTCAGAGTCCGCTGAAGGTTTACCTGAAGGAAAAGCGATTCTGTCGAAGTCAGATCTCCTTTACCGGCAATACTCCTGTCGTGAGGGATTGGACCGGTGTACGCTTCCTTTGACATCGGTCTTTCGTCAGATCAACCATGGAACACCATCTTCTTCGTCGTGCTTTCCCGAGACGAGAATCGGCGAGGGATAAGGCTGTAGCAGCGAGATTCTATGTGGCTTTGACGTTGAGGGGGTCCTGAGACGTAGTTCCTGCCCATGCTGCTGGCTGGAGCCGTCTTAGGCCTCCAGACACGTCGAGTCTTCTTCGGTTGTACAAACCGCTTTAAAGTCTTCAACTTTTCATCCGAGAGGAGATCTTCAAAAGCCTGTTGGTCGAAGCGTATGACCAGCATGTCTTGAGAAGCTTCCAGCAAGTTGTCATCAGATTGCGCCACCGCCTTTTTGTTGAAGGAGAAGGTAGTCCCCAACAGAGTCGCCATTTTGTTCGACGTAACAAAAGGTTGAACAAACTTTTTGATTTATTGAACATATAAGGTATCTGTGTACAAAGAAGAAAGTCCTAAATAGGATATTCTAAGTACAGGGATAAGAGATTTCTGGAAAAGTATGACGGTGGAGGTCGAGCACTGCAATGGCTCCTTAACAATGTTGACGATCTAACGACGAATCAACCTTGCTATGGCTCTCTGGCGCCTTTGATGGAAATCTGGGGTCACCGATTAAGAGGCTGTCTGGATGAGAAGATCCCTTAAAGATGGTGGTTGGTTGGTTCTTTGGTTGATAGGTGGATGAGGGTGGTCGACTCTTCTTGGATAGAGATTGTTGCTCCTTTGAAGATTGTCGATTGTCATTGTTCCCTCTTTTTTTTTGGTGGAAGAAGAAATCCTTTTATTTATAGAGAACCGAGCACATATGCGATGTGCATTCGAGTTCCTGAGATATGCAAAAATATGCCGTTATTGCACGGTGCAGGCTTCTGCGGCACTAACACGTGGCAGACATTGAGATTCCCCTCAAACGAGATCTCTGGTGGTTATAAACATATCGAAGGAGCTGACACATGGCACATGCTGATTTGCTTGCTCGGATACAGCCGAGTAAATTTTGGGATTTTATCCTAGATTTGGAGTCTAATTGATCCTCGTCTAAGATTTAAATCAATCTGATATGATATCAATCATGATTTAATCCCAATCTTCTCTGCAAGAGGCAGTTTAAACAAACCAATTAGGGTGGACCCATGCTTCCTGTGCTCTGGTGAGGATTAAGTGCTACTGTGCTTATAGGGCGACGAGTAGACCGTGCTTCTCGAGACGACGGAACCTCTGTGCTTTTCGGCTACGAGTGGACTTGGCTTCGAATGATGACGAGACTTATGTGCGTATAGAGCAACTTATGAAGCTGTGTTTGGGCTACCAGAGTCACTGTGTTGTAGGTGTAATCCCCCTATATTTATATATGATTTTATTTAATTTATTTCAAGATTTATAGTATTTTTAGGAAATTAATATGAGAGAGTTATATATATATATATATATATAATTATATATATATATATATATATATATAATATATATATATGATATTCCTTTAAAAAAACAAATATATATATATAATATATATATATTATATATATATTATATATTAATATATATATGATATGCCTTTAAATATTAGTGGAAATTATACTTCCTTTGAATAGTGAGTATTAGATATTTTTATAAATTTTATATAATATTGGGATTTATTTGTATACCTAGGTGTGTGTGTATAAATACCATATATATATAATAAGGTGAACAGTGCTCGTATAAACCCGACCCCCATATTCCGCTGCAATGAAGTAAAACAAAATGCAGGCTTGGGAATTTAATTCCCCATCAAATCAACCTAAAAATCTTCTGCATGATCCTAATAGGATTCTCCACGTAATCCCAACCTCAATTTGGTATATATTCGGATATCTAATCCGAATTAAATCCAAATTTAAAACCCAAGTATAAAAGAACCCGACGAGTGAAACTCCAAATAAAGCTAGAAAATTTTGACTACTACTGCGTTCGAGACCCCCAAGTGAACCCTATTTGCCATTGATTGTCGTAGAACAGAACAGTTTTATAGGAGGACTGAACTTTAACTCACAATTACAAACTCGCTTGAACAAAAGAGAGCCTAGGAACAAAACCTAGGAAAAGCAATCTAAGTACAATTATTTAGTTTTGATTCTGGAGGGTGACGGTAGAGGCTCAGGAAAGTGCTATCAACTCTGCCTTACTCCTTGGACGATCGAACGCAACCTCGACTCTGGCAAAGAAATGCTTTCTCTCTCTGTATGTCTCTGTGTGTGTGCAAGGGAATAGCACCTTGTTATTTATAGGAATTCATGAGTAATGGGGTATACAGCCACGTGGCTAATTTTGGGCCACAACTTGTAACTGTGCCTCGAGAAGTGGGCAGCTAGGGATTGGTTAAGATTGATCATGATCTATTTGTTGTACTGAATCTGAACTGTTAGGACTTGGTCAATTTCTGCCACATGTCTCAACTGCTACTCTGTGGCGAGCCGTATGAATAATGCATCCTGGCTGAGCCGTATGAAGGACTGTCCCATAGCCGAGCCGCATGAAGAGTGTCTCATGACCGGGTCGCATGAAAGTTATCTCATGACCGAGCCGCATGAAAGTGGTCTCATGACTGAGCCGTATGAGGGAGGTCTCATGACCGAGCTGCATGAGAGTGGTCTTATGACTGGGCCGCATGAGAGTTGTCTCATGACCGAGCCGCATGAGAGTGGTCTCATGACCGAGCCGCATGAGAGAGGTCTCATGACCGAGCCGTATGAGAGTGGTCTCATGACTGAGCTGCATGAGAGTAGTCTCACGACTGAGCCGCATGAGAGTGGTCTCATGACTGAGCCGCATGAGGGAGGTCTCATGACCGAGCCGCATGAAGGTCGCATAGGCGATCCGCATAAAGAGTTGTCTTTTGAATTTGTGAACTGTGCCAGATATCATGATAATTTTCTCATCTTTTTAGGATCATGTCATGTCTTGTCTTTATGTCAGAGCCATCATCTCTGTCAGAGCTGTCGACTTTATGTCAGAGTAATTATGGCCAGCTGCTTAGGCTGATTTCGAACCGCATAAGGTTCTCAGCTATTTGTGGGCCGCATGAAGATTTCTGAGCCGCATGAAGCTTTCTGGATTTTTTGAGCCGTGTGGAGCTTCCTGGGATTTGAGCCGCATAGAGAATCCCCTTCTTTCCTTGCGCTTGTGAAGGATCACATCTCACAAGTCAAAGACATCTCGATCAACCTTTGCACTCGCTTTATTGGCCCGGGAATCCCGAGCACACGAATGTGTAGGTATCATGTTTGCTCCCTGATGCGGGGCTAGTAAAAGCATTTGCCCTCGATCAATGTTAGGAGATTCTTGAGAACCACCCTGCCTGTTTGCCGCCGGGGGCTGGACACGGGCAATTCTGTACAACTTTCCATCAGAGGCCCGCTTAACAGTTAGCGAGACTCTCTGATGGTCAGAGGTTGGGACAGCTGACTGAGCTCGACGAGCCCGCGCTGTCCTAGACTTCTTCGCTGTAGCATCCGAGGGTGCGTAGAAGGAAGAGTCAAAGTTGGAGAACTACCCTGTCCGTTTGCCACCGGGGGCTGGACACGGGCGGTCCAGTACAACTTTCCATCAGAGGACCGCTTAACAGTTAGCGGGACTCTCTGACGGTCAGAGGTTGGGACAGCTGACTGAGCTCGACGAGCCCGCGCTGTACTAGACTTCTTTGACTTAGCACCCGAAGGTGCGTAGTAGGAAGAGTCCAAGTTGGAATGAGGGAAGGGAAGTTGGTACCCTTTTCGAAGGAGGCAAGGGGGCTCTATTTATAGAATAGAGTGAGCCCTTTCTTCTTCTCCTTTCCGATATTGGACTAAAAGTAATATTTTCCATGCTTCTACACCGTCGTCGCTGTTAGACTATCGGAGTGCCACAGCAAGTCGCCGTACAGCCCTCGACCCGATAGCAAACAGGGGATCGCCCTGTTGTAGCCGAAGCCAGGTACCCCCTCTCGTGCCTATTTTTCTCTGATTCTGTTCAATCAATTTTGCTTCTGCAAGTTCCTGTTAGCAGCCAATATAACCCTCTTTGAATCCCTTCAAAAGGATTTGGAAATAACCCATTGTATCGACCTAGATCTTGATGCAAAGTCGGGTCAAAATCTGTTCGAAAACAAAACAGAAAATCTTTCTCAAACCCCAACTTGGAAGCTAAATTCTAATTTATACATTAGGGTTTTCGAAAAACTAATTTTCACAGTTGTAGACAACCTATTCAGGAGTAAAACCTAATTCGTAGATTGTAAATTCATTGTGTGTACAGAAAGTTATTGATTTCAAACTTTCGAGAAAAACTGTTTTAAAAACTGAAAATTTTTAGAACTTTCCCCGATACGGCGTGCGCTCTGACAAACAGGGTGGCGTGTTCGCACACTATATGCATCGAAAGGCGTGTATGGATGTTGTCGACGTGTGGGAACTGATGGAACTCGATTTCGTTGCACGTGTACGACGAAATCAGTACGTATCCATCAAGATACCCCATATCGATCTTTTGCAAACTTGGTCATAACATCGTGTACATTCATTGTATCAAGACGAAACTTACGCCAGTAGGATCGTATCAAAATTTTGGTCCTGTGTTCCATGTTTGGTCCGATTCTGATAAGGTCGACCGGAACGCCTATTTGGCGGGCCCACGACCCGACCAACGGGCAAAATTGTGCACGGCCCGTTGTAATCCAACTTTGGACAAATGGTTAGGTTTGTCACCTCAAACCGGACTCGTAGACTTACAATTTGACGACTTTAGAGACCATAAACATTGGCACGTGTTTCGGTGCAAAACGGGTCCAACGACGGACATCGTTTTGACCCGAAATTATGATTTTGCCCCTGTTCCAGAATTGGACTTTTGGACAGGTATTTTCTAGATATATCTTTTATACCGGAAATGTTCTTGATGTTTATTTCACCATCCGGAGCCGTTCGTGGATTTTGAGTTTTTATTGCTGACGTACTTGATTGTCGGATTGTCATTCCTGTACCACCAAGCAAGATACCTTGCCACCTTACTATGTGATTTACTTATTCTTATTTTTAATTATTATATTCAGAATTACTTATCTGTTGTTAGTATTATATCACTGTGCGTCCAAGTCACACTTGGGTACAAGCGACTATATTGGTCGTTTTACTTGCTTTTGTTTTATTCTCTTACATTGACTTAGCCTAGTGACTACCCATTGACGATGAGGTATTGGTAAATCTCATACGACCTTGACACATGATCATCACGAGTTGTGAGTCACATATAGGACATGTACCCGCGTAGTCGGCTGGCCACCTGTAACACCCAGTTTTTCAGAAGAGGGTAATTTTGAAATTTTGTAATTATAATTATTATTTAATGGTATTTATTTCATGTTATGATTTTTAGTGATTTTTAATTATTTTTAAACTATTTAAACTCACGACTTATGATTTGGTGCCTTGCTAGTGTTCATTTCCAGATTGAGGGATATTTTAGTCATTTTTGTAATTTTAAGAATTATTTGGGATTATTAATTATTATTTAGATTTAATAGAATTTATTTGAATTTTTGGGATTTATTTTGACATTGTTTGGACTAGATTGATTTTTGGCTAGTTTGGACTCATGTAGACCAACCTAGGAGCTAACCCTAGTTAGTTGGCCTTGGTTAGGTCAAGTGACTCTAGTCTAATCTAGTATGACTTAAGTTAGTAGTTATTGATTCATTAGAAATTTAATTAGGAATTTAGGAATCAAGTGTTTTGATAAATGGCTTGTGGTTTCACAAGTCATTTTGTGACTAAACTTGATAGGACTAGCTAACCTAGCTCAAACCCCACCCAAACCCAACATGGCTGACCAGCTAGGTTTAACCTAGGGATTCCCCCCTATTTAATCCCTCCTAGATTTTAGGGCTAGCCTCTTTTAGGGTTTATCCAAAGTTCTAAGGAAAGAGGTGAGTCTCATCTTCCAAAAATTATTAAAAATCTATTTTGAATCCTTTTTCCTTCAAACCAATTTCATTAGGACCTAAAATTCATCCTCTTGCTGCTGGAATTAATTGTTTGCAGAAAGACAACAATTTGAGGGAGTTTTGGAGCTTAGAGAACCACTTTCTATTGAGTCTTTTTGGGGATTGTGCAACCATAGGTAATTTCTCTATTACTCATTGAAACTCTGTTATTATTCCACATCTAGAGACCCATAGGCATAACCCAGCTGTAGGAATAGGTAACCCTAGGGTTTGAGCACTGTACGTGTCCGTATCGGACACGCATCAGTCACTAGCCTTAGGTGTTTGACAAAATGCCTCAATGAGCATTTTGTATTGATTTTGATTTTGTGTTTGAATAGAAATCATCTTTGTGTCGTCGCTTACACGTTTTTAGGACACTGAGGTGGTTCATATGTCGCGTTGTGTCATTCTGGACACGTGCACACGAGGGTGTGTGTGCGCGCGCGCACAGGCGGCGTGTCCTGCCTCTCGGGGTGGATTCTTCGATGGACACAGCGACTCAGGTCATGCCACTTGGCGTGGGCCAAGGGGCAACGACTGACATGAGTCCCTCCAAATCTGAGATGCTCTCGTGTCGTGTCGGACACGAAATCATGTGTGCACGGGGACATACTGTGTGGTCGAGTGTTCTGGATTTGGTTTCTGTTGTTTAATCACTTTTAAATGTTCTTAAATTATGTTTTAATTATGGGTTGGACCCTAAATACCATGTTTAATCCCTGTTTATATAGGGTTACATATTTGTTTGGGTTAAGGTGGTGTTTAGGCTCGAAAATAGGTTCATTTGACAGTTCACTGATACATGGCTGATACTACATTTCCTGTATTTTTCCAACCCATTTAATCCACTGTTCTACTGTGTTTTCTTCAACTAAATTTGATCTCCCATGTTACCTATCATGCTAGCTAAGTATGTTCATACAAGAATTGAAATGGTATAGTGTGTTATAAGAATTGGCATGTTGGTTGGAATGTTGAATGCATTAACCTGAGAATGGATGCCATGTTTAATTTCCTAAACCTGAGATTTTGAAGATAGGTATTAGCTGATTGCTTTTGGTTATACCTGAGATTACCTGTGTTGCACTGTTGTTTCTTCTGAAACTTGGAGATGGTTATGTTACACTGTCTTCTTTTGATTTGTAATTAAATATGTTAACTTCCTTTTCCTGTCACTATAGTTCATTATTTCCTTCACTGCCTAATATCTGAGAACTTCAATACATGCCATTGTTTCCTGATTAACTTTATTTTATTGTGTTCAATGGTTGTTTATCTAAATACCCAAATCCTGAGAATGAGTTACTGATTTCTGATTTTTCCAAACTTTTAAACCTGAACATTGCCATCTATTTAAACCTATTTGATATTGATAAATGTGTGGTTTAAAACCCTAAATTGATTCTCCTAGTTGTAATCTAACTGTGGGTTGAGTTTTGTTTGTTTTGGTTGTGTTTTGAGTTGGAATGGGGTTTGAATCGAGTAGGCTGAAAACTGAACTGTGGTGATTGACATAGTGGTTCCCTTTCTTCTTCTTCCTATTACTGTTATCATGTCACACATTCTGAACACATTTCCCTTTTCTTTTCCTTCTTCTTAACTGAATAATGAGTGTAGCCTTAATGCAAAATCTGAGCTTTAGTTCTAGTACAAAACCTGAGGTTGTTTGAACTGAAACTGGGTTCAGTTTCATCACTGTTTGATACATGAATTAATCTCCTTTCCTTCCTTTGTGCAGTCTAATTACTCACTGTTCTACATTGCTTTCACTGTACACTGTTGGGAGTATTTTCCTGCACTTGGTATACACAACACACACACTCTTCACTTTTAATTCCTGCATATTTCCATGTGACACTCTGCTCACTGTTACCTATATTTCCTGTGCACATGACACACACAACTCTTAATATGTTCACTGTCACATTTGTAAATTCCTGCACTTTGCCATGTACACACACTATCTTCTCTTCACTTGTTCACTGTCATATTTGTATTCCCTGTACCTTAGTTTCATACACACACACATGATATGGTTACTTTCCTGTCACTCTATACACACACCTTCATACATGAGCCACATAGCCTTGTGTTTTCCCTATTTTTATGTAAAGGCATTTATATTTTGTAATGTCAATATGTGATGTTGTGTGGGTTACACATATAGTCTTTGGGTTATATTTTCTAAGTTATATTATATAGGGATACATGTGTAGGTATATATATGTGTAGATGTGATATTGTGTGAATGAATATATATCTATATATGTTTCCTTGCTAACTAGTGAGGTAGGTTTACTTTTAGCCTAGTTTATGTACTATATTGTATTGTGGTGTTATGTATGAGTATAGTGAGGTTGTAGACTAGCTAAGGGTTCTAGAATTTAGCTAAGCTAATTGGTGATGTAAATCGTATAGGCTTGTCTAGCCTTGTTAGGCATGGTGCTAGCTAGTATAGGTTGTAATAGCCTAGTTTAGACTTAACTAGACTAGTTGACCTAGTTTGACTTCTAGGGTTGACCAAAGTTGACCAAGAGTTGACTTTGGCCTAGATTGACTTAGAATCTTGTAGAATGCATAGTAGGACTCCATTTTGCTATTCTGGACTTGTTGTGACTTGTGCTGTTCTGTTTAGGAGCCAGACACCACTCCTTGGACAGTACGATTCATATCGGACACTCAGATACATGCGAGTACATTCTCTGATCATTTCATATCCTGCTTAGAATTATTTCCTGCAGTAGATTACTTTACTTATACTGGCACGTTGGTCACACGGATTGGTACTATATGGATCCCTTCTTGAGATGTTATCCTTAGGGAGGATCGGGTACTCTATGTTCTGTGCGTTTCACCTACATAGTGTATCACTATGCTTCGTTAATTCTTCGATCACTTGTGACATATACTCTTATGATCACAGAGTCTTCCTAGAATCCTTATCCCATTTATGGGACTACTATGTATCACCTTCGGGGTCTATCACCTTCGGGGGCTTATCACCTTCGGGGTCTACCACCTTCAGGGTCTGTTACATAGCATCATATAACATAACCTGGCTGGATCCTTGTGTATTGATTGGGGGTACGGGGGAGTATAAATGGACATGTGAATAATACACCAGTAGTGTAGCATCAGAATCATTCCATAGTGTAGCATCAGAATCATCCCAGGCCATTTACATATTCATATTGTACTCTGACTCACTAGCCACATGTTAGCTCTCTATTTATATTAGATATTTCTATTACAGCTTTCTCTCTCTGTTTACAAACTGCACTTCTTTCAGTACTTGTATCTTACTTTACTGCATGTCTATATTTTCTAACCTGCTATGATCTGTTGAGATGTACTGTACTCGCTCCTGTTCTGACTGGACCTGTTGAAAATATTATAGAGGACGAGGAGGAGGCTTGCCTGGACACTTACTACGGGGCAGCCTTAGATGACACCTGCGAGCTGGACCCTCAGGAGGACCCAGCTCTAGCTGAGGAGATCACCCCGACTGCCTAGACTAGATAGTTAGGCTATTATCTTTATGTAGTTGGATTATGTCAGTTAGACTTTATTTGGAGATCAGTTGTATATATTCTTTTATCTGAGACCTTGTATTGCTGGGATTATCTTAGACTACTGTTTTATCTATTTCATTTCCTTGAGTTCTATTTCATATCGTGCTATCTCTTCCTTAGTTGTGATTGAGTTTACTATTGCTATTGTCACCCCCATTTCGGGGAGTATAAACTGTTTAGATAGATATTGTTAGATGTATGTTGACCTAGGACAGCGTTCTACCACCGACACTGCGGCGTAGGCTGGGCGTTGTTACGTTCTCGTACCCTCACAGTGGGTGCGGGTCGTGACACCACCGATACGTATGGAGCGTACGACAGATAGGAGTAACTGCCAATAGAATTGCATGTTAGAAGACTTGGCAGTTACTAGAGGTTCTTATCAGTCATGGAGATGATGATACTAGGTATTGGGTGGGGAGAACAATACCTGACGTATGGGCTTCTTTGCACTTCCCTGATTACCTGTGCGCTCCTCCGGAGACGCAGGCTCCAGGTGCCCTCTGACGTTTTCCAGAGCATTATGGACGTACCCCCTTGCACATGATGCCTTCTAACGATCTTCGGACGTTACGGACGTAGGCCCATGGTTCCCTATACGGGAACTATGACGATCCCATCTACAGCCAGGGCTCATGCGTCGAAAGATTGTATCTCAACTACATGTTCACAGTAGAATGGTTAGGAACCCTATTGCATGCATCCCCTTTTACTCTCTATTATATATCACAGTTTATATAGCATGGTATTTTCTTGTATCTTGTTACGTCCCTCTGAGGACCTGGTTATCTCTCCAGGGTTAGACAATTTCCCGCAGGAGTACGGTGCGGCACTAGATCCTTCATACATTGATGACGAGGCATCTCCTGTTGAGTTCTAGTCTATTTATTTATTGAGACATTTAGTGGACATCGTTTATATCTCTTTTCTTTCTATTTTGTGGAGGTTGGGCTACGATCATTTGAGACTATTTTCATAGTTGTTTGGAGTGGGTATGTCCAGTCGGCTATCTCTTTGATACACTCATTTATTATTTGGACTCTATTATCTTCTGTGTTGAGTTGTGATGAGATTAGATGATTATATTCTGGCATGTGATTATTTTATATTTACAGCTTATGTATGTATACGAGAATTTCATATATTGGAGTATTCTTCGTATATGTGCAGCTGGCATGTCTACATACTCGGTCCTAAGTATTTTGAGACTGGAGCGTTACATGTTTTTGTGGTGGCCCATGAAGGTCAGAAAATATTGTTGGGTTACATGACTATAGCCAACAAGCCTGCATATAGGAATAAGAATAGTATGTCATCCAGAACTACTACCTCCTTTGACCTCCAAGCTTTTCAAATTTCCTTTGACTACTAGAATTACCTCATATCTAACCTTTCTTAATATCATCCTACTTTCTTCATGCCAATAGTATGAATCTAAGAAGCGGATGCACTTTTGCCTTGGCTCTCACATCTGGTG
This sequence comes from Iris pallida, assembly GCA_029216955.1. Taxonomy (NCBI): domain Eukaryota; kingdom Viridiplantae; phylum Streptophyta; class Magnoliopsida; order Asparagales; family Iridaceae; genus Iris; species Iris pallida. The sequence continues at coordinate 28,644,729 of JANAVB010013397.1, forward strand.
AAGAGGCTACCTCGGAGTGACAGAATCCTCCGATGACTCCAGTGACATTGTACCAGCCCGGACAGTCGCAGTCTACTACGACTCCAACGACGATGCACCCAGAGATCGAAGCACCCCCAGTCATCCAGGCTAGACATACCACTACTGTGCCACCAGAAGGGAATGCACCATTACCTCCACCACCACCATTCCCTCAGCAGTTTCCACCACAGTCAGGCCCTCAAATGCCTCCACCATCGACTAATGGAAGCCCTACTTCCCAGTTTATGTATGCCATGATACAGGCTCAGTGGCAGCAGATTGAGATGATGAGACAGACTATGATGGCAGCATTGGCTAGACCTCCACCTCCATCCCGACACCAGCACCAGCATGGACTCTGCATCCTTATGAAGGCTCTATCAAGAACTTCACAGACATGAACCCCAAGGCCTTCAGAGGAACGGAGAAGCCACTAGAGGTGTCTTAATGGCTTATTAGCACAGAGAAGTTACTGAAGGCATCCCAGTTACCAGCTCAAGATTGGATGACAGCAGTAGACCTACTATTAGAAGATAATGTCCACCACTGGTGGAAGGCGGAAGAAAGACAACTAGGTACTGGGATCACCTGGAACCAGTTCTATGATCTATTCTATGAGAGATTTTTTTCCCCATCCATGTTCGAGACGGCCTATATGACCAGTTCCTTCATCTGAAATAAGGAAATATGATCGTTGATGAGTATGACTCAGAGTTCAATCGCCTGAGTAGATTTGGTGCGGGACTGATCCCGACCAAGTTAGAGAAGGCATGGAGATTCCATCAGGGGCTTACACCAGAGCTCAAGTCTTATACGACTACATAGTCTCGAGTCTCCCATTCAGCTGTCTTAGAAGAGCTCGTGCTTAGGAGATTCTTCACAAGGAGCAGCAGCAAACATCGAGACGCCATACACCAGCAGTTACACCAGCCCGAGCTACTCAGGAGGACCTATCAGGAGGCCCACAGGACAGTTCCAACAGAGGCCCTCGCCTTATCCGAAGTATGTTTGCCACTACTGCGGAAAGCAAGGACACCTTCAGAACGACTGCAGGACTCACCTTGGGTTGTGCTTGAGATGTGGATCCAACCAACACATGCTCAAGGACTGTCCAGAGCAACAGATGATAGTACATGTACGACAGAAGCCGAGGCCTACAGCCCCAGTACTTCCAGCACCACGGCCTGCAGTAGGAGCACCTCGTCCACCATTGCCTTCTCAAGGCGTACAGTACAACAAGGCCAGAGCTCAGGGCCCGGGACATAATTATGGACAGGCATTCTCGCTTGCCGTTGAGGATATAGAGACAAAGGCAGAGGTCATAGCAGGTATGGTTTTAGTTGCTTCATTTCCTGCCATTACTTTGTTTGAAATAGGAGCCACGCATTCATTCATAGCCCCTAGTTTTGCCACTAGACACAGCATTCCCATCACACCCTTATCTAAGATATTAGAATCCTCACTAGAAGAGGAGTTGTACCTGTTAGTGGTGTTTATAGACTTTATCCTGTAGTAATATGTGGTAAAGAGATGAAAGCACGACACCTTGTATTTCATATGCCTACGTTCGATGTGGTTCTCAGAATGGACTGGTTGAGCCAGCATTTTTCTCTTATAGACTGTCATTGGAGCAGTATTATCTTTAGACCACCAAATGCGATGGAGTTCGAGTTCTGTAACGCCCGAGTCCCAAAATACTTAGGACTAGGAACGTAGACATGCCAGCTGTAAACATACGAATCCAATATATGGAAACCTCGTATGAATACATAAGCTGTAAAATGTAATAAATCCAATAGTAATCTAATCTCATCCATAAAATGAAAGAATAAAAGATATGTCATAAATCACTTCGAATAATCGTTGTACAAGATGTTAGGCGGAGACAGATCCACTACCAACCAAATTAAAGAAAAGAAGTACATGTCATATGAAATGATTTGGCAAAAGTAGCAAGAAAGACCCAAGGCACGTCATCTTCGAAGGGATGGAGAAGATCACGATCTCGACTAGAATACCTGCGGAAGACAAGAACACACACCTAGAGAGATAACCAGGTCCTCAGAGGGATGTAACAAGACACATAATATCATGCCACAATACTGAATATAAACTACTCAATAAATAAGTCAATTGGATTATAACATGGTCCAATACACACCATTGAATTAGCGTACCATCCCCCAAACCAAACAAGGATAGGATATGGCACCCTAGTTCACGATGACGTATCTTTCTATACTGTGGATCCAATATGGTATCCGGACCACAACAAGGTTCAGTACCTTCTCATCGGAGTAGTGAGCCACACCGACAACCAAACAAGGACAAGATGTGGAAAATTAGTCTGCAACAAGTTACTGTTCCAAGCCACGATCAGATACAAGTACCCAAACCAAGAGTACTCATACCTAACGGATAAGGTATCCTAACCAGTCTAAGTGAATGCAGTTTTAAAAACATCCTCCAACGCATGGGCCCTAGCTAAAATAGGATCGACATGGTCCCCCTTTGGGGCACCAAAGGTCCAATCAGTAAGAGCATGACGTTTCGAAGAACGTCAGTGGCCGTCAGTAAAATAAAGGTCATCTCATACCATATCTCCAGCGGAGCATCCGTATCACAAAAGGAAAGTGTATAGTAGCCCATACACTAAGGAATTGTCCTCCCCGCCCCATGCCTACTATGTTATATCCACAATATATAACCTCTATTAACCGCTAAGTCAAACTAATCATGCAACACTATTAGCGGTTAATTCTATCGTGCTGCTTATACGTACTGGTGGCCAGCCAATCACATACGTCCGACTTCTACATGCGACTCGCGACTTCGTAGCAAAAACGTGTCAAGGCCAATGAATGTAACAGAACATATGGGTGGTCCCTTAAATCTAAGTTTAAATTTGCATAAAAATAATAAGTGCAGGAATAGAACTACACTATATAATCTACAATGTAGCACAGTTTATTTTGCATAAAAATAAATAATGAATAAATGCATGAATATGAGCTAAAGTAAAATAAACAGCTAATGGTAAGGTATCTTGCCTGGTGTGTCGCCTGGTGTGGTGTGATGATCTGAAAGTTCTGATCGGTTTGACTAGCCAGGGTTGATGTGGAGAGTCTGGTTCCCCAAGGAAATATGAATATCAGATTAGTCATGGTTAATGGTGATAATTTAGGAGTATTGGAGTAAATACTATTTTTAGAATTATAATTGTAAAATTTGAAAATGTCTTATTAGTAAAAAATATGTTTTGGGTTAATACTCACAAATAAAAAAAATACTTCTTAGGCTAAAACCTAAGTTTTGGCAAAATTAGGATTTTATTTTTTGTAAAAACTGTATTTAAAATACTTTATAGTACTAGAAATTTTGTTTATAGTTTGAAACGTATTTTTTGATAGAAAGGTACCACAATAATAATCTTAAGTTCAAGCCATATCTATAGTATCATAAAATAATATAAATTTACTTTTCATATAAATAATCAAATTTTTAAGAATATATAATACATCTATCATTTAAATAAACAAGATGATCAATACCAATGCTAATAATACATATACAATTACTAAATTATCAAAATCTACTATATACTAATTTATATATTCTAAAAATTGTGAATCTACTTCTAACCTGATTTTTTTTCTTTTCATTTTTTTACAGAAAATAATAAAAAGTAGTTATAGTACAAAAATAGTATTACTTTGTAGTTATATACATGTAATTCTAGTAAATGTTTTAACATTGTTAATAAACTTACACAAAAAAACTAAAGGAAACAAAGAAAGAAAAAACAGCAAAACAAAATAATAAAACAACAACCCAGCTTGAGTACAGCTGTTTGGATCCATACAAAACTAAGGAACTTCAAATGAAGTCACAGTAGAATAAAAAGATAGAGGAGAGAGAGAAAGAGGCCTTCCTCTTAAAAAAAAAAATGTGATGCGCACTCTGTTAAGTAAAAGCTCCCAAAAAAATAGGGAAAGAGAGAGGGAGCGAAGGAAGAGGAGAGGGGTTACCGGAGGGGAAGAAACGGGCGGAGGAGGAGAGCTTACTTGCGGTGGCCTATCCCGAGGTAGGCGGTGGAGAGCAAGACGCAGGCGACCAATATGGAATCTCGGCGGCTGGTCGCCGTACGGCAAGGGGGAGGCCGATTGCCGGGGCGTCTGCGCGGAGGGAGGCGCCGGCAGTACGGGAGGCAGCGGTGACGGGCGCTGTGGGTCGGAAGAAGGTGAGTTAGGTCTTTTCCTGGTTATTTTCTCTGGATGTGGTTTCGATGAGGGGTTTTGGGGCGACGCTGTTGGTGGCAGTGGCGGATATAAGGGTAATGGGCTTTGGTGGGTCGCCAGCCATCGTCGGGGTTGGCGGCTTCGGCCAGGAGGCGGGATGGTGTTCTGATGGTGAAGGCAGGGTGATGGTCGATTTATGGACGGGAGACAGTGGCAGAAATCTGCGTTGGTTCTAGGGCTGAGGTGGATCGACGGTGACAGACGATGATGGCGGAGTCGCTGGCAGAGCGACAGGATTAGGTTTAGGATTGAGTCATCATGGTCGGGAGTGTCCGACACGGCTGGATGGACGTCCGAAATTGTCGGACGGGACGGAATTATTGTATTTGTAATGGAAAAAAATATAATGGATGGAAGGGGCACGGACACGATGCACAATTCTGGTGGTAGATTTCTATGAAAGAAATAAGCAATGGGGGCTCTCTTTATATAGGAGGTAGGAGCTCCTTGTTGGATATGGATTAGGATAGTTTAAATTCCATAGTAGATAATTTTGTTTCTTAATTTAAATCAAATCAATAATATCTTTCCAAGATATAAACTAGATAATCTTATATTAAATTCAAAAACCATTTTAAAATTATTAATAAAATCAAATTTTGATTTAAATCACAATTGATACATTTATAATACTTTTTCATAAAATCTAAAATAATAACAAAAATAAAATTTGAAAATTAAGCTATATACATGAATTAATTTCATGTATTCGTATGTAATAGAATCTTCGCAAAAATATGGTTTTCTAATTTAATAATATATTTGAACGATAACCTTCTATAATGTAACATAAAATAAAGTTTTGGGAATCTCAATGTGACGCTTTTTTTACAACTTTAAAATATTTATCATATTTTATTTTGAAAACTATACTTCTCTTATATAGATAAAATCTATAACAAAAACGTTTTCTAAAAATATGTATCTCGCACATATTCGCACTCGACGAACAAGGACAAGTAAATAATTCAAAACGAACAATAGCAAATTAATTTAATTTAAAAAAATCTATAGTGAAAATTTAGGGGGTTTACATCCTATCCAACTTACAAGAATTTTGTCCTCGAAATTTAAGAATAATTAGGGTAGGTAGGTTTGAGGAGGTAGAAAGGGTTGATTGACAAGAACCTACGACTAAATCATTGAGCGAGGGCTTCGAAACAGAATTTAATGAAACGGTAATTTAGATATTTTAGTCAAAATAAAAAAATCAACAGTTGTAGTGTAGAGGATGGTCAATGCATGACAACCCATCAAAGCTACCATTTATCCTATAGACGTGCCACCTCATGAATGGACACTAACTTCTTCGATATCAGCGTTGATCTGTAACTAAATAAAAATTTCAATTCCAGTTCAATCTCATCACAATCAAAATACTCAATTATTTATCTAATTTAGCATTTTCCCTCATAAAATTTAAATTTCTTTGAAGCAGTTTCCCCCTTCCTTTATTCCAATTGATAACTATCATTAAAATAATCTCAAATACTACTTAAAAATTCTTGAAGCATACTTATGTATATATCGACCTTCAAACTAAAAAAAAATTCAACTCTCAACACAAAACAATTGATTCCTCAAAAATATGTTTTTATATGCGATATCTCATAATTAGAAATCTATTAAGTCATGATATTTTAATCTGCAGTCTTCATCTTTCAACATATCTATATATACATAATTATTTTCTCAAAATAGAATTTGTCATTTCATAATCTCCTCAAAAGTAGATATTCAATAAATCGATGCACCTTCTTTTTTCTATATATCTTTCCTCAAGCTTTTAATTTCCTCGGAAATTGAAATTTCAAATACCTTCAATCAAGTTAGTTGAAGTAAAAGTCAAACTATTCTAGAAAATTTGTACTTATTTATCAATGTACAGAAAATTTATCCTTAAGCACCAAAAATAAAATTCAGTTTCACATTTGATTAATCTCAAACCTTTTTGGCACTCGCATGTATACTATCCTTGATCATCTTATCTCATCAAAATAATCTCACTTTTCTTAATTCCATCAAATAGCACAATTTAACTCGTGTATCATAATCACACAATCATTTCATTTAACTATACTCCTAATATCCTCTAGGGCTTCCTAATCTAACCTCATTTCTAACCGAAGGGTGTCATGATACAATTTTCATCTCCGCACAAGGGTATCAAAGGAAACAAGGGTTGCATGAATCATATTAGAGTAAAAATAAAATTCTCAATGAGTGGAGTAAACAATCGAGAGGAAACTACGGTTAGGTTCGATGATTTGTGTTAAGGGTTGGACAATAAATAAGGGTCACTAATTATCGCACAAAAAGTAAAAGATGCTATGGGTCTAAGTAAATCAAGATAAAGCACGAGATATTGAATATCAAGCAAATCAAGGATAAAACAAATTAGAGACTCCGGAGGCATGATTCCTATGGAAAAGATAGTCTTCTAGGTTAGTGTATGGTCATGGAATGGTTCTATGATTTTCAAGTGTCAAACGTTTAGAAGGTCACGATGATAGATCTAGGGTTTGAGAAAGAAGGACGAGTAACTCAGGATGTGAATGGGTTGGTAATGGCTATTTACAGTTGCGTATAAGGACAGCTAAAAGGGGACACTCTTTGTCTATCCAACAAATACGAGTGTCTTTCTAAAATAGGTGAAAGACAAAAACAATAAAAAGTTCGAAGAAGATATTATTGAATACGAATACGTGGTTCAAAGGCGACTAGATAATTTCAAAAGAGAATTGCCAAGGGAATCGTGGATGAGATTCTAGAGGGCAAGTTTAACTATGTCTCAATCCACGTAGAACGATAAATGAAAAGTGAACCAAAGTGCACTAGGTTGATTAGATCATCATGCACCGGTTCTGATTAGACATTATGTTAGCGAGCACGGTCTCAATAGCATGTGTCTTGAACAAGTTTGATAACGGTTAAATTTGCAAAACTAGGCTATACTAGCCAATTTAGTAAAGATGGTAGAAAAACATAGGCATGTGAGATTAAGATCGAAAGAGAGTAGAATTAGTTTAAACTCCTTAAGAATCTAAGTCATGTCCAGTGTTGGTGCTTATACAGTCGTCCTACTGTTTTGTTGTCTAAGGCTTAGTTAAGGTCATAAGGAAGGTTAGGTCGTAAGGCATTCTACCCAACTTACAAGGGTTAAACTAGTAGGGACAATGGAACATGTCTAACTAGTATAAGTCACCATCTTAACCTCTAGCAAGCACAAAAGCAAAATAAGAATCATGATAGCAAGATGCAAATCGATGAGTCAAGCGGTAGTTCGAAATAGAATAGAGGAAAGAGGTCAAGTATGTGGATGAGATCCTGGACTCAAATCCTATACGCAGGCTTGATTGGTACGGTAAAGTAACCAAACAATTTATCTTGACCTTCATGGGCACCACAAAAATATGTAACGCCCCAGTCCCAAAATACTTAGGACTACGAACGTAGACATGCCAGCTGTATACAAACGAAGTATACTCCAATATATGGAAACCTCGTATGAATACATAAGCTGTAAAATACAGTAAATCTAATAGTAATCTAATCTCATCCACAAAATAAAAGAACAAAAGATATATCATAAATCACTTCGAATAATCGTTGTACAAGATGTTGGGCGGAGACATATCCATTACCAACTAAATTAAAGAAAAAAAGTACATGTCATATGAAATGATTTAGCAAAAAGTAGAAACAAAGACCCAAGGCACGTCATCTTCAAAGGGATGGAGAAGATCACGATCTCGGCTATAATACCTGCGGAAGACAAGAACACGCACATGGAGAGATAACCAGGTCCTCAGAGGGACGTAACAAGACACATTATATCATGCCATAATACTGAATATAAACTGCACAATAAATAAGTCAATTGGATTATAACATGGTCCAATATACACCATTGAATTAGCGTACCATCCCCCCAACCAAACAAGGACAGGAGATGGCACCCTAATTCATGATGACGTATATTTCCATGCTATGGATCCAATATGGTATCCGGACCACAACAAGGTTCAGTACCTTCTCATCGAAGTAGTGAGCCACACCTACAACCAAACAAGGACAAGATGTGACAAACTAGTCCACGACAAGTTACTATTCCAAGCCACGATCAGATATAAGTATCCAAACCAAGAGTACTCGTACCTAACGGATAAGGTAGCCTAACCAGTTTAAGTAGATACAGTTTTAAGAACATCCTCCAACGCATGGGCCCTGGCTAAAATGGGATCAACATAGTCCCCCTTGGGACACCAGAGGCCCAATAAGTAAGAGCATGACGTTTCGAAGAACGTCAGTAGTCGTCAGTATAATAAGGGTCATCTCACACCGTATCTCCAGCGGAGCATCCGGATAACAAAAAGAAAGTGTATAGTAGCCCATATGCTAAGGAATTATCCTCCCTGCCCCATGCCTACTATGTCAAATCCACAACACATAACCTCTATTAACCGCTAAGTCAAACTAATCACGCAACACTATTAGCGGTTAATTCTATCGCATGGCTTATACGTACTGGTAGCCAGCCAATCACGCATGTTCGAGTTCTACATGTGACTCGCGACTTCGTGGCAAAAACGTGTCAAGGCCAATGAATGCAACACAACATATGGGAGGTCCCTTAAATCTAAGGTTAAATTTGCATAAAAATAATAAGTACTTGAAATAGAACTACACAGTATAAGCTACAATGTAGCACAGTTTATCTTACAAAAAAAATAATAAATAAATTCATGAAAATGAGCTAAAGTAAAATAAACAGCTAATGGCAAGGTATCTTGCCTGGTATGTCGCCTGGTGTGGTGTGATTACCTAAAAGTTTCAATTAGTTCGAATAGCCAGGGTTGATGTGGAGAGTCTGATTTCCCAAGGAAATATGAATATCGGATTAGTCATGGTTAATGGTGATAATTTAGGAGTATTGGAGTAATTACTATTTTTAGAAATATACTTATAAATTTTGAAAATGTCTTATTAGTAAAAAATATGTTTTTAGTTTAAAACTCACAAATAAAAAAAACTCTTTTTAGGCTAAAACCTAAGTTTTGGCAAAATTAGGATTTTACTTTTTGTAAAAACTATATTTAAAATACTCTATAGTACTAGAAAATTTATTTATAGCATGAAACGTATTTTTTGATAGAAAGTACCACAATAATAATCTTAAGTTCAAGCCATATCTATAGTATCATAAAATAATATAAATTTACTTTCTATATAAATAATTAATTTTTTAAGAATATATAATACATCTATAATTTAAATAAACAAGATGATCAATACCAATGCTAATAATACATATACAATTACTAAGTTTTCAAAATCTACTATATACTAATTTTTATATTCTAAAAATTGTGAATCTACTTCTAACCTGAATTCTTTTCTTTTTATTTTTTTACAGAAAATAATAAAAAGTAGTTATAGTACAAAAATAGTATTACTTAGTAGTTATATACATGTGATTCTAGTAAATGTTTTAATATTGTTAATAAACTTACATACACAAAAAACTAAAGGAAGCAAAGAAGAAAGTGTAACGCTCCAGTCCCAAAATACTGAGGACTAAGTACGTAGACATGTCAGCTATATATATACGAAGTATACTCCAATGTATGGAACCCCCGTATGTATACATGAGCTGTAAAATACAGTAAACCAGGATAACTAAATCTCATCCACCAAAATAAAGAATAATAATATAATCAACTATGAATTTGTCATTCGTACATGTAATTGGGCGGAGACAAATCCACTTCCAACTATTTTAGATGAAAGAAAATATATAAGAAAATGATCAAAAAAATGGCAAGACGAACCAAGTGCAATCTCTTCGAAGAAATAGAGAAGATCACAGTCCTGGCTAGAACACTAGCGAAAAGGCACAAAGCACACACCTGGAGAGATCACCAGGTTCTCAGAGGGACTTAACAAGATACATAAAGAACATGCCATATAAACTAAATATAAAATCTGTCATAAAGTCACAATGTAAGGTAAAGTGTCCCAACCATAACACGGCCCAATATCCCATCATCGAAACGGTAGACTACCCCTACAACCAAACAAGGACAAAGGGGTAATGCACTATTCCGTGATATGATATTGCCCCATACCTTGACTAGAACGAAGTGTGACATGACTTTAACTATGGTCACCTAACCAATCTACTATGCAATTTAGAAGACATCTCAAGGCTGACTCCCCTAGGATAAGGTAACAACTCACAACACGCACACGTCAAGTACTAATACTATCAGCCAGCATAACTCGAGGCTAGCGGCTCACGTGACCCATTAGTCCACGTAGCTCGGGGCTAGTGACCCTCGCGACTCGACTACCATAGTATGCAGTTACTACGGCCTTTGGTTTTGGGTAGCCCATACATCAAACTGTCTTCACCCTCTCAAAGGTCACTAACAAAAGGTAGTCCGCTAAAACTAGGTCCACATGCATATTAAAACACAAGCAAGAAAAATAATTGAAAGAAAAAATAAAGTAACTATGAACAGCAAGTCATGGATCCAACTGAAAATAAACAAGAAATAAATATATAGTAAATAAAAAAGATACAACTAATTATAAACAGTAAATAAGGTAAGGTATCTTTCCTGATATCCAGAGTGAGGTAAGATGATGTCCTGGGGACGAATCAACAACAACGCACAAAGGGAAAGGTGTAGGAACAACTTCGGATGCTGAAAATAGTCTATTATCTAATTATAATTAATACTGCACCTATTAAATTTATTTAATAGATTCTAAAATTAGGATATGGCATACAGATTTTTAAAAAACTAAACGGATCGTATTTTCGTTTCTAGAATCTCCCAAAATCGCAAAAATACTGAAATACGTTTATTTTTGGGACACTAGATATTCAAATAGTTTTGCAAAAATCTAAAGAACAAATTTTGTCTATTAAAATATGTTTCTGGAAAGCTTACCTCGATACGCTTCTTTTAAAAAACAACTGGAGGTAAAACGGAGTTCGGAGCTAGAAGATATCGTCGTTCCAAGTTGCTCTTCTACTAAAAAGCGGGGCTGAATTCTGTTGACGAATTTTTGAGTTCCTATTGGACTAAAATAATTTTGAATTATGGTTGATAGGAAGGGAATGAATTGGGTATATATAGGTACTTACTTCGGATTTACCTCCTAAATTAGATAGGATTTGATTTAAATTGATAGGAGTTACTTTGTTATGATATAATATAGATAGTGATGCTTTCCTATTAGACTTAGGATTATGATTAACTTAAAATATAGTTCATATTTATCTAAATTATCTATAACATTATTTAAAATTACTATAGATAATAAATAGAGTTAATATTTATTTAAACAACCTTCATCTAATCTCATTTATACAAGCTGAAATATTTAATACTAAATTAACATTTATTCTATATTATGTAAATAGTGTACATTATAAGTAATATGTAAAAAGTAATAAAATTTATGAAATAAATCCTAAAATTTTGAGAAAAATTGTATAATATAGTTTAGATCATTAATGTACTAGAAAAATAGCTTTATATATTTTATACTAAATTCACTAATGAGCATTATACTAAATATATGTAAAATAATACAAATTATATAATAAGTCAATAAATAGTTATTTAAAAATCCAAAAATTCCACAAATATTTATTTTGAAAAATCCGAGGGTTTACAAAAGTCTTATCTAGATAAGGACTAAGAAGAGTTTTAATTCCCCTTAGATTTTTCACTATTTAATTCAAATTGATTTAAAAGTAACTCAATCAAATATAATCCAATGTAGATAGATTCTACCTCTAATTTAAACTATATTTAAATAACTTAATAATTTTTTTCAACTTAAATCACCATAATTAATTAGATATTAAATCAACCCATATTTAATATACCTTTTTTGAAATAATATATTAATGATAATAATTAATTTTGAAAATACAAATATATATACACTCGCATGCAAAAATAATACTTACATAAAATACAGTTTTTCTAAATTACTAGTTATACTTGTACCATAAAATAAAATGGCCTTTTTTAAATAAAAATAAAGTTTGGCAATCCTCGGCGCGACGCATTTACAACTTCAAGCAATATAAAATATTTATCGTCTATTATTTTGAAATATTTTCTACATCTATATAATTAAAACGTTTTATAAAAATATGTACTTCACACTTATTCGTACTTGACGATAAATTTATGAAACGCAAACTCGTACGCGACGTACAAATACGAAGTACAAAAATCAATACCATATTTATAAAAAAAATAGTAGTAGAAATTTAGGGATTTTACAGAAAGAAGAGCAAAACAAAATAATAAAACAACAACCCAGCTTGAGTACAGTTGTTCGGATCCACACAAAACCAAGGAACTTCAAATGAAGTCATAATAGAATAAAAAGATGTGAGGAGAAAAAGAAAGAGGCCTACCTCTTAAATAAATAAAAAATGTGATGCGCACACTTTTAAGCAAAGGCTCCCAAAAAAATTAGGAAAAGAGACAGGGAGCGAAGGAAGAGGAGAGGGGTTACCGGAGGGGAAGAAACGGGCAGAGGAGGAGCGCCTACTAGCGGTGGCCTATACCGAGCTCGACGATGGAGAGCACGGCGCGGGTGATCACTGTGGAACTCGGCGGCTGGTCGCCGTGCGGCAAGGGGGAGGCCGATTGCCGGGGCGTCTGTGCGGAGGGCGGCGCCGGCTGCACGGGAGGCGGCGGCGACGGGCGCTACGGGTCGGAAGAAGGTGAGTCAGGTCTTTCCCTGGTTCTTTTCTCTGGATGTGGTTTCGATGAGGGGTTTTGGGGCGACATCGTTGGTAGCGGTGGCGGATGTAGGGGTGTTGGGCTTTGGTGGGTCGCCGGCCATCGGCAGGGTTGGCGACTTAGGCCAGGAGACGGAGTGGTGTTCTGATGGTGAAGGTAGGGTGATGGTCGATTTGTGAACGGGAGACAGTGGCAGAAATCTACGTTGGTTCTGGGGCTGAGGTGGATCGACGGTGACGGACGATGATGGCAGAGTCGATGGCAGAGCGGCAGGATTAGGTTTAGGATTGTGTCGTCGTGGTCAAGAGTGTCCAACACGACTAGGAGGACGTCCGGGATTGTCGGACGGGACAGAATTATTATATTTGTAATGGAAAAAAATATAGTGGATGGGAGGGACACGGACACGATACACAATTCTGGTGGTAGATTTCTATAAAAAAAGGAGCAATGGGGGCTCTCCTTATATAGGAGGTGGGAGCTCCTTGTTGGATATGGATTAGGATAGTTTAAATTCCAGTAGATAATTCTGTTTCTTAATTTAAATCAAATCAATAATATCTTTCCAAGATATAAACTAGATAATCTTATATTAAATTTAAAAACCATTTTAAAATTATTAATAAAATCAAATTATGATTTAAATCACAATTGATACATTTATAATACTTTTTCGTAAAATCTAAAATAATAACAAAATTAAATTTCTAAAATTAAGCTATATACATGAATTAATTTCATGTATTCGTATGTAATAGAATCTTCACAAAAATATGGCTTTCTAATTTACTACTATATTTGAACGATAACCTTCTATAATGTAACATAAAATAAAGTTTTGGGAATCTCAATGTGACGCTTTTTTTACAACTTTAAAATATTTATCATATTTTATTTTGAAAACTATACTTCTCCTATATAGATAAAATCTATTAACAAAAATGTTTTCTTAAAATATGTACCTCACACATATTCATACTCGACGAGCAAGGACGACTAAATAATTCAAAAAAGAACAATAGCAAATTAATTTAATTTAAAAAAATCTATAATGAAAATTTAGGTGGTTTACAAGTTCACCAAGAAAGAAAGAGTGAGTTGTGATGCACCCACATTAGGGACTCACATGATGATACAAGACACACCTCAGCACCATGTCATCTCTGAGTTCGAAGATGTATTCCCTGAGGATTTGCCAGGACTGCCACCCGACCGAGACATCGAGTTTTATATTGAGCTTATTCTAGGAGCCGAGCCTATTTCATCTCAAGTATATCGACTAGGACCGAAGGAGTTGGTCGATAAAGACACAGATTGACAACTTGTTGGAGAAAGGCTTTATTCATGCCAGTGCGTCACCATGGGGAGCACCCGTTCTTTTTCTATCTAAGAAAGACGGGACAGTGTGCATGTGTATCGACTATAGATCTTTCAATGCAGTTACGGTGAAGAACAAGTACCCTTTGTCGTGCATAGACGATCTATTCGATCAACTGAGTGGAGCAAAAGTATTCTCCAAGATCGACTTACGATCGGGCTATCAACAACTTAAGGTTCGAAAGAGAGATATTTCGAAGATGACATTTCGATTGAGGTATTGACACTACGAGTTCTCGATCATGCCTTTCGATTTGACCAATGCTCCCACAGTTTTCATGAACTTAATGAATCTTTCACCAGTACTTGGACAAATTTTTAGTCAATTTCATAGATGATATCTTGATTTACTCCAAGAGTCAAGAGGAGCATGAGCAGCATCTACGGATTGTTTTAGGGACCTTAAGGAATGAGCAAATTTTTGCAAAGCTTATCAAGTGTGATTTTTTCTCAAGGAGGTATCATTTCTTGGACATATTGTTACCGGAGACGGCATATCGGTAGATCCTGAGAAGATCACAGCAGTCAAGGCGTGGCTCGCTCCCACATCAGCTTCTGAGGTGAGAAGTTTTCTTGGACTTGTGGATTATTACCGAAGGTTCGTAGAATATTTCTCTCGAATAGCAGGGCCTATGACTCGACTAACTTGCAAGGATCAGGAGTTTGTATGGACAGATGAGTGTCAAGCCGCTTTTGATAAGTTGAAGAAGCGCTTGACCATGGCACCTATCTTGACACTAACATCGGGCCCGGAAGGATTCGTGATCTACAGCGATGCATACGAGAAGGGATTAGGATGCATATTGATGTAGCACGGTCATGTAGTAGCATATGCATCAAGACAGTTGAGGGTGCACAAGAAGAATTACCCAACCCACGATCTAGAGCTCGCAGCGGTTATCTTTGCTTTGAAGTTATGGAGACACTATTTGGACGGCGAGAAGGTAGATATCTATAGTGATCATAAGAGCCTCAAGTACGTGTTCACATAAAAAGAGTTGAATATGCGACAATGAAGTTGGTTGGAGTTGATAAAAGATTACGAGATCGAGCTACATTATCATTCGGCCAAGGCTAATGTTATTGTCACGCCCCAGAACCAGAATACTGGAAAGTAGGGGCGAAACAAAGCCAGCTACGTGTATTAGAGTACGCCAGTACCCCAATATACGATAAAAGCTGTCTAGAAGACAAGTGGGAAGACTCTAGCATGCCACTGACGACTCCTATGGTCGAACAAATCCTATCTCAATCCAACAACAACAAGTATCTAGAGTATATCAAATATGAAAGTAAAGAGGCGTCCCAAAATACTATATCATACATGATCATGAAGATAGTGAATACAAAATGCTACACTAGCAAAGTACCAATATACATGATCACTATATCAGTCTAGATCTAATATAATACATCATGTTGACCGAAGTCTGAGAAAGTCTCAAAATAATAGGGCTAACACATGCCCTAGCTAACACCACCAAAATGAAATGAACCGCAAGTGGTAAGAAGAGGGAACCCACTCGCGAGGAGGAACAACCGCGGATCTAAGCAGGCGGCGGGTCATCCAGAGAAAGGTATGGAGAATCCTCGGGCTCCAGCGGTAAATCTGGCCAAACAAAACCAGTGGGGTCAGGCCCCAAATAGCAAGTACCACAAGGAAGCTCGAGGTGAACGACAAAACCCAACAACAACACAACAACATAGTGACAGAAATAAATAAAGATGGTTCGAGACTAGTGCGGTACCAATGCACGTATCTCGAGAATATAAATGACTGAATAGAAATACTGAACCGTATAGCAATAGAGAACAATAAGCCAATGAGCAACAAGGGACTTAGGAACTACTCGAAGTCGGAGCCACAACCCTTAAACCAAACAAGGACCGGAGTTGCAGATATTTTCCCGAGCAGAACTTAGTCTCTGGCCACTCGACGACACAAGAGAATATAAGGTAACACACAATCAAAAGTGCACGGCCAATCATTGCCTACGGCTTTCTATCATTAACTAGCTAGGGTTATCACAATCCTAATTACTAGTATGCAGGTTGAGGAACTTCACTACCACCTACGCTGCAGTAACTCGGATGGCCAAGGGGGCGACGACGGTAGAAGAAAAAAAAATAAAATCAACCAAACAATGTCAATCAATAGTAGATAAACATCTACTCCAAAAATGAAAAATATCAATAGTAGATAAACAATATCTACTCAATAACATATCAATAGTAGATAAACATCTACTCAATCAATAGTGGACAGGGGCCCACGCCAATCGGGATTATCCCTGCCACTGTGGGAGCCCATAGCGATCCGAGTACGCGGTAGCATGAAGTGTCCTCCCCTCCCAATGATCTATATGAGTTTACTAGTCAATTACCTATAACATTCGTTTTTAATTCTCAAGTCGTGGACACTCAAGAATCGTCCTATAATGACGAGCCATGGGTACAAGTCATTTGCGAGATATCTCTGGCAAATGTACTCAATACACATTACGCGCGATACAATAGACAATACTCACACTCGATTGTCCATTGCCAAGATGCAATAGATTAAACATTCAACAAGCTATATCCACGGTGTCAAGAAAGAACATGTACTCATATCTCGGGTCTAGAAATCAATAAGAAAATCAAGTCATGAGTGCGCTACTACGAGCCACTAAATCGAGCTAGGCATGTACAGTAATCTGGAGTGCACCATAACAGGCCACTATCTATAATCTGGACATAGAACAATACGTGAACATAAGCATGTACCATATATATAGAGTGTACAATCATTCTTTAACTATCCAAGGTCATCTAATCATGTTAAGAGTCAATTACAATCGAGAAATTATCAAAAACGGACGAAAATGGGCAAAAACGGACAAAAACAGCCTAAAACAGCATAAAACGGCATACCGGCGGTATACTGCGGCATACCGGCGGTATACCGGACTAAAGACAGTAAGTTTCTGGTGCCAAAAACCGGCATACCGGCGGTATACTACGGCATACCGGCGGTATGCCGTTTTTCCAAACAGTAACAAAATCCAGATTTTTGGTAAAACTCGTTTCGGCCATAAAAACTTCATTTTAAATCGAAATTCGGACTTTCAAAAGTCAAAATTGAATAGAATTGAATTTCCTACAACATGGAAGTATTAGTTTTCACAAATTAAAACATTGATAGATCAAAACCTCAAAATACTCAAAAATCATATCTAGAAACTCAGATCTATGCCATATTATCGATCAAAACCAAAAGTGCTATACATTAAACTTGTTAACAATTTAGAGGAGCATATTATAGAACAATAAAACTTTAATTTCTATGAAAAACAAAAATAAAGTATGGTCATATCACTTTTGAGCAAGATGTACTTGCCTAGGATTTAGCAACCAAGCCTAATCTTCCACTCCACCACCAAGAGGGGTTCCGAAACCACACTCTAGGCCTCAAGGCCAAGCCTTCCTAAGCTTGAGGAAGAGGGAAGAGAGTGAAGAGGAAATGGTGAAGGAAAGAAAAGAGAGGAGAGAGAAACTCATAGGATATATATAGAAGGGGTGAATTAATCTTAGCCGTTGGATCGTGATCTGTGTCAAAATTCTAGATCAATCCTAGCCATTGAAAGAAAACCAATTGTCCATTGGATAATAGAATGCATCTACACTATTCACGAAAATATCTAAATACTATTCATCAAAATATCCAAAACACTATTCATGAAAATATCGGAAACACTATTCACGAAAATATCTGAAATCGAAAATATCTAAAATGTGGAAAAATCTGTCCGGGCGACATGCCGTCGGTATACTCCGGTACACCATCGGTATGCCGGCCAAGGAAAATCTATATTTTGGGAAAAATTTTAAAGCGTTCCAAAAACCGAGAAAATACGAAATGCAATACAAAATACGTATCCGTATATAAATACCGATACTGTGAGACGAGTCTCACAACTCTCCACAACTTAGAAAAATTCCGTCCTTGGAATTTCCTAAAGACAATCGAACAAAAATACACATGCTAAAATAATGTAAAATCATAACACATTAAAAGAAAACATCCCGTGTACAAGTGATATTTGAGATACAGAATTTAAATAAATGCGGAAAAATAAATATATACATATATAATACAAGAAAAGGAGGCATATGAAATAATATACCCCTGAGTCAGTTGAGTAGGGATTCGTCCTCGCTTGCCTACGCTGACTCACAAAGTGGACAAGGGTCAAGTTTCGAAGTAAGTCGGTACCAACGACTCAGTCGAAGACATGACTCTAATCCAGGACGCACCTACGTAGTCGGGATACATGATAGATATCGTATATCACGAGATACGGAGGAAGATGAGTGGTACGAGAAACTCGCGTTCACTCGCCGAATATGTCAAGTCGACCTTCACATTCCGGGTATGAATGAAATGCAAGGCCGTCAACGGAACCCAAGAGTAAGATAAACTGAAGGAATGCTCAAAATCTCACCTACAATCTGACCGCCCTCTGCCAACAGCTCCTGCAAGCTCATGTTGAAAGCCTGTCCATGCATCACGGGTACTCGTGTAGTCTGCTGCTGGCTCGGTCCTGCCCGCAGGACTTGGGCAAACTGTGCTGGACGCTGGTGATGAAACTGCTGGGACTGCGTCGGAAGCGGGCGCTGAACATAGGATCGTGCTGACTCTGCTGGTCCCCTCTGACCCTCAATCACCAATGGCACTGGGGCAACTGATGAAGCCTCTGGACGTCTACGAGGACAAGACCCAACCATATGATCAGATGCGCCGCATCCGAGACACTGACCGTTGGCCCTCCTGCACTGGGCCCTGGTATGCCCTGGCTTTCCACAGTAATCACATCCTGGCGGACCTGACTGCCTGGACTGCTGTACTGATGCCACTGTCGGGGCTGATGATACTGTCTGACGAGGAGGTCGATGATCTGGAGCTCTGACTGCTGGAGCTGGAGCTGAGGACTGAATGGTAATGCCCCTCATAGTCGAGTGTGACCTCTTCTGACCTCCGGTCCTTTCTGCTATCCTCTGACTGGTCATCTCCAAGGATCTGGCTGCTCTCAGTACTGTATCATAGGTGTCATAAAAATGGCCCACCATAAGCTGTTGAAGCTCCAAGTGCAAGCCCTGCTCGAACCTCCGAGCTCTATCACCATCGGAAGCTACCATGTGTGATGCAAATCGACTGAGCCTACTGAACTCTGCCGCATACTGATCCACGGTTCTCGTCTGCTGACGAAGGTTGATGAACTATTGCTGAAGCTGGAACTTGGCTGAGGTGTGGAAGAACTTCTCCTGGAAGCGCTCCCGAAATGTCTCCCAACTGATAGGCCTAGGAAGACCCATCTCCTGTGCTGCCCACCAGTCGCGGGCAATGTCTGATAACTGCAGCTTCACCACTGCTACCCGATCCTCTACTGGAGTCCTAGCTGCCTCCAAAATAGCCTCGGTGTCCTGAAGCCAAGAATCGGCTGATACTGCATCTTCGGTGCCGTAGAACTAAGCTGGACGCAGACGACTAAAGTCGGATGCTGAGTTGTGACCACGACGTCCACTCGCCTCCAAAGCTACTGTAACGCCCTGGCAGAGGGTGTTGTTGGTATGGTCCTGGCCCTGCTGCAACTGCTGGTACAAATGAACCACCTGCTACTGGATCCGAAGCTGATTCTGATGTTGCTGTTGTTGTGCCTCCATCATGCCCCGTATCATCTCGAGTAGGGTATGCTGGTCTACCTGGGCTGGCTGTACTGAAGGGACTGACGGAGCTGGCTGAGCTGACTGAACAGGAACAGACTGAGCTGCCGACGGATGCTGAGATTGTGCGGGATTCTGATTCTGCGGAGGAGGGGTCTGATCATGACCTTCCATCTGAGCTGCCTGAGACGGCGGAGCAACTGAACCTTCGAAAGAAGAAATAGGCGGTGTGTCCCTGAAAGATAAGGACACGAGGTATCAATAATGGACAGGAATAGAACAAGGATATGTCAATCATGTTTACAGTTCAAGGAAAACGAGAATATGATAAGCAAAGAGAGATCAAATGAAGACAAATATAGGATTGAGATTCTAACAAGATGAATCCCCTACAAGTCTGAAGACAGACCTGCATGGGCCACCAAAAAAACCCTGTCACGCCCCAGAACCAGAATACTGGAAAGTAGGGGCGAAACAAAGCCAACTACGTGTATTAGAGTACGGCAGTACCCCAATATACGATAAAAGCTGTCTAGAAGACAAGTGGGAAGACTCTAGCATGCCACTGACGACTCCTATGGTCGAACAAATCCTATCTCAATCCAACAACAACAAGTATCAAGAGTATATCAAATATGAAAGTAAAGAGGCGTCCCAAAATACTATATCATACACGATCATGAAGATAGTGAATACAAAATGCTACACTAGCAAAGTACCAATATACATGATCACTATATCAGTCTAGATCTAATATAATACATCATGTTGACCGAAGTCTGAGAAAGTCTCAAAATAATAGGGCTAACACATGCCCTAGCTAACACCACCAAAATGAAATGAACCGCAAGTGGTAAGAAGAGGGAACCCACTCGCGAGGAGGAACAACCGCGGATCTAAGCAGGCGGCGGGTCATCCAGAGAAAGGTATGGAGAATCCTCGGGCTCCAGCGGTAAATCTGGCCAAACAAAACCAGTGGGGTCAGGCCCCAAATAGCAAGTACCACAAGGAAGCTCGAGGTGAACGACAAAACCCAATAACAACACAACAACATAGTGACAGAAATAAATAAAGATGGTTCGAGACTAGTGCGGTACCAATGCACGTATTTCGAGAATATAAATGACTGAATGGAAATACTGAACCGTATAGCAATAGAGAACAATAAGCCAATGAGCAACAAGGGACTTAGGAACTACTCGAAGTCGGAGCCACAACCCTTAAACCAAGCAAGGACCGGGGTTGCAGATATTTTCCCGAGCAGAACTTAGTCTCTGGCCACTCGATGACACAAGAGAATATAAGGTAACACACAATCAAAAGTGCACGGCCAATCATTGCCTACGGCTTTCTATCATTAACTAGCTAGGGTTATCACAATCCTAATTACTAGTATGCAGGTTGAGGAACTTCACTACCACCTACGCTGCAGTAACTCGGATGGCCAAGGGGGCGACGACGGTAGAAGAAAAGAAATAAAATCAACCAAACAATCTCAATCAATAGTAGATAAACATCTACTCCAAAAATGAAACATATCAATAGTAGATAAACAACATCTACTCAATAACATATCAATAGTAGATAAACATCTACTCAATCAATAGTGGACAGGGGCCCACTCCAATCGGGGTTATCCCTGCCACTGTGGGGGCCCATAGCGATCCGAGTACGCGGTAGCATGAAGTGTCCTCCCCTCCCAATGATCTATATGAGTTTACTAGTCAATTACCTATAACATTCGTTTTTAATTCTCAAGTCGTGGACACTCAAGAATCGTCCTATAATGACGAGCCATGGGTACAAGTCATTTACGAGATATCTCTGGCAAATATTCTCAATACACATTACGCGCGATACAATAGACAATACTCACACTCGATTGTCCATTGCCAAGATGCAATAGATTAAACATTCAAAAAGCTATATCCACGGTGTCAAGAAAGAACATGTACTCATATCTCGGGTCTAGAAATCAATAAGAAAATCAAGTCATGAGTGCGCTACTACGAGCCACTAAATCGAGCTAGGCATATACAGTAATCTGGAGTGCACCATAACAGGCCACTATCTATAATCTGGACATAGAACAATACGTGAACATAAGCATGTACCATATATAGAGTGTACAATCATTCTTTAACTATCCAAGGTCATCTAATCATGTTAAGAGTCCATTACAATCGAGAAAATATCAAAAACGGACGAAAACGGGCAAAAACGGACAAAAACAGCCTAAAACAGCATAAAACGGTATACCGGCGGTATACTGCGGCATACCGGCGGTATACCGGACTAAAGACAGTAAGTTTCTGGTGCCAAAACCTAGCATACCGGCGGTATACTACGGCATACCGGCGGTATGCCGTTTTTCCAAACAGCAACAAAATCCAGATTTTTGGTAAAACTCGTTTCGGCCATAAAAACTTCATTTTAAATCGAAATTCGGACTTTCAAAAGTCAAAATTGAATAGAATTGAATTTCCTACAACATGGAAGTATTAGTTTTCACAAATTAAAACATTTGATAGATCAAAACCTCAAAATACTCAAAAATCATATCTAGAAACTCAGATCTATGCCATATTATCGATCAAAACCAAAAGTGCTATACATTAAACTTGTTAACAACTTAGAGGAGCATATTATAGAACAATAAAACTTTAATTTCTATGAAAAACAAAAATAAAGTATGGTCATATCACTTTTGAGCAAGATGTACTTGCCTAGGTTTTAGCAACCAAGCCTAATCTTCCACTCCACCACCAAGAGGGGTTCCGAAACCACACTCTAGGCCTCAAGGCCAAGCCTTCCTAAGCTTGAGGAAGAGGGAAGAGAGTGAAGAGGAAATGGTGAAGGAAAGAAAAGAGAGAGGAGAGAGAAACTCATAGGATATATATAGAAGGGGTGAATTAATCTTAGCCGTTGGATCGTGATCCGTGTCAAAATTCTAGATCAATCCTAGCCATTGAAAGAAAACCAATTGTCCATTGGATAATAGAATGCATCTACACTATTCACGAAAGTATCTAAATACTATTCATCAAAATATCCAAAACACTATTCATAAAAATATCGGAAACACTATTCACAAAAATATCTGAAATCGAAAATATCTAAAATGTGGAAAAATCTGTCCGGGCGACATGCCGTCGGTATACTCCGGTACACCATCGGTATGTCGGCCAAAGAAAATCTATATTTTGGGAAAAATTTTAAAGCGTTCCAAAAATCGAGAAAATACGAAATGCAATACAAAATACGTATCCGTATATAAATACCGATACTGTGAGACGAGTCTCACAGTTATGGCAGACGCATTAAGCCGTAAGCCCATGGCTCATTTCTTGACCACACAGAGAGAGTTGATTGGAGATTTCCAGCAGCTTGGTATTGAGGTAGTATTACCTGGAGCAGATGGCGTATTAGCTAATCTCCAAGTGCAATCATCGCAGTACACTACTAAAATATGCTATATTAGCGACGCATTTTAGCGACGGAATAAAATTACGTTGCTAGATATGTAATATAGCGACTCCTATCTACAGACATCGCAAAACGTCGCTGAATAGCGACGTCCCGCGACATTAGGTATATTACGTCGCTGAATAGCGACGTTCAGCGACATATTAATAAAATATGTCGCCATATATAAAAATATTTTTCCATATATTAAAATATTTGTGACGTTTAGCGACGTCTACTATTGATGTCGCTAACTTTTGTTACTTAGGGCACGCTGTTTCCTTTTTTCCCTCACTCGAAAATTAGAAATTTCGATCTCAAATTCCCCCCCCCTCTCCGGCGACTCCCTCCCCCCCCGGCGACTCCCTCCACCTCCGGCGACCCCTACCCGCCCCCCCCCCCCGTCGAGCTCCTCCTTCCCCAATCCGAGCTACTCCTCCTCTTCGTCAGGTATAAACCCTAACCTAACTCCTCCTCCTCCTCCCACGGACACACACATGCACACGGACACACACACACACACGGACACACACACACACACAGACACACACGGAGACACACACACGTCCACCGGCGATGTTTGACAGCATGTTGAGTGTAGACTTGTAGGAAAAATCAACAACAATATTGAGTTAGGTTTACTTTTCTCGTTTGGTTTATCGAATTATCGGATTGGGAAAGAAAAATAATTACTTTTCTATGTTGGGTGTCAAAAGAATTGAGGAGTAAAGAAAAATAATTTTCAGTGGAAAAAAATTAGGGAGGAAAGTAAATATCAAAAAAATAATTTTCAATGGAAAAATAATTACTTTCCAAATTGAAGCACACTTTTCTTTTCAAATTCATTGAAATTTTTAAATATAAAAAAATCAATAAAAATTGTAATTTTTTAAAAGAAATAAAATGTCGAGGAATTGATTTTCTTCCTTTTCCATTACGCGGACCAAACGAGGCCCGGGAGAGAGTTTAAAAAGAAAGAAAAAAAATGTTACATCAATCTCAAAACAAAGCATAAATATTTTGTTATGATTGCTATTTCCATAAAAGTCTCGTTTGATATTCAAATTCCAAAATATGAATGACTTTTACTTTGATTTTGCGAACCAATCGTGACCAAATAATATGCAGCATGACTAGGCCACTTAAGATCCTAACCCAAAAAGAGAGGAGATTGATGCGGACCATAGTCTTTTTGTTTGCATAGGGTTTTTAACTATGTATAGGTTTCTAACTATGTATAGGTTTCTAAAACAGGTGACTGACTGTGCATAGGTTTCTAAAACAGGTGACTGACTGACTGTACATAGGGTTAGAAATGGGTCTTTAACTATGTATAGGTTTCTAAAACAGGTGACTGACTGTGCATAGGGTTAGAAATGGTTAACTTGATGAGTAAAATGGTATGGAAGTACATGGGTATTCGACCAATGGAAACTGATATCAGTTGGTATCACTCGATAGGTAAAGGGAAGGAATTTTAGAATCAAGTATCTGTCAACCTTTCCTATCTTGGTATCAAATATCTGATTTAAAGAGGATATGATATCAAGTCGAGTAGAGGAATTGGCTTGGAGCATAGGCTAATAGGTCATGTACACTACCCTATAGGCAGTGAGCTCAGGTAGGCAGAGCCATGCCCCACCCGAGTTGTACCCCTACACACGGTTACTATGTCTCTCTACTGTAATATACAGTAGGAAGTTCGAACACAGCAAATATCGGTGTTTCTTCCATGTCTATGTCTAGTAAAGGATAATTGCCTAGACTTAGTCAACTTCATCCAGTTTGACTAGTTTGTCCAAGATATTGACTTAGTCAACTCAACTTCACCCAGTTTGACTAGTTACTGTGCTGAACATGTGTGCCCATCTTTGCAAAATTATTTCCAAATAGATATGAATTACTACTTGCGGAATCGTTCATGGATGTACAATCGTCGTCCTGATGATATATGTGGTGTGCGGGATGAATACATAGCGGGAGTAGAGCAGTTCCTGCAGTTTGCTAAGGCGTTCCCTCAGTACATGGACGGCACCAAAATTAAGTGTCTATGTGTGAAATGTCATAACATAAAATATTATCCAAAAGTGGAAGTGACATATCATTTGTACTCGAGGGGTTTTACGCCTAATTACTATCAGTGGACCGCACACGGAGAACTTGTGTCTTTAGCATCAGGGCCAGAGCCTTATGTTGAGCCGTATATGCATGCGGGACCTAATTTTGTTTCAGATAATCATACATACGACGATGGGTGCGTGAATATGGTTTTTGATACTGCGGGGCCTACTTTCGTTCATGATGCAGCTGAGGAGGCACCGAATGTCGATGCTGCAAAGTTCATGGAGTTGCTGGAGAATGCAAGGACTCCATTGTATCCTGGTTGTGAGGATCATTCACCGTTGGAGGTGGTTACAAGACTATTGAGCATTAAGTCAAATTTTAACATGTCGTAAGAATGCTACAACCTAGTGTTGGAGTTGATTATAGAGATCTTGCCGGCGGGTGCTAAGTTACCTAAAGACTTCTATCGGTCTAAGAGGATGGTGAGATCGCTCTGGATAGGATACGAGAAAATCGATTCTTGTCGCAATGGGTGCATGCTATACTACAAAGATGACAAGTACGCAGATGTGTGCAGATTTTATGGTGCTGATCGCTATACGACAATTAGTACAGGAAGGTCTACCGGTGCAAAAAGACCGACCGATTCAATGCACTACTTGCCTTTAATACCGCAGTTGCAAAGATTATTTATGGTGAAAGAGACGGCCGAAAATATGAGTTGGCACATGCGAGAACAGATTGAAGGAGTGTTGGATCACCCATCCGATGGAGAAGCGTGGAAGCACTTTGATTGAGTGTATCCTGATTTTGCTTCAGATTCACGTAATGTCAGGTTGGGGCTATCTTCTGACGGTTTTACTCCTTTTGGTCTTTCGGGATCCCAATATTCGTGCTGGCCTGTGATTGTCACTCCGTATAACCTACCGCCTTAGATGTGCATAAAGACTCAGTACATGTTTCTAACCGTTATAATTCCTGGTCCGAACAATCCCAAGAAGAACATTGATGTGTACTTACAGCCTTTGATAGATGAGTTGAATCAGTTATGGGAAGTAGGCGCTAACACGTACGATGTTTCCGAAAGCAGAATTTTCAGATGAAGGCAACCCTTATGTGGACCATCAACGACTTTTCGGCCTATGGAATATTATCTGGATGGAGCACTCATGGCCGTCTCTCATGTCCGTATTGCATGGACCGTAGTAAGGCTTTCCGCTTGAAACACGGAGGAAAACCGTACTTCTTTGATCGTCATCGACAATTTATGCCAAAAGATCATCCGTTCAGAAGGAACAGGAATACATTCCGTACCGGCGTTGTAGAGAAGGGTGATCCACCGCCAAGGTGGTGCGAAACCACGATATGGGAGGAGGTTAGAGATTTTTCAAGTGCTATCGAAGATCCTACAACTGGGTAAAAATGTGATAGATTTGGTAGAGATCATAACTGGACAAAGAGGAGCATATTCTGGGATCTGCCATACAGGAGTACCAATCTGATCAGACATAATCTTGATGTCATGCATATTGAGAAGAATGTGTTTGATAACATAATTAATACTGTGATGGACGTAAAGAGAAAAATGAAAGACAATCCCAAGGCCAGGTTGGACTTAGAAGAAATATGCAAACGCCCTGCGTTGCATTTGATAGAGCATAATGGAAAACAGTTCCTGGCAAAGTCAATTTTCTCGCTGGACAAGGAGGATAAAGTGAGACTTTGTCGGTGGATCCAGGGCCTAAAATTTCCAGACGGATATGTGTCAAATCTGAAAAGATGTGTCGATCCGAACAAAAACAAATTGACGGGTATGAAGAGCCACGACTGTCACGTATTCATGGAGAGGTTAATTCCGATTACATTTCGGGAATTCTTACCGCAGGCAGTTTGGGATCTATTGACAGAGCTTAGCATATTCTTCAGGGATCTTTGTTCTAAGAAATTTCTCATTGATCGTCTAGAAAAGCAAGAGAAGGACATTGCGGTAACACTGTGCAAGCTAGAGAAGGTGTTTCCTCCTGGATTCTTTGACTCTATGGAGCATTTGCCGATTCATCTATCCTATGAGGCACGTGTTGGTGGACCCATCGAATAGCGATGGATGTACCCGTTCGAGCGACATTTGAATCACCTAAAAAGAAAGGTAAAAAATAAGGCACAGGTCGAGGGTTCTATTTGTGAAGCCTATGTTCTCGAGGAGATTACAAACTTTTATTCGATGTATTTCAAGCCTCATGTTGCAACTAATAGAACGAGAGCTTCCAGAAATGACGACAGAGATCATGAATGTAGTAATACAATACTGAAGGTATTCAATGCTCCAGGAAAGCCATCGGGTAAAATAAAGAAGAGATATCTGAACAATGATGAGCTAAGGACTGCTCAGGTGTATGTATTACTGACCTGCGACGAGGAGGAAGTAGAGAAACTGGAGGGGTAAGTAATTAATACGTCTACATTATTTTAATAGTGTTGATTATTATACTATTACATTAATTGAACGATGTTGTTTTCAGCATATTTAATGATGATGTGAGATCAGGTAGGCCACATATAACAGAAGAAGAACTAGAACAAAAAATGAGGTATTATTTTCCATCATGGTTGAGTGCATATGTAAGACTTGAGAACTCTGTAATTACCTTTCTGTGTATGCACTTGATTGAGAATGAGCTTAATTTCTTTTTTTGTGGTATTTAGGTCGATCGTCCATACGCAAGACTTGAGAATGAGTCTATTAGAACGCTAGCCAAGGGACCAATTTATGCTGCAAAAATATGGCCAAGCTACTATGTTAATGGGTTTAGGTTCAAGTCAACAACTTGCCCGATCAGAGACAACTTTGTGGATCTCGACTCCACCAAAAATAGCTGTTTGTGTATCAGATCTTCGAACTACAAAGATGTTGATGCGGGCAACAATTTCTATGGTATGCTATGGAAGATCGTAGAGCTGACATATAGTTATGGAATAGAGCCTGCTAAGATTGTGTTATTCAGGTATGATTGGTTCGATCCGATTGAAGGTCATGGTTGGAAAGTAGACAAGCACGGTCTTGTGGATATAAACTATCGGCGTCGATATCAAGCCTATGAACCATTTGTCCTATCAAGTCAGGCTCAGCTCGTGTACTTCACAAGTTATCCTAAACGGGAAACAACAAGGTCGGACTGGTGGGCAGTATGCAAGACCAAAGCTAGAAATACCTTTGAGGTTGATGATATAGCTTATCAAGAGGATGAACTACCTCTTGTAACAAATATTATAGAAGAGGATACGACGGAAGTTCCTCATTACACATCTAATTGTGTAGAAGAAGTAGAATTATCTGAAGAGAAAGATGCAGATGAAAGTGAAGATGTAGAGAAGGAAGAAAAAGAAGAAGAAGAAGAAGAAGATGATGAGCTAAACAAACTAGATGAATTTTCAGAAGAGAATTAAATCTGTACGTTTGTTTTATCATCATATTTGACACTTTAGTGACACTTTTATCATATAAATCTGTGACACTTTAGTGACACTTTTATCTGTGACTATGATATTTTTCAAAAATCTGTGATATATATCATATAAATATGTATTTTTGTTTTATTGTCATATGTTATTATCAGGTACGACTAGACCATCTGGACGACGCGGAGGATTTTATATTAGGCAGTCCCGTCTACCTCGGGCTAGGGATGGAGATTCCGTACCCTCATCCTCATCTTCGAGTATGCCATTGTACCTTTCTGTTCCCGATCCATTACCGGGACAGGGCAGTTCCAGCAGGTTGGCGACTCCTCCCTCGTCGTCCAGCTTTCCTGATCACGCATCCAGCATTTCTGATCCCGCGTCCAGCATTCCTGATCCCGCGTCCAGCATTCCTCCTGCCGATGGCTCCATGGGGAGAGCCGACGCCGAGCATATGGAGGACGGCGACCAGACTGATCCTGCCCAGGCAGGAGGTGAGAGCGACCCTCCATGCGCTCTCCCGGGCGAGACGCGTATGGAGATTTGGACGGACGGGCCTACGAAGTAAGTTAATTAGTTAATATATATTTTTCAAATGATTATATGTACATATACATATTCATGAAAAGTATTATTGTATAGATATCGGCCTCCTGCGGTACAGAGACGACTGGGGGTATTTCTGAGGCAGAACTATGGTGGGCCTTTGGATTAACTACTCAGATGCTCCCGCAGATAGGAAGGCCTTTTGGTTCGCCCACTTCAAGGTAAAAAATTTGTTTATTTTTAAATTTTAATAATCATTTGTGTATATTATACAACTTTTCTATTTTATTTCTTGTAGAGGACCTATTTCTATCCACCACACCGGGCGGCGAAGATCGAGGCCCAATTTTCTGCCGTCGTAGGCAAGCTCATCCGTGATGCGATCCATGACCAGAAGTCTCGTGATCGCTCCGGAAAGCCGATCCACGGTTGGTTCATGCCAGAGCAGTGGACTGTGATGAAGGCAAGATTCGCCGAGGCCAGGTACCAGGAACGGTCTGATAAGGCCAAGGTGGCGCGGTCGAGCGCCGATAAGTGGTGTGGTAGCTCTAATCCGATGACAGAGCATTTTCGTCGTCTGGTACGTTTCCTATGACGGACATCATTTTATATATAGTTCGATAGAATATTTAATACTAATAATAGATAATATATTTTAATAAGTAAAAAAGGGTGAGGACCCGAACATGGTGACCGTCTTTCTGGTCACCCATCGGAGGGCTGGGAAGTTCATTGATGAGAGGGAGACGCAGGCATATGTATGTTCTATTCTTTATATTAATTTACTATAATTTAGAAAATAGGAAAATAGATATCAATATAGACTTTAGCAAACACTTATACGTTAGCAAACATTGTTCTAGGCCGAGTTTGTTCAGCTACAAGAGGAGGCGGCTGCTGCTGCTAGTGCGCCAGCAGAGGGAGGGGATGGTACTTCCTCCCAGCCGCCTACAGCTCCATCGCCGGACGAGCTCTGGATGACCGCCGTTGGCGGTCTTTAGAAGGGTACGTACTACGGTACGGGATCCTACGGCGCCTATTTGGCTTCAGAGTCATCTCGGGCCCCCTCTGTCAGTGCGCAGTCTCCAGCTTTGCAGGCATCATCACGAGCGCAGGATGTGTGCAGACAGCTCCACGAGCTACGTCGTGAGTTGTAGCAGCAGATTTCTGAGGCAGCTGGGACAGAGCGACGATCCGACGATCCGATGATCACCGGACGATTTGATACGGTCGAACGCATTATACAGGAGTTGATGAGTCTGCAGCAGGCTACAGCTGCCAGCTTGTACACGCTCACCGAGTCTACGTAGCGTACAGAGCGTAGACAGGTCGAGCTGGAGGGACCGCAGAGGACCGTGGTTGCCTCACTCACCCAGCTGTATACTTCTCTTGAGGAGAGTACTCAGAGGATGGTGAGTACCCTTACTGCGCATGGTGACCGACTGCGAGAGCTGGAGCAGATACGTCCTTCCGATCCATTGACGGCGTCGACTCCAGACGTTGCACTGTCTCCTACTGCCCCTATGGTGCAGCTCACACAGGAGCAGTATGAGTACATGTTATCCCAGATGTGCGGCAGGGGTCCTCAGTGATTAAGTAGATTTTTTATCATCTTTGTATTTGTTGGCCCTATGGGCCCATTGACCGTTCTGTATACTGATTTTCATTCTTATTTGCCCTCCATTGTGGACATGTATGTTTGTTGGATGTTTACTTTGTGATATTTACTTTGTTGGTATTTTCATTGTGATATTTACTTTATGATATTTACTTTTTGATATCTGTGAAGGGGATGACAAATATACCTACGCTGGGTTATAAGTGATGATCTGATATACAAAGGAGGTGCTGTCCAAATTTTAAAATAATATAATGTGTATTTTTGTGATGATGTGTGTCAGTGTTACATTGTATGTGAAATGCAGTATTCGGAACCATCGATAGTTTCGATTACTGTTGTATATTTTATCTTGGACAGAAAGAGCAACTGTTCAGGGTGTACTTCTGAGAGCTTCATTTTCACATCCTTTACTCTCTCGGGACGTCGTACAGGATTTCGAAAAGGTGAAGGACGTGAAGAGGAAGCTCTGAAAAGTGCACCCTGAACTCTTGCTCTTTTTATCCAAGATAAAACATAGAACACTAAGCAAAACTGTCGATGGTTCGAACACTGCACTTCACACACACTGTAAACACAGACACACAGCATGACAAAAATACGCATTATATTTTTTTAATATTTTTTTATTATTCTACGACGTATAGCGACGGATAGCGACGGATAGCGACGGATAGCGACGTATAGGTACGTTGCTAAATAGCGGCGTTGCGTTGCTAACCGTCACAATCCGTTGCTTCATTGTAGAATACTGACGTCGCTAATACGTCGATGTAGGTCGCTAAGATGCTGACGTGTCAGGCATGCCATGTCATCACATAAATATATCTGGACGTCGCTAATATGTCGTACTACGTCGCTAATTTTGCGACGTCAAATTTCGTCGCCCTCTGTCGCTACTTTTATGACGACACAGCGACATTGTGATGACATCGCAAACAGCAACGTAGGGCGACGAATGTGTCATCTGCGACTAGGTTTTTTGCGACCTTCATTTTCCGTCGCTAAATATGTCGCTAAATAACTTTAGCGACGTATATGCCTTCATTAGCGACGTATCTGGACGTCGCTAATTTGGCTTATTTTTGTAGTGGTAGAGGGATCAAGGCAGCATTGCCCACGGATGCTAGATTTTGACAGCTTAGAGAGAGGACTGAAACAGGAGAGCAGACAGGATTGAGGATTCATCCCAATGGGACATTGCGATGTGGTGATCGTATTTATGTTCCTAATGGAGAGCTACGGTAGGAGTTTATAGCGAAAGCACACAGTTCGACTTACTCTATTCATTCTGGAGGAACTAAGATGTACCGGGACTTACGACGGTATTATTGGTGGCACGGAATGAAGCAGGAGAGCTCGTTTCGTGGTCAAGTATTTGGTATGCCAACAAGTGAAGTTCGAGCACTAGAGGATGGCCGAATTATTGCAGCTGCTACCCATCCTCGAGTGGAAGTGGGAGCACATTACTATGGATTTTGTCACAGGATTTCTTCGGAGTCCTAGTGGACGAGATGCGGTATAGGTGATTGTTGATAGGCTTCCCAAGTCAGCCCATTTCTTACCTTTCAGAATGGGACAGTCCACAAAAATTTTGGCAGATATATACATGAAGCAAATAGTAAATCTATGCGGTATACCAGTTAGCATCGTGTCGGACCGTGACTCGAGGTTCACCTTACACTTTTGGAGAAGTATACAAGACAGTTTGGGTACGCGTTTGAAGTTTAGCACGACATACCATCTGCAGACAGATGGCCAGTCAGAGCGTACGATTCAGATGCTAGAGGATATGTTAAGAGCATGTATGCTTGACTTTGGCGGATCATGGGAAGGCCACCTTCATCTTACGAAGTTTTTCTACAACAATAGCTATCAAGTGAGCATTCAGATGGCTCCGTTTGAAGCATTATATGGAAGGAAGTGTTGATCTTCTGTTTGTTGGAGCGACATAGGAGAGTGACAAATATTGGGTCCTGAGTTGGTTTTGAGCACAGTGGAGAAGGTAAAGAAGATACAAGACCACATGCGAGCAGCGAAGGATCGACAAACGCAGTGGGCAAATAATCGTCGTCGACCTTTGGAGTTCAAGGAAGGCGACCATGTTTTCTTGAAGATATCCCCTACTAGAGGCACGATTCGATTCAGAGGACGTGGCAAGTTGAGACCAAGATACATCGGCCCTTTAGATGTCTTGGAACGTATTGGAGAGGTTGCCTACAGATTGGCATTGCCACCATCGTTAGAGGGAGTACATGACGTATTTTATGTGTCTCAGCTGAGAAGGTACGTGGCAGACAGCAGTCATGTGCTTGATCACTCTGAAATCACTGTTTGTCCGAGCTTGTCGTACCGAGAGCAACCGGTAGGTATCCTCGATCGCTAGGTGAAGGTGTTGCAGAATCAATCTATACCATTTGTTTGGGGGCATGGAAGCATCACCTGCCAGGAGAGTCTACTTGGGAGAGCGAGGACGACATTCGGAATCGCTACCCCCATCTATTCAAAAACCAAGGTACGACTTTCCATTGTTAGCCCTTTAATTCTGCCTTGCTTTGCATAGACCCCCACCTTAGTTTAATTTCGAGAATAAAATTTTTTTAAGTTGGGTAGGATGTAATACCCCTATATTATGTTTTTATTTAATTTATTTAAAGATTTATAGTATTTTTAGGAAATTTAATATGAGAGAGTTATATATATACACAATAATTTTATATATATATATATATATATATATATATATATATATATATATATATATATATATATATATATATATATATATATATATATATGTATATGTATATATATATATATATATATATATATATATATATATATATATATATATATATATATATATATATGATATTGCTTTTAAATATTAGTGGAAATTATACTTCTTTTTTAATATAGTGAGTATTAGAGATTTTTATAAATTCTTATATAAATATTGGTATTTATTTGTATACCTAGGGGTGTGTGTATAAATACCATATATATATAAAATATATATATATATATATATATATATATATATATATATATATATATATATATATATATATATATATATATATATATATATATATATATATATATTTTATATATATATATATATATATATATATATATAAGAGTAAATAAAAAAATGACTTTGAGTCGCTGTTCACCTTGGTGAACACTGCTCGTATAAACCCGAACCCCCTGTTCCGCTGCAATGAAGTAAAACAAAATGTGGGTTTGGGAATTTAATTCCCCATCAAATCAACCCAAAATTGTTTTGCATAATCCTAATAGGATTCTCCACGCAATCCCAACCTCAATTTGGATCATATTCGAATATCTAATCCGAATTAAATCCAAATTTAAAACCCAAGTATAAAAGAACCCGACGAGTGAAACTCAAAAATAAACCTAGAAAATTTTGACAATCACTGCGTTCGAGACCTCCAGGTGAACCCTGACGTCCACACTCGGCTACTCGACCCCCGCCGTCGCTGTCAGACTACCGGAGTGCCACAACAAGTCGCCGTACAGCCCTCGACCAGACAACAAACAGGGATAGCCCTGTTGTAGCCGAAGCCAGGTACCCCTCTCGTGCCTATTTTTCTCTGATTCTGCTCGATCAATTTTTCTTGTACAAGTTCCTATTAGCAGCCAATATAACCCTCTTTGAATCCCTTCAAAGGGATTTAGAAATAACCCATTGTATCGACCCAGATCTCGATACAAAGTCGGATCGAAATCTGTTCAAAAATAGAACAGAAAACCCTTCTTAAACCCCAATTTGGAAGCCAAATTCTAATTTATACATTAGGGTTTTCGAAAAACTAATTTTACACAATTGTAGACAACCTATTCAGGAGTAAAACCTAATTTGTAGATTTTAAATTCATTGTGTGTACAGAAAGTTATTTCATTTCAAACTTTCGAGAAAAACTGTTTTAAAAACTAAAATTTTGTAGAACTTTCCCCGATACGACGTGCGCCCTGACAAATCGGGCGACTTGATCGCGCACTATATGCATCGAAAGGCGCATATGGATGTTGTCGACGTATGAGAACTGACGGAACTCGATTTTGTTGCGCGTGTGCGACAAAATCAGTGCATATCCGTCAAGATACCCCGTATCGACCTTTTTCAAACTTGGCCATAACTTCGTGTACGTTCATCGTATCAAGACAAAACTTGTGTCAGCAGGACTGTATCAAAATTATGGTCCTGTGTGCCAAGTTTGGTCCGATTCTGAGAAGGTCGATCGGAACGCCTATTTGGCGGGCCCACGACCCGATCCAACAGGAAAAATTATACACGTTCCATCGGAATCCAACTTTGGACATATGGTTGGGTTCGTCACCTCAAATTGGACCCGTAGACATGTAGTTTGATGACTTTAGAGACCACAAACATTGGCACGTATTTCAGTGCAAAATGGGTCCAACGGCAGACATCATTTTGACCCAAAATAATGATTTTTCCCCTGTTCCAGAATTGAACTTTTGGACAGACTTTTCCTAGATATATCTTCTACACCAGGAATGTTCTTGATGTTTGTTTCAGCATCCAGAGCCATTCGTAGATTTTGAGTTTTTATTGCTGACGTACTTGATTGTCGGATTGCCATTCCTGCACTACCAGGCAAGATACCTTGCCACCTTACTCTGTGATTTACTTATTCTTATTTTTTGTTATTATATTCAGTATTATTTATCTGTTGTTAGTATTATATCACTGTGCGTCCAAGTCATACTTAGGTGCAAGCGACTCTTGCATTGACTTAGTCTAGTGACCACCATTGACAATGAGGTATTGGTATATCTCATACGGCCTTGACACATGATCATCACGAGTTGTGAATCATATGTAGGATACGTACTTGCGTAGTCGGCTGGCCACCGATACGTACGGAGCGTACAACGGATAGGAGTAACTGCCAATAGAATTACATGTTAGAAGACTTATTGGTTACTAAAGGTTTTTATCAGTGATGGAGATGATGATACTAGGCATTGGGTAGGGAGAATAATACCTGACGTATGGACTTCTTTGCACTTCCCTGATTACCTGTGCGCTCCTCCGGAGACGCAGGCTCCAGGTGCCCTCTGACATTTTTCAGAGCGTTATGGACGTACCCCCTTGCACATGATGCCCTCTGACGATCTTCGAACGTTACGGACGTAGGCCCCTGGTGCCCTATACGGGAACTATGCCGATCCCATCTACAGCCAGGGCTTTTGCGTCGAAGGATTGAATCTCAACTGCATGATCACAGTCGAATGGTTAGGAACCCTATTGAATGCATCCCCTTTTATTCTCTATTATAGGTCACAGTTTATATGGCATGGTGTTTTCTTGTATCTTGTTACATCCTTCTGAGGACCTGGTTATCTCTCCAGGGTTAGACGATTTTCCGCAGAAGTACGGTACGACACTGGATCCTTCATACATTGATAACGAGGCATCTCGTGCTGAGTTCTAGTCTATTTATTTATTGAGACATTTAGTGGACATCTTTTATATCTTTTTTTCTTTCTATTTTACTAAAGTTGCGCTCCAATCATTTGAGACTATTTTTTATAGCTGTTTGGAGTAGGTATGTCCATCCGGTTATCTCTTTGATACACTCATTTATTATTTGGACTCTATTATCTTCTGTGTTGAGCTATAATGAGATTAGATGATTATATTATAGCCTGTGATTATTTTATATTTACAGCTTATGTACGTATATGAGGATTTCATATATTGGAATATTCTTCGTATATATGCAGCTGGCATGTCTACCTACTCGGTCCTAAATATTTTGGGACTGGGGAATTACAGTAGGTGACAAGTAGGCTTGTGCTTCAGGGTGACAAGGTTATGGTGCTTTTGGAGCGACGGGTTGACTTGCATTGGTTGCGATGGGAGTTCCCAAGTCTCTTGTAGAGAAGTGACTTAAGCTTCTGATCCGAAGTAGAGGATTGTGCCATAGAAATGGAGATGGTGTGAGCATATCACCATCCTACGCCTCATACGGACGCAGGTAAGTAGCTGCGCCTCTGAACAGTGTAGGCATTGGCTGCAAAGGAAAGGGTATGACACCCTTGCGCGTCTGAGATTGGTGCAGACAGATAGTTGTGCCTCTGGAGTGAAGACACTGGCTTCTGGAATAAAAGAAGGGGGCCTACCACCATCTTGTTTCTGAGGTTGGTGCAGGAAGGTGGCTGCGCATCCGGCTTGAAGGCTCTGGCTTCTTCAAAGTGCTGGGTTACTAATATACTTCTGAGAGACTGCATCCACAAAAATATCAGAACATACTTTGGTGGAGGTAAATCCTCCAGCGTGTGTATCGAGAAGAAGGAAGGCTGCACTTTGATGAAGACTGCATCCCTTGTAGATTCCTCTAGGCTTCTGTCGAATCTGTATAAGATCCTTTGTAGAAGAACAGAATTAGTCCCTTATGTATGGTCCTGATGTGTCTGTACTAACTTTGGTAGACATGACAATGAAGGGACTTCTCTCCATATCTTTTGTTTTATCTTTTTAGCACTAAGCCTCAGTCTTTTGCATCTTCTGCGCTTTGGTGAAGGGATGTCTTCAGCTGAGATTTTTCATGCTTCTACATATGTTTCTCCTTCTCTGTATGTCTTTTGATAGAAGGGATATGCTCCTATTTATAGGCGCCTTAAGGTAGTGATAAGATACGATCAGCTATAGGATCAACGCAATCTTGGTTGTTTATAGCATATAGATAGTTGATTAGCCATGAAGCCCGGTCGTGGTGACATATGGCATTGATTGGATGAGATCCATTGTAGAAATCTTGGAGGCGTCGTTATGGAAGTTGGTTTAATGCACTTCCAATACGACTGCAAATCGTATGGCCGATCATGATGACACATGCCACATAATGTGATTTGAAAATATTATTTGTTAAATAAGTTAGTTATAACACACACACCATAAGCGCG
The DNA here is from genome assembly GCA_029216955.1 of Iris pallida. NCBI lineage: Eukaryota > Viridiplantae > Streptophyta > Magnoliopsida > Asparagales > Iridaceae > Iris > Iris pallida. Next base: position 28,683,017 of record JANAVB010013397.1, read on the forward strand.
AGATCAAATCATCAAGATTATATACCCGATCAAAAGTGACACTTGGCATATATTAAGATAAAAAAGAATCTCTGGTTTAAATGGGGAGTAAATAACCCTCACGCTATTAATTAGGGATTTAAATCACTTAGCAGTTAATTAGACGGCCTGCCCACTTGACACATGGCACATACCGTGATTTGAGAGAATTTGGCTCTTGGAGAATTTGGCTCGTTGTCAAATGATGATCAAGGTGATGTAAGCCTTGTGCTATCTAGGCATGAGGCACAAAGCACTTGGAGCATTAAAGGGAGAAGGTCCCTCTAGGGAGCCACAGTTAGCGCCGCATGTAGGCCTGCTGTCTCTTAGCCACATGACTTGATACGGTTTAGACTTTAATGGGCCTTGGAGATTTTACATGCTTCTACAGCAATCTGGGCTAAGATGTAATGGACCTAAGCATTTTTTTATCTATATTATCCTGATCGAAAATGTTGTATTTGTACGGTTGACTCCCATATACAGACTATCTTTTCCACATGGAGACTCTCTTCGTGGCCGATGAAGATTTTTGCGCTAAGGCAGGTTGAGAGAAAATTTGTAGTAGAGGCAGAATTTGTACTCTTTGTTTAAGACTGGCACTCTTTTGCACTAAAGAGTGACTTTATTTCCTAAGCATTTTTTTATACTTTTATAATATTATATCTATGATTGACTGCCTGACTAATAGTCCATGTCCCTGACTTAGTTACACTATCTGATCTACTATACTATTCCTGTTATCATACCGAGGTGCTATTAATTATTTTGCACTATGGTGCTATTGACTGATTATTGTGTCCTGAGGTGTTATATATTGTTCTAGTGATATTGTATTATTTAATGTAGGAATACCCCATAGTTGGTCAGTTGCTTTAACATGGAATGTGATTTGTGGATTGATTGTTGCATTATGATCACGATGAATCTAGATTGAAATCCTCAAGAACCAATGTGAATTCACATCTAGCGTACCGTACTACGGTACGACATCTACGATGGATGGTCATATGTCCATGACATGGGTTCCACATAATTAATATGGTTAATTATGTAACATAAAATATATAGGATCATTGTGTCATGCCCTAGAACTAGAATACTGGCAAGTAGGAACGGACCAGGCCAATTACGTATACTAAAGTACTCAAGTACCTTGAGATATGGTCAAAGGTGTAGATATGAGGGTTGTTACTACAAGCAAGTAGTCAATCTTAGGTCAAGGAATCGTAGATATCTCAATCGCGGTCAAGTAAGTAAAGTACAAAAATATGAACATCAAAACATATAAGACAGTAAAGCTACCCAAACTATAATATATAGATGATCATGAAGCTAGTAATAGAGAACGAAGAACTAGCAAGAGTGAAAGTCATACATGATCAGCTCTAGCTGCAGTCTAGTATCAACAAATCATGTCTACGCCCGTAGGCTAAATGTCAAGTCCAGAACACGAGTTAAACATGTACTCGGTAGCTAAACGCCTCAAAATAATATGTACAAGAATATAATAGATGAAGGAAGGAAAACCCGCTCACGCATCATGGTGCTCCGGGTGGTCACCATCAAGTGGAAGGTCCGAAAGATCTTCGGGCTCCTCTACTAGATCTGGACAAACAAAACCAATAGGATCAGACCCCCAGATAGCAAGTACCATAAATAAAGCCAAACTATGAACTAAAACCAGCATGCAATCATAACATCACTAAAGTAAAACAGTAAAAGCAGGCAAGAATAATGTAAACATACCATAGTGTATATGTCACGACCCGCACCCATTTTTTTTAAACGGATACGAGGCGTGTCCAAGCCAGCCTACGCCGCAGTGTCGGCGGTAGAACGCTGTCACGGCCATGAAGATCAAATCACAAATAATGCTCATTCATAAAATTAATTTAATTTACAATGATCACAAGTTTTACATTTGTAGAAAAATATAAACTTGTACAAATAAATGAATGACTACAACTCAACTATCTTGCTAGTCTCTAGGCTTTTGTCTGCAAGTATTCCCATCACTCGCCAAGCTAAGTGAATCCACGGCTAACCTGAAAATGTTGATTTCCAGTCAGGAATGGAACGAGCACAATTCACTGAATGCAATTTCAAATAAAGAAAATGACTATAAAACAAAGGTTAGACATCAATCATGAGTTTTGAAAATAAACAAGAAATACGGAAAATCAATAGCAATAAATAGACACAAAATACTTTCCCCCAACTGTTAGAAGTACCTTTGACATGTGATCGGTCTGGGCCACTACACCGTACGGTCTACGATGACTACTTGCAGAAAAATAAGCACTGTCTACGATGTCTACTTGCAGAAAAATAAGCACTGTCTACGATGTCTACTTGCAGAAAAATAAGCACTGTCTACAATATCTATTGCAGAAAATAAACATTTTCTACAATGTCTACTTGCAGAAAATAAGCACTGTCTACAATGTCTACTGCAAAAAATAAGCACTGTCTACAATGTCTACTGCAGAAAATAAACACGGTCTACGGTCGGATCACACATCCTTGGTACTTCTCATTTTCGACTCAACAATTTATAATAGAGTATAAAAATCACATAACCAATGACTAATCAATGAAATATAGTAAAGATCAATATCGAAATGCAGACAATAAACTGTACTCGCCTGTGGTCCTCTGCTGGTGAAACCGACAGTCTGAACTACTCAATGTGCCACAATAGTCAAAACCCGTACAACAGTCCCCGAAAGCTGAAATAAACATTACCAATATTCTTAGAATAGTCAAAATAGCTAGGATCGCCTGTCCTTAAGTCCAATTCTGGACACAGGGGCAAAACGGTAATTTTGGGCCAAAAGGTTTCCACCGTTGGACCCACTTTGCACCAAAAAGCGTACCAGAGTCAACGGTCTCTAAAGTCCTCAAACTATATGTCTACGGATCCAGTTTTCCGATACGAACCCAACCGTATGTCCAGAGTTGGATTCCGGCGGGCCGTGCACAAAATCGCCCGTTAAGTGGGACCGTGGGGCCCGCAAAACGACGTATGATTCAACTGTCTCAGAATTGGACCAAACTTGGCATACAGGACCAGAAAAATGATACAGTTCTGTTGGCGCAAGTTTCGTTTCAATCTGACGAGCGTGCACAAAGTAATTGGAGAATTTGCAAAGTGCACGATACGGTGAATTTTGACGGATACGCATCAAATTTGTCGCGCACACGCGACCAATTTGAATTCCGCCAAAGCCCACACGACCACGAAGCTGTTACACAGCTTTTGATCCTTTCGGTACGCGACCACGTCGTCCGGATTGGCGTGACGCACGTCGTGTGGAGCGTTTTCATGATTTATAAAACAGGTTTTTCCGAGTTTTTTCAAGAATGGTTTAAACTGTACATGGTTAATGAAATTCAGAACTACGAAGTGGTTTCTGATCCCCTATATGTTGTCTAAAAATGTGTTCAATTAGAATTCCTAATATGGTATTGGATTGATCGAAAACGATCTTCCAACGTGGATGCTTGGGCTGTTATTGTGTTCTATTTTTGACAGACTTTTCGTGAACTTTCACGAATTACCATAATTTTTCCAGGGAAAACCAGCCGAATCTAATTAAAGGGATTGATAGGTGGTCATATAGGCTACTCATAGAAATTTACGGTTCGGATAAACATTAATCGACGAGGGAGAAAATTACCCGCGAAGTTGGGTGTTTGGGTCGAAGCTGCTGTCGCTGGGGCTGTGTTCTCGCGCGCGCGTGCGCTGCCTTTTCCGTCCGGCGGCGACCTCGCGGCGGCGCGCGGAGGTCGGGACAGCATCGCCATGGCTGTGTGGGAGGATGGAGGTGAGTAATTTAGGGTTTCGAAGAACCCTCGCGTATATATACGCTGCTGTCGGCCTGGGCTCGATTTGCTCGGCTTTTCGCTCGGGTAAGGGGTTGGCCCTGCTGCTTGTGGGGCTCGGGTGGCGTTAGCTCAAAAGGGTTTGGGCCCATTGCTAAAGGCTGGTGTGGGGATTAATCTCGCTGGGCCGAATGCTATAGCTTCTTATTTCCTTTCTTCTTTTTATTATTCTTAATAACAACTATTGTATATATATATCTATTTATATTTATATATATACACATATATATACATACGTATATATATTTATATATATACATACACATATTTATTTGTATACCTTTATATATATATACGTAAAAAAAAAAAACGTACATATTTACACCCATTATATATATATATATATATATATATATATATATATATATATATATATATATATATATATATATATATATATATAAAAATATATATATATATATATATATATATATATATATATGCATACATACACATATACACGATATTTATTTATATATATACACGTATATCTATATACACACATATACACATACCTACTATACGTATATTTATATATACACACATATATATTTATATATACACACTTATATATCCTCGTATATACACGAGTTTCTATGTTTCAATATATATTTCTATATATTGATACCTACATATATGATACATATATACATTTCTCTCTCTCTCTCTCTCTCTCTATATATATATATATATATATATATATATATATATATATATATATATATATATATATATATATATATATATATATATATATATATATATATATATATTTCTATTTAGCCTAATACATGTATTCCCTATGAACACATTTCCACACATATATATATATATATATATATAATTATCAGTCCAGAGCTTTATTTATACAAATATGAATATATATAGATATATAACATTTATTCAACAACCAATAATAATAAAATAATATTATATATATAATAACCTCCAATAAAATAATAATAATAAATGTACGAAATTTAATAAGACCAAAATGGTGTATATATACCATTTTGCACCCTCTAATAATCCCAGAAATGTACCAGGCCTATTTTATACAAATATTATTGAATATCAACAAATAACAATATTTATAATATTTAGGAATATTCATTAGATCACTAAAAATGGAATACGACACAATCATACCAAAATGCATCAATACGAATGTCACTAGACGTACCGCATGACTACATGGGTTTGGGCTCAGTTCGGGTCCAGTCTGGGCCAATTTGGTACAACTGGATCACTCAAGGTCAAATAATATTGATAATAAATAATTAAATTATTCATAATGGTCATGTCACAACTTGGCCTGGTTTTCTTAGTTAGGACATCACTATGGCTTGGCATTCCCCTACTATGACTAAACACTAGTCAAAGCACGCCACTGAGCTATCCGTGCCATGATTCATAGTCACCTTGTACTCCAAATCTCAACTATGGCTAAAATCATCTACAGTAATAATTAATTATTTAATTATTTATAAAATTCTAAAATCACCATTTAAATCAAATAAATAATAAAATATTTTAAAAATTCCGGGAAGGGAGGCTACAAATCTACCCACCTTAAAAATAATTTCGTCCTCGAAATTCTAATCCATAACTATTCCTTAAAAATTCAATAAGAATTCTACCTGAGCCTTAATCTCCTTAAATTTTTAATTCCCAAAAATAGGTGTATCCTCCTTCTAGCCATTTTGTAACTATGGAACTCCGAGAACTTTTACCCACCTTAGGTCACACTACTCCCTTGAAACACGGGTTACTAAAATCTTATAATCTTCTAATTAGTGGCTAATAACTCTTCTAAAACTATCTAGGACATATGGTATTTATAATCCTCTCGTATCTATCAAACAACCCAAAATCTAACAAACAATAATTTTACACAAGTAGCTAAGGAATATTGATAAAGCCCAATAAGCATGACCACTTGTCGCCCTAAAATAGAAAGGACAGGCAGATAAGAGAGATAATTGAGAGTAGTTATGAAGTCTCAAGAGCGTTAGAGAAGATCCAACGATGCAGATAGAAAAAGGGTTTACGAATCCTTGACTTATTTGCTAGATGAGCTACTCTAGTTCAGTCACTTGCTACATCGAAGAGCCCTTCGTTTCTTAGAGTGGCCTGCCATCCATGCAATATAGAAATTCTGTTCTCGAAGTTCTAAACATCAATTTCAAAATAGAACGGAATTTGAGAAATCAAGATTGTGGTCTTAATGGGTCCTCTATTTGGACATCAATTGTTGGGTATATGAACCTTGGATTTCAATCTATATGGACTAGACTAGATTAGGGTATCCTATACTAGGTTTCTATCCAAGGGTTGAGCTAGTTGCCAGTCAAATTGGTTAGCTAGGTTCCTAAAGTCCAGAGTGCGCCTTCAGTGACTTTTATGTTTAAGTAGCACATGAGATCTCAATTGGGTGGCACACTAGTGGCATGTGCGTAGTGGGCTTCGAGTAGACCATAACCATATATTGGGTTAAAGGAATTGAGTCAAGGTTGAGGCTCTAATGGAAGTCTGAAAGTATACCGGGTAGGTATTATGGTAAGGGTTATAGCTAGTCCTTTAACTTGAAAGTCGTACCATAAAAATAGAGTACAAGGGGACGAGTTTGAGTGGGACATGATATACCTAGATGGAGGTGGACTCGTCTAGACCTTGCATATAAAATTTGTTGGAAGGTAACAGCTGGTCTCATGCTCCGAATATTAATGACACGGCCGGAGACACAAAATAGTCTAAATGGAAAGTGGGAGTCCATGGGGCACTAACTGTCATTCTAATGGGAATTATTCTAATCAATTGGTAATCCTTGTATATCCCCAAACCTTAGTAGGCTTACAATCTACCCACCTTAGAAGCTAGGATATGGTTTTAGGAATGGTGAGGTTTAGAAGGATTCCGAAGTCCGGGTAGTGTGTCTCGACTCTTATTAATAAAGAATAAGGCACGACGTACAGAATACGGTAGCTTAAGTCGAGTCAAGGATCATTCCTCGATAAATGGAAGACGAGTGTGTGTGCAATGGCACATGGTCGATAAAATAGAATGACCTACTCGTCCACAGTATACATGATCTGTCTACAGGGTAACCAACTCTAAGGTACATCATATGAAAGAATTTCTAACAACTGAGTCGTAAATTTCTATTGGGGTCAAACCTGCCAGACTATTGTCACAAGGGTTCTAGTTGAATCAAGCTTCAAACCAATGATTAGAGGCTCACATCATTTAGTCTCTGGAGAATAGGTAGTCTCCTAGGTTGACATTTGGTCAAGGGAAGGATCCTAATCATTCTCGGACTCCAATGACTAGAAGATCAAGATTAGCAGGTTTAGTGTCGAAGGGAGGACGAGTAACTCAAGACAAGGTTCCAGTCACAGGGCTGACCGATGGTAGCTACACTTGCGTTTACTACTATCATAGCCATGGGGATACTCTATATCTATCTATAAATTTCGAGCTTTCATCTTTCTAATCAGTGAAAGACAAAAACAAATGAAGAGTTCAAGAGTGATGTCACCGAATACAATTACGTGATTCAAAGGCGAATGTATAATTCAAAAAGGAGTTGTTAAAGCAGTCGCGGATGAGATCTTAGAGACATCTATATCTCAATCCACGTAGGATAATTAGATGAAGAGCGAACCAAAAGCATCATGGTTGATCAGACCGTAATACAATTATTCTGATTAGACAATATGTTAGCGGGCGTCCCCAATGAACACATGTCTTGAATCAAGCTCGATAAAAGAGTAAGCTTGAAAAACTAGGCTGTAATAGCAGCATTGGTCAAGATAGTCGAAATACAAGTACGCGAGATTTTTGGAAGGAGGAGATAGTAGTTCGAGTTTTAAGAGAATCAAAAACCCTACCTGGTGTTCTTGCCTATACATTCATCCTACTATCTTCCTATCCATAAGGCCTTGGTCGACTAATGGGTTATGGACTTCTGAGTTCTATTTTTTAAGTAAACCTATTAGTGTCGGTCAATTACCTTGTTAATAGATCACATGAACCACATAACGCTAGGTTGGGAGACATGCTACTCGACTTACAGAACTTACACTAGTATTGGTTTTGGATCTTAGGGTCATACAGGTCAGTCTCTATTCTCTATAATATCCTAAACTTGTAATCACGTCTGAAGTTATTTCACCGAGGACTACGTCTTGCCCGTAAAATCGGGCTGTGGTAAACCCTTGGTTTCGTAACTCAAATATGACACAAATCGAACATTACTTAACTCTATCCAATATTGGCTTAAGGGTAACTACGATCAGGAGTGGACCACTAGCCATAGTTTCAGGAATGTTCTATAACCTATATTTTCCTTAAAAAATTTTAACTCTAGGGTCGTGTTTCGCCAGTGTGCTGCTGGCTGCAGTGAATCCATAGTCTCCATAATTTAAATAAATGGCGACAGTGCGCTGCTGTCCTGCCATTATGAGTCAACTAATATTCTTTTAACTATATCTGTAAAACTTCATGGGCTTCTATAGATTCAAACAAGTTGACTATGAAATAAAGCGTAAACATTTGTCCTATCAGTCACAACCCTTAAAATAAAGGATTGAACAAGGAGAAATAACTGAGGACAAAAGAAATACAAACATTCTAACTATTCCATGTGTATTCAAGCCTTTGAGGAAAAACTTGAATCGAAACTAACTTGAGGTTCATCTATGGATAACATAAAAATAACAATTCTTAGGGCAAAAATAGGAACTAAATAGGCAATTCAGACTAAGATATGGTGACGATATCTAAAAAGGCAAGAGAATGAATTGAATAATCTATCAAGGTTAGATCATTAATTCTATGAAGCCCTGCCCTACCAAGGGAATAATCTATCCAAATTAGATTACATCGTCATATCAAGAGATAATAATGTACCTATGGGGATCTGATAAACTATCAAAATTAATAACTCCTTATCTACATTGCATGGCCTAGACTATCCATCGGTAAATTTGTATAAGGGACTCCTAGTCCTAGTCATTCTCGTAAATTAAATTAATTTCAAATTCGTGAATGAGCATTTCTAGTCGCAGGCTCGCAATAGTACGACTAACCTTAAGTATTATCACGAGTTCGTATGATTTGCAAAAACTGACCTGCATGGGCCACCACAAAAACTTGTCACGACCCGCACCCGTTTTTTTTTTAAACGGATACGAGGCGTGTCCAAGCCAGCCTATGCCGCATTGTCGGCGGTAGAACGCTGTCACGGCCATGAAGATCAAATCACAAATAATGCTCATTCATAAAATTAATTTAATTTACAATGATCACAAGTTTTACATTTGTAAAAAATATAAACTTGTACAAATAAATGAATGACTACAACTCAACTATCTAGCTAGTCTCTAGGCTTTTGTCTGCAAGTATTTCCGTCACTCCCCAAGCTAAGTGAATCCACGGCTAACCTGAAAATGTTGGTTTCCAGTCAGGAATGGAACGAGCACAATTCACTGAATGCAATTTCAAATAAAGAAAATGACTATAAAACAAAGGTTAGACATCAATCATGAGTTTTGAAAATAAACAAGAAATACGGAAAACCAATAGCAATAAATAGACACAAAATACTTTCCCCCAACTGTTAGAAGTACCTTTGACATGTGATCGGTCTAGGCCACTACACCGCACGGTCTACGATGTCTACTTGCAGAAAAGTAAGCACTGTCTACGATGTCTACTTGCAGAAAAATAAGCACTGTCTATGATGTCTACTTGCAGAAAAATAAGCACTGTCTACAATGTCTACAACAGAAAATAAGCATTATCTACGATGTCTACTTACAGAAAATAAGCACTGTCTACAATGTCTACTACAGAAAATAAGTACTGTCTACAATGTCTACTGCAGAAAATAAACACGGACTACGGTCGGATCACACATCCTTGGTACTTCTCATTCCCGACTCAACAATTTATAATAGAGTATAAAAATTACATAACCAATGACTAATCAATGAAATATAGTAAAGATCAATATCGAAATGCAGACAATAAACTGTACTCGCCTGTGGTCCTCTGCTGGTGAAACCGACAGTCTGAACTACTCAATGTGCCACAATAGTCAAAACCCGTACAACAGTCCCCGAAAGCTGAAATAAACATTACCAATGTTCTTAGAATAGTCAAAATAGCTAGGATCACCTGTCCTTAAGTCCAATTCTGGACACAGGGGCAAAACGGTAATTTTGGGCCAAAAGGTGTCCGCCGTTGGACCCACTTTGCATCGAAAAGTGTGCCAGAGTCAACGGTCTCTAAAGTCGTCAAACTATATGTCTGCGGATCCAGTTTTCCGATACGAACCCAACCGTATGTCCAGAGTTGGATTCCGACGGGCCGTGCACAAAATCGTCCGTTGAGTGGGACCGTAGGGCCCGCAAAACGACGTACGATTCAACTGTCTCAGAATTGGACCAAACTTGGCATACAGGACCAGAAAAATGATACGGTTCTATTGGCGTAAGTTTCGTTTCGATCTGACGAGCGTGCACAAAGTAATTAGAGAATTTTCATAGTGCACGATACGGTGAATTTCGACGGATACGCATCAAATTCGTCGCGCACACGCGACCAATTTGAATTCCGCCAAAGCCCACACGACCATGAAGCTGTTACACAGCTTTCGATCCATTCGGTATGCGACCACGTCGTCCGGATTGGCGTGACGCACGTCGTGTGAAGCGTTTTCATGATTTATAAAACAGGTTTTTTTGAGTTTTCAAGAATGGTTTAAACTGTACATGGTTCATGAAATTCAAAACTACGAAGTGGTTTCTGATCCCCTATATTTTGTCTAAAAACGTGTTCAATTAGAATTCCTAATATGGTATTGGATCGATCGGAAACGATCTTCCAACGTGGATGCTTGGGCTGTTATTGTGTTCTGTTTTTGACAGACTTTTCGTGAACTTTCACGAATTACCATAATTTTTCCAGGGAAAACCAGCCGAATCTAATTAAAGGGATTGATAGGTGGTCATATAGGCTACTCATAGAAATTTACGGTTCGGATAAACATTAATCGACGAGGGAGAAAATTACCCGCGAAGTTGGGTGTTTGGGTCAAAGCTGCTGTCGCTGGGGCTGTGTTCTCGCGCGCATGTGCGCTGCCTTTTTCGGCCGGCGACGGCCTCGCGGCGGCACGCGAAGGTCGGGGCAGCATCGCCATGGCTGTGTGGGAGGATGGAGGTGAGTAATTTAGGGTTTCGAAGAACCCTCGCGTATATATACGCTGCTGTCGGCCTGGGCTCGATTTGCTCGACTTTTCGCTCGGGTAAGGGGTTGGCCCTGCTGCTTGTGGGGCTCGGGTGGGGTTAGGTCAAAAGGGTTTGGGCCCATTGCTAAAGGCTGGTGTGGGGATTAATCTCGCTGGGCCGAATGCTATAGCTTCTTATTTCCTTTCTTCTTTTTATTATTCTTAATAACAACTATTGTATATATATCTATTTATATTTATATCTATTTATATTTATATATATATGTGTCTATTTATATTTATATATATCTATTTATATTTATATATATACACATATATATACATACGTATATATATTTATATATATATACATATGCATATTTATTTGTATACGTTTATATATATACGTACATATTTATACCCATTATATATATATATATATATATATATATATATATATATATATATATATATATATATATATATGCATACATACACATATACACGATATTTATTTATATATATACACGTATATCTATATACACACATATACACATACCTACTATACGTATATTTATATATACACACATATATATTTATATATACACACTTATATATCCTCGTATATACACGAGTTTCTATATTTCAATATATATTTCTATATATTGATACCTACATATATGATACATATATACATTTCTCTCTCTCTCTCTATATATATATATATATATTTCTATTTAGCCTAATACATGTATTCCCTATGAACACATTTCCACACATATATATATATAATTATCAGTCCAGAGCTTTATTTATACAAATATGAATATATATAGATATATAACATTTATTCGACAACCAATAATAATAAAATAATATTATATATATAATAACCTCCAATAAAATAATAATAATAAATGTACGAAATTTAATAAGACCAAAATGGTGTATATATACCATTTTGCACCCTCTAATAATCCCAGAAATGTACCAGGCCTATTTTATACAAATATTATTGAATATCAACTAATAACAATATTCATAATATTTAGGAATATTCATTAGATCACTAAAAATGGAATACGACACAATCATACCAAAATACATCAATACGAATGTCACTTGACGTACCGCTTGACTACATGGGTTTGGGCTCAGTTCGGGTCCAGTCTGGGCCAATTTGGTACAACTGGATCACTCAAGGTCAAATAATATTGATAATAAATAATTAAATTATTCATAATGGTCATGTCACAACTTGGCCTGGTTTTCTTAGTTAGGACATCACTATGGCTCGGCCTTCCCCTACTATGACTAAACACTAGTCAAAGCACGCCACTGAGCTATCCGTGCCATGATTCATAGTCACCTTGTACTCCAAATCTCAACTATGGCTAAAATCATCTATCGTAATAATTAACTATTTAATTATTTATAAAATTCTAAAATCACCATTAAAATCAAATAAATAATAAAATATTTCAAAAATTCCGGGAAGGGAGGCTACAGTATATGAAAGAAAACTGGAAACATATGAACATATACAGGGTAATGTAAAAGAATAATAGGAATATCATGTGGATGAAGCCAAGCATGTATAATATGTAGTAATGTCGGGCATATAAGCAGGAATGATAGCATGTACAAGAATAAGCAGGAATCTAAATACTAAAATAAACAAGCTGGAGCAAGACTAGACTAGACACGATGAGAATGGAATCCATCCATCAATCACGGCCAAGCAATGAGTATGGCTTGAGACATTAGCTAACTAGGGTTATCACAATCCTAATTACTAATATATGCAGTTTGAGAAATCCAATCTGGCTGTCCGTCCTACAGACTACCCAACTTATCCAGGCCACAGACAAAAAGGTAAATATAGTAGATACACCGCCCAAGAGACGTGTATCCAAATGAGTAAGCTCCACACAATGGTGAGCTAAATATAGCAATCATGTATACATGATTGCTCGACTCAACGGTGTGGTAGAATGTACCCCTTACGACGGAGCACTATAATCCATTGTATAGGCCGGAATAAAGGGGCTTGCAAACAACCGAGAAAGTCTCTCATCCTAATGCATCTAGATAATCATGTTAGTTGTTTACTCCTTAACATTTTTATTCAGGATTTCAGTTGTGGCATTTTGCAGAATCTATCCTAGATATGATACATGCAAGATTGGACAAGACAAATAAGAGTGCACTATAACAAGCCACAATAGGAAAATATACATATATTAGGAATAGGAGTGTACTGTAATGAGCCATTATATCAGTCTATAAAGTACAGGAGTCAAGAGTGCACAACGACGGGTCACTATCATGCAAGCCAATACGTGCACAAGATAACCAGAATAGCAACTACGTACTCAAGAAATCATGATCATGGCTAGACAATACAGTACAAGAAATCCAGAAAGGCATAGCAGTACTTAACAGAAAATATGGCATGCATATATATGAAAGCAATAATATAACGCCCCAGTCCCAAAATCATATAGGACTAAGTACGCAAACATGCCAGCTGTAGATATACGAAGAATACTCAAATGTATGGAATCCTCGTATAAATACATAAGCTGTAAAATATAGAGAACCAAGACATGCTAAATCTCATCCACAAATGTATAAAGAATAAAGATAGAATCAACTTGAATAGTTATGGTACAATCGTTGGGCGGAGACAAAGTCCACTACCAACTATCTCAATGAAATAAATGTACAAGAAAGCGATCGATGAAATAACAAAATGAACCAAGAGCAATCATCTTCGAGAAATAGAGAAGATCACGGCCTTGGCTAGAACACCTGTAGAAAAGCATGAAAGCACACACCTGGGGAATAACCAGGTCCTCAGAGGGACGTAACAAAATACATAAAAATAATACCATAATGAACTATAAATGAAACATGACAAAGGAAAGACCACACGCTCCAACACAATGGAACCTAACCATCTAGGTGTAATGCAAGTCGAAAACTATACTGGAACGTATAAGTGGGTAGGAATAAAGCATAGCATCCACTAGAGGCTTTCGTATGAACTAGTATACGTCTCTGACCATATCTGACGTGTGGTCAGGGCCGTGCAATGGATATATCCCCTAGTCCATACTTTGTATCGCTAGCATACCTCCTGACCGTATCTGACGCGTGGTCAGGGCCGTGCAATGGATATATCCTCTAGCGATACACCCATAACAGGGAAAACATGAACCCATAACCGGGCAACTAGAAGGCTGGGGGCTAGCTCATACGTCCCAGTAGTTTTCCTCGCCCATGTACCACACAAGTCATATCCATGACTTGGCGATCCATATCTCCATGTAAGTTGCTATCTAGACTCCGCTAATCCATAAATGAACTGACACACGAACCGCCCGTATCGGTAGCAAGTCGAATACATAGGTTCGTGCCAACTCCATGATCCTCACTCTTGTGTCGTGTATGAGACGTGTCAACAGGTTATAGAAGTTATGGAGTATAACTTCAACACATCGGAAAAGTCAACTACCATATATGGTCCACACGCACGCACACACAAACATCGATATACATATCGATGGCACCCAAGTCATACTTAGGCACACTCTTACTAATGTAAAACACTAGCAACATATAAAAATATCACGAATCAAATATAAGTACAAGATGGCAAGGTATCTTGCCTGGTGTTACGCCTGGTGTGGTGCAATGATCCAACAAGTCCTGTTCGTCCAATAGCCATGGTCGATATGTGAGGGTCCAGTATTTCATGAGAAGAGAAACGCGTGATCAGTCGTGGTCAATGGTGAAAATTGAGGAGAAATTGTGAAGAACATACTCCTACTATTTTTAGAAAAGTATTTCTAATACTTAAGACTAGATTTTTGTTAGTAAAATAATTTTGGTAAATACTTGAAATCTAGAAACCATTTTAGGCAAAATTCTCTGTTGGTAAATTAGAATAATCATATCTTTATTTATTTGATAACTAAAAATACTAGAATATATTTTATAATTTGAAAGCTACTATATATTTTTAGTCAACAAAATTTAAATACTAAAAATGATAAACCATCTCAAACACTTTCAGGCTCAAAACTTTCATTTTGATTTAGAACTTTATTTTAGAAAAATAACGATGATAATATACACTTGAGGCCAAATTATTTTAGAAAGAGATTAGCTGAAATACTATAGTAAAATTTCATAAAAATATACTTTAGGAATATAACAACATTAAATATTGATAAAAATGGTAGTAACCCATTGATATAATATAGCCACTATATTGCACATAATATTAATAATTTAAAATTTATGAAAGATAATATAATAACAGCATTATTCTATATATACTAAATTCAGTAATATAATAATAATAATAATAATGATAATAACAGTAATAGTAATAATACTAATAATAATAATAACACTAATAATGATAATAATAATAATAATAATAATAATAATAATAATAATATTAATATTAATACGTTTCATATGCTGTTCTTACAATGGGTTTAGGAAAAAAAGAAAGGAAGTGGAGGGAGAGAGAGGAAGAGTGAAGGAAGAGGGGGTTTCGGGAAGAAGCTTACTGGAGGGCGATCGGCGGTGAGCGGCGACCGGGCTGGGTGGAGGCACGACGGCGCCGGAGTAGGGCGGTGCTCTGGTCGCGGAGGAGGAAGTGGCACCCAGATCTGAGAGATCTCCGCGGTTGCCTGGCTGGAGGAGGCGGCGGACGTCGTGCGTTCACCGGCGCACGTTCACCGACGCAGTTGCGATGCAATCGCGTAGATGGCGGCGGAGATCGAGTCTCGCAGTCGGAGATGTCGGGTTCAAGTATGTCGGCGGTGATGGCTGCCGAGTTCCATGGCAGGCGGAGCTCGAGAGGGCACTAGCCAAGCGGTGGAGGGGGCGGCTTGCCGGATCTGGCAAGCGCGACAAAAGAGGTGAGGGACCGAGCGACGGCGCACCGCGGAGGTTCTGGGTGCCGGCTCGGCTAAAAACGGCGGGCGCCGGCGTCGGTTCGACTGGTGGTTGGGGGGACGCTCATGGCGGAGCGCGGAAGAGGAGCACGTCGACAGCTGCCAGCGTGGACGGGCGCTACCGTGGTCGTCGACACCACATCGCGGAGAGGAGGCACGGGAAAAGCAGGTCGACGGGCGGATCTAGACTGCGAGCGGGGGCCGCAATCGCCAGGGTTCCGGTCCGGTGCTGGCGGCTCGGCCCAACGACACCGGAGTAGGTGGCGGATCTCGCGGTGCTGGCACACTCGGTCATGGCGGATGGTGTACGCGCGGGTGGCGGAGGCGGCTCGCTGTGCTCGGGTCGAGCGGCGCTGGGATCTGAAGGAGGAGGAGTGCGGAGGCTGTCGTCTCCGACGGGGAAGGTGAGGGCTCTCTAATTTCTGCTTAATCGGAATTAGGATTTGGGTGGTTGGTTTATTTTGGAGAACGGCTGCGACGGATGGTCGGAGGTGGTGAGGGTGGCTGTTGGCTCGACCGGGGTGGTCGAGAGGAGAGGTGGTGATGGCGACAATGATGTTGGCAGAGATGGTGGTGGTGAGGGTGACGCGTGTGGACGCCGAGGATGGTGGTGTGCGGGAACGACAAAGAGTAGGGGATAGGTTACGTCGTGTCGAGGGTGTTTGACACGACGGGGATGGTGGTCCGGATTTGTCGGCCCCGATTAATAATGTATTTATATTGGTGGGGATTATAGTGGATGGTAGCACGGACACGATGCACAATGGGGTAGAAATTGTGTTTTAGAATTATGAAGGAGTACCTCTCCTTTTATAGGAGGTAGGAATTCCCAGTTGGATAAGGATTGGGAGGATTCAAATTCTCCCATAGATAAATTCCATATTAATTCAAATCGATTTAAAATCTAATTCAATATAAATAAAACTTACCTTTAATTTAAAAGCTATTTAAAATAAGGCCAATAAGATCTTTCCTAATTTAAATTATCATATTTAATCAAATATTAATATTAACAAAATTTCAAATATCATTTTCATAATTAAATAAATATAGTAATAATTAATTTCAAAATCAAGATAAATACTTAATTATTAATTTATGAACTAGCTTTTATAAATAATAAATTATATTAATAAGCAAATTTCACATTTCGTAAAACATTTGGAAACATTTCATATAAACCAAAATTTTCAAATTACTACTTATTTTTAAACGACGAATAAAATAACCTTTTTATACAAAATAAAAATATTTATCACCTTTGTTTGAACATGTACTTTCATATATAAAAAATAAATTTTATAATAAAAATATTTTTCTAAGATATGTACCTCGACACATATTCGCACTCGATGAGCAATTACGAAAAATAAAATTTTGTGCGCGACGTACAATACGATTACGCGACGTACAATACAAAATTTTAAATCAGAACCAAATTTAAATAAAAAAATAGTAGAAATTTAGGGGTTTTACATCCTACCCAACTTAAAAGAATTTCGTCCTCGAAATTAAGAATTAGTAGGGGGTGAGAAGGTACAAGGGTATATCGATAAGGAAGCACAGTCAAATCATTGGGCGAGACAAGGAAAGGACGTTGAATGAAAACATGCATTAGAGTCGTGAATTCAATAAAGGCGAAGATAACCATGGATTAACGCAAGAAGGAAAATGTTTTAAGATGACGCACAATAAGCAAAAATAATAATAATAATAAATTTGAGACCTTAAAGTTATGGTCTCTTGAGAGTAGGTTGAGGGCACGATTTAGAGAGCGAATTAGATTTCACTCCTATATTTAAGCGATTTGAAAGTCGTGATAGGGCCGAGAAAAGTACAACGCCTTCGTCCTTCTAAATTAGGTGAAGGCGAAAGCAATAAGGATTTCAAGGACGATATTATCGAGTACTAATACGTGATTCAAATACGACCGAAAAAAATTTCAAAGGAATTGTCAAGGCAGTCGTGGATGGGATTGTATGGGCCAAGTTTAATTATGTCCCCATCCATGTAGAGTAATAGACAAAAGCGAACCAAAGTGCACTTGGTTGATCAGACCATTATGCACCGGTTCTGATTAGACAATATGTTAGTGGGAGCTCTTCCAATAACTTATGTCGTGAACAAGCTTGATTAAGGGTGAGCTTGCAAAACTAGGCTATATTTGTGGCGTTAGTCAAGCTAGTCAAAATATAGGTACGCTAGATAATGAAGAAAGGAAATACAAACAGTCTAAGTTCCTCAATAGGTCATAAATTCATTGGAAATACTAGACCGTGCGGCATTCTACTCAACTTGCAAGAGTTAAGCTAGTAGTGTGGTGTGGCACTGGGTCTAGCATTCGAGATAAACCATAAGGTAAGTATTCAACGAATTAAATACAAGCACTCATCGGGTCGAAAGAATTGAGTCGAGGTTGAGTAAGTCAAGATTGGGGTATAATCACATGGTTGGTAGATGACTATTACACTTGAGTATATACAACTATCATGGCACGCATGATATGACCATTATACACTGGTTCTGATTAGACAATATGTTAGTGGGAGCTCTTCCAATAACGTATGTCGTGAACAAGCTTGATAAAGGGTGAGCTTGCAAAACTAGGCTATATTTGTGGCGTTAGTCAAGCTAGTCAAAATATAGGTACGCTAGATAATGAAGAAAGGAAATACAAACAGTCTAAGTTCCTCAATAGGTCATAAATTCATTGGAAATACTAGACCGTGCGGCATTCTACTCAACTTGCAAGAGTTAAGCTAGTAGTGTGGTGTGGCACTGGGTCTAGCATTCGAGATAAACCATAAGGTAAGTATTCAAGAAATTAAATACAAGCACTCATCGGGTCGAAAGAATTGAGTCGAGGTTGAGTAAGTCAAGATTGGGGTATAATCACATGGTTGGTAGATGACTATTACACTTGAGTATATACAACTATCATGGCACGCATGATATGGCAACTAGTGTGGAATAAAATTTAAACTCGAGTTTTTCCTCAAAAAGTTTCTTATCCATCATGACTTTAAATCTTAAATTCTTTAAACCAATCTCAAGAAGTAAATCTTAGCATATTACTAATCAAATCTACCCAGATTGTTAATGTTCATAATCAAACTTGTAACTCTAAATAAATTCATAGATCATGATTCATGAAACACTATTTGAAATTTCTCTCCAAGTCCATTCTACATCTTTCGAAATATTTTAAACCCTTTTTTTCAAACTTAAAAACTCGTAATCATATTGCAATATTTAAATCCTCTTTAAACTAATTTTTTTATATCTCTTCAAGGACTTTCAAGGATGAGTAATCATAACTCCATAACTCAAAGACTTTCAAAACTCAAAATCAAAGATCAATTTGTTTTTCTCATTTGTATAAAGATTCTAGCTATCTTCTTGTAGTAATAAAATTTCAACAATCTCATAAGTTTGAAATGTTGCTACTACCAAACTTGGAATCAGCTAATTCTTCCTACAAGATCATACATCAAGAAGACATGGTCCTTTGATTCTTACAGTAAAAATGTCTTTGTAACTCCAATATGATCTCTAATGAATGCTAATTGCCAATAAAATCTTCCAAGCCAGGTGTTTGACCTATGGGCATATACTAGTGTAGTCATCTTACTAAACACGAAACTAAGAATTTATGGTAGAAGGAGTCAAGCAAGATGCAATTCAAGGAGATCGAACGAGAGTTCGGAATTTGAAGTCAAGAAAGGATGTCAAGTAGGTGGATGAGATTCTAGACTCTAATCCTATATTGCAGGCCCATTCGGTACAGTCATGTAATCGAAATGGAAAACTTAACCTGCATGGGCCACCATAAAAACATATAACGCCCCAGTCCCAAAATCATATAGGACTAAGTACGCAAACATGCCAGCTGTAGATATATGAAGAATACTCAAATGTATGGAATCTTCGTATAAATACATAAGCTGTAAAATGTAGAGAACCAAGACATGCTAAATCTCATCCACAAATGTATAAAGAATAAAGATAGAATCAACTTAAATAGTTATGGTACAATCGTTGGGCGGAGACAAAGTCCACTACCAACTATCTCAATGAAATAAATGTACAAGAAAGCGATCGACGAAATAACAAAAATGAACCAAGAGCAATCATCTTCGAGAAATGGAGAAGATCACGGCCTTGGCTAGAACACCTGTAGAAAATCATGAAAGCACACACCTGGGGAATAACCAGGTCCGCAGAGGGACGTAACAAGATACATAAAAACAATACCATAATAAACTGTAAATGAAACATGACAAAGGAAAGACCACACGCTCCAACACAATAGAACCTAACCATCTAGGTGTAATGCAAGTCGAAAACTATACTGGAACGTATAAGTGGGTAGGAATAAAGCATAGCATCCACTAGAGGCTTTCGCATGAACTAGTATACGTCTCTGACCGTATCTGATGCGTGGTCAGGGCCGTGCAATGGATATATCCCCTAGTCCATACTTTGCATCGCTAGCATACCTCCTGACCGTATCTGACGCGTGGTCAGGGCCGTGTAATGGATATATCCTCTAGCGATACACCCATAACAGGGAAACCATGAACCCATAACCGGGCAACTAGAAGGCTGGGGGCTAGCTCATACGTCCCATTAGTTTTCCCTGCCCATGTACCACACAAGTCATATCCATGACTTGGCGATCCATATCTCTATGCAAGTCGCTATCTAGACTCCAATAATCCATAAATGAACCGACACACGAACCGCCCGTATCGGTAGCAAGTCGAATACGTAGGTTCGTGCCAACTCCATGATCCTCACTCTTGTGTCGTGTATGAGACGTGTCAACAGGTTAAAGAAATTATGGAGTATAACTTCAACACATCGGAAAAGTCAACTACCACATATGGTCCACACGCACGCACACACAAACATCGATATACATATCGATGGCACCCAAGTCATACTTGGGCACACTCTTACTAATGTAAAATACTAGCAACATATAAAAATATCATAAATCAAATATAAGTACAAGATGGCAAGGTATCTTGCCTGGTGTTACGCCTGATGTGGTGCAATGATCCAACAAGTCCTGTTCGTCCAATAGCCATGGTCGATATGTGAGGGTTCGGTATTTCATGAGAAGAGAAACGCGTGATCAGTCGTGGTCAATGGTGAAAATTGAGGAGAAATTGTGAAGAACATACTCCTACTATTTTTAGAAAAGTATTTCTAATACTTAAGACTAGATTTTTGTTAGTAAAATAATTTTGGTAAATACTTGAAATCTAGAAACCGTTTTAGGCAAAATTCACTGTTGGTAAATTAGAATAATCATATCTTTATTTATT